>JAGXJF010003208.1:0-329387 GCA_019208055.1 Stipa capillata | reverse complement strand
GGGTTTCAGGCCACACAAGCAACCACCTAGGCGTTTCAACCCTAATCTATATGACCGTATCAAAGAGGAAGTCGATCGGTTGGTGAAAGCCGGGTTCATTCGGCCGTGTAGGTATGGCGAGTGGATCTATAATATTGTGCCAGTCGAGAAGAAAAACACTGGTAAGATTAGAGTATGCATCGACTTTAGGGATTTGAAGAAATCTACTCCTAAAGATGAATATCCCATGCCAATAGCCGACATGTTAATAAACGACTCTTCGGGGCACAAGGTAATTAGCTTTTTAGATGGCAATGCCGGGTACAATCAAATCTTTATGGCCGAAGAAGACATGTTTAAAACTGCTTTTCGTTGCCCTGGTTTCGTCGGGTTGTTTGAGTGGGTTGTCATGACATTCGGGTTAACGAATGCTGGTGCCACATATCAACGAGCTATGAACTTAATTTTTCATGACCTCCTGGGTATTGTGTTGGAAGTCTACATTGATGATGTCGTCGTTAAGTCGGATGGATTTGATTATCATTTAGCCAACTTGCGACTAGCCTTTGAAAGGATGCGTCGGTATGGGTTGAAGATGAACCCACTCAAATGTGCTTTTGGGGTGTCGGCTGGCAAGTTCTTAGGGTTCATAATTCATGAACATGGTATAGAGATTGACCCTAAGAAGATAGAAGCCATCAGGAAGTTAGAAGAACCCATTGCAAAAAGGATGTGCAGAGTCTATTGGGGAAAGTAAATTACTTAAGACGATTCATATCTAACCTGGCGGGAAAGATTGAATCATTTGTCCCTTTACTCTGGCTAAAGCACGAAGCCGAGTTCACTTGGGGGGCAGAGCAGCGAGATGCTTTCAATAACATTAAGAGATACTTGTCGAGTCCTCCGGTGCTTCGAGCACCCAAGTCGGGCGTACCGTTCCGATTATATATTGCTGCGCAAGACAAGGTGATCGGCGCGGTGCTGACTCAAGAGATCGACAAGAAGGAGTGCGCTATCGCATATCTAAGTCGCCGTTTGCTCGACACCGAAAGTCGGTACGTGTTCATTGAGAAATTGTACTTATCTTTATTCTATGCATGTACCAAGTTTCAGCATTATCTGCTTTCGACTACCTATGTGGTAGTTTGCCAAGTCGACGTAATCAAATATATGTTGTAGCAACCGATTCTTAGCGGTAGGATTGGAAAATGGGCTTATGCATTAATAGAATATGATTTAGCATATGAGTCATTGCGTTCTATGAAAGGTCAAGTCGTCGTCGACTTCATTGTTGATCATAGGGTTAGAGATGAGGAAGATATTAATTATGTTAGCATATGCCCATGGGAGCTTTATTTTGATGGATCGGTTTGTAGAAATGGGCAAGGTATTGGCAATGTTCTAGTTTCACCGAACAATGTTGTCTACGAAGCATCGGTCTGACTAGAATATTCTTGCACCAATAACCAAGCAGAGTATGAAGCATTGTTGTTTGGTTTACAGAACTTGGTAGATATGGGCATAAAAGACGTAGATGCTTTTGGGGATTCACTGCTAGTAGTTCAGCAAGCTAACAGAAAGTTTCAGTGCTTTGACGGATTGCTGAATAATTATTTAGACCGATGTTTAGACATAATCAAGTCCTTAGATACTTTTACTATCAACCATGTGCCTAGGGAAGAAAATCCTAGAGCCAACTACCTGGCACAGCAAGCATCCGGATACCAAGTCGGCAGAGGGAAGTTTTTCATATCAAGAACACCGATGCTCGCTACTGTCGGAGGCAAGGCCGACTTGTTGGAAGTCGAGGCTGACTTGTTTGAAGTCAAGGCCGGCTCAGTACAAGGGTTACAAATAGCCGAGTCGGCAAGTAGTGTAGAGTTGAATGATTGGAGGGTACCTTTAGTCAGTTGTTTGAAGAATCTGAGTCAAACAAGGGATAGGAAGATTCGGTGGCAAGCTGTAAAATATACCTTGTTGAACGATGAGTTATATCGCTGAACAATAGATGGGGTACTGTTAAAATGTTTGGGTCCCGACCAGTCGAGAGTAGCTATCGGGGAAGTGCATGAAGGGATATGTGGAACACATCAGTCGGCCCCTGAGATGCAATGGTTATTACAAAGAGCAGGTTTCTATTGGCTGACAATGTTGGAAGATTGTTTTCGATACTATAGAGGATGTGAAGCATGCCAGAAATTCAGAAATGTGCAATTGGCACCCGTGGCTATGATGAATCCTATTATAAAGCCGTGGCCGTTTAGAAGATGGGGTTTGGACTTCATTGGTCAGATACATCCTGCTTCTTCTAAGGGTCATCGCTTCGTCCTTATGGCTACGGATTACTTTACTAAATGGACTGAAGCAGTTCCTCTAAAGAATATGACCCATAAGGAAGTAATTAGTTTTCTTCTAGAGCACATTATTCATAGGTTCGGCATTCCTCAAACTCTGACGACTGATCAGGGTGCTTCTTTTATGTCTTACCAATTTAGTGAGTTTGCCGAGTCCTTTGGAGTCAGATTGCTGAACTCGTCGTCTTATTATGCCCAGACCAATGGATAGGTCGAGTCTAGCAATAAAACTTTGATTAAGCTTATAAGGAAGAAAATTGAAGAACATCCGAGAAGGTGGCATGAAGTACTTTTGGAAGCCCTGTGGGCTCATCGAATATCCAGGCATGGGGCAACCCGAGTGACGCCATACGAGTTGGTGTATGGACAGGAAGCAGTGCTACCCGTGGAGGTTAACTTGCAAGCTCTTAGAATAGCCAGACAAAATGACTTGTCGGCTATAGATTACAATAATTTGATGCTGGATAGGATAGATGAAGTCTCAGAAGAAAGGCTAAAAGCCTTGCGAGAGATTGAAAAGGAAAATTAAGAGTGGCTAAAGCTTACAATAAAAGGGTGAGAGAGAAATCATTTCAGATAGGAGACTTCGTATGGAAAACGATTTTACCTGTTGGAACCAGAAGTAATAAATTCGGCAAATGGTCGCCGAGTTGGGAAGGCCCGTATAGAGTTGTAGAGATTGTTCCTGGAAACTCTTATTTTGTGCAAAATCTGCAGGGAGAGGGTTTACCTAAAGCTCTCAATGGAAAATATTTGAAGAAGTATTATCCCAGCGTGTGGCAGGCGGCTTGATAGTCCTAAGGCCGATATGACATTTAAGATATCGCCCTAAGCAATACTGTGGTGCATAGTATTTTCGGTAAATACCATTATACCGAAAACAGGGGGGCATGTTGAAAGTGCATCCAGTCCCAAGGAGAGTGGAAGGATGATTATCTAGCCCCAAGGTTTGGTTTTGATGGTTAATGGCAACCCTCACCTGTATCTAACGTTTACAACGAGTGTGAACAGGAGTTTAGATGAACAGGTAATCGATCAAGACAACATCTGACTGATGATGAGGCCTAAAAAGAGCAAGGAACCGTGAAGGTCAGAAGGGCTAGCTAAGCTAGTCTCCTGAGGCTCAGTTGCGAGGAAGCCGAGGCTGTGCTCGAGGGCAAGCGAGGTGATGATGGCTTGATGGAGTTCAAGGACCGTGACTGCAAGCTGGATAAGACCTGGAGGAGCTAAGAAGCTAGTGGATCTGCGTCAAGGGGTTCGCTGTGCGTCTTCAAAGGGCTCTCATCTTCAGTTGTGAGCTTGGAACCAGTGCCAAGATTCTGAGCGAGCTGGTCAGTGGCAGTGGTGAGTCCATTGTCCTCCTGAATCAGTTTAAGGCTTGTAGTGAGCCGGCCTGTGTTGTGCTCAGGTGCTGCCTGAGGCAACTGAGTCCACCTGAGTTTGGCATCTGAGACTCAGGTGGGTAGCTCAGCCGTGGCTAGTAGGTTACCAAGTGTATGTTAGCTGAGTCTCAGATAGGTTTGTCTGGTGGCTCTTTGTCTGACGTGGCATGAGGGTAACGGCTAGCTGCTAGGGACTCTATAAATTGGGAACCTGGGGAGGTTTCGACCTCAACCTTTACCTCTACCATAGCAAGCACCCTGCTGTTGCAAGAAAGAGCTCTTAGTCTCCGAGAGAGCGTTACCTGCGTGCATCCACCGTGAGAGAGAGTTGCTTTACATCTTGAGTGCTTCAGAACTGAGAGAGTTCATGGTACTGGTTCCTCCAGGAGACTGAGAGAGCTCTTGGTGTTCGTCTGCTCTAAGACCGGGAAGTTGGAGTCGTTGTTGAGCAAGCCAAGTGTTGTGTGGCTGCCTCCAAGTGTCTGTGAAGGCGATTTGGGTCTGCCTGTCTTGCTGCGGTGAGATCAAAAGGATTCCACACAAGATAAGTGAACGAGGAAAGAGCACGGTTCAGTGCCGGCTGTGAAAGCAGCTTCCTCAACGGAGACGTACCACTTTGCTAAAGTGGGAACTTCGGTAAAACAAACCCTTGTATCTTCTCGCTTATTTGTTTGGTCTGTGTTCACTTGTGCTGATATACATTGTTCACTCTCTGCTGCACACAACTAAGTTTCCCACCTGAGACTCAGTTGACACTAAGATCAAGTTGTCTCCTTTACTATTTTGTCTATCTGTTGCACACAACTGAGTCACTCACCTGAGACTCAGTTGGCACATAGTTGTCTCTGCACTACTCTGCTTGCATTTATCTGAGTTAACCTGAGAGTCAGTTGCCTGAGTCAGCTGCTTAGGATTGGCCCATTTATTTTAAAGTAAAGCCCATTAGGTTTCAATTTTATAGAGCCGACCTATTCACTCCCCCTCTAGTCGACTCCTGAGATCCTTTCAGGTGGTGAGGCTGCCGTGGCAGCAGCTTCTTGCTGCTGCAACACCTGATGGAGAGGAACCTGTGGTACCAACAAAAACAAGCAGAAAAAGGAGTATGATCTAGTAGAAAAAAATTACGACGAACCAATCTATACCAGTGACTTGAAATGATCTACGCAATAAAATTTCAACAAAGCACATACAAGATCGAAAATTGCGAGGCTCAGATTGGTTTGGACAAAAGGATGAACTAGCCCTATTTTTTTATTTTGGCTAAAGTGTACTGTATGTAAAAGATGCAATCTACTACTACAAATAGTTGGAAAATTCTCACTGAGCAATCTAGTTTGCCTGATACCACTTGATAGAACTTTTGGTGTCCGATCTTTTGATGAGAAGATAACTATGAATTTCTGGAGATGACTTTGATGATCTGACTACACCATATGATGATGCACCTTAGCAATCGCTAAACCAACTTCGGTAGGTTATTGATGATGCTGAAAGCACGGCCAACTTAAACACAAGGTTCTAATCTGTGCGAGTAGTTGAAGAACAAGCAAGAATTATGAAATAGCAATTTGTAATTGCAAATGTAGATGAAAAATTCAATATGGTGGGGTTTTGAAAAGCAGTCTTGGCACCTGGTCGTTTGACATAATCGATAAACTCAAAGATATAGCATGGCGGAACTTCTAACAATACAAAACCTGACGAATTGGGGTATTTATAGGTGGAAAAAACCCCTATTGATTCGGACTCGAACTAACCTAAGTCGGTTGAGTCAGTTTAAAACCAGCCCTTGGGACGGTCTAACCAGCCCTAGAGGCAGTTGATCAGCCAGACCATCTTTGGTCAACCGATGAATCTCAAACATAAGGGTCAGAGGCCAACAAGACCTGGCCAAAAAGACACATAGTCGGATTTTATAATTTTACTCGCTCCTTAGTCTTCTTGTACTTGACCGAAGCTTCAATTGGCCTTTAATTAGGTCTCTCCGGTCAATTTGTTCATGTTGTTATGGGTGCCTCAAGGTCCTGAAATCATCACTTGTAGTTCCATCCTTATGCGGTCTTGAATTCTTGCATCTTCTCTTGCTGATCTTGATCCCTCTCTTAAGCATATCGATATGAGCTTGATCAATAGTGGAGTGGTGAAAGTAGTAGTAGTAGCAATATTTGTATCTATGAAGGTCACATCCTCATCATATGGTATCCTTGACGGATTTCTCGAACCATCACGGATAAGGGGTCTTATATGAGTGGTTTTGTACTAGTCTATATGACCGTAGGTATGATAAAAAAAGAAGCACGTAACTCTAATATTATTGAACTTCTTTGAATTTACAAAAAAATTAAGATGCAGCTACTAACTTTATAGAAATCTCTGCTAATCCGAGTGCATTGGTGCTCAGTAAAATGCAAAGGTTTACTCTCATATAATATAACAATGCACAGAAGAGGACACACCTTCGACCTTTGCTGAACAATGATTTGAGCTGCTCCCTACTAAGGCTGGAGGTAAAAAATAATGCACATCAAATCGACATTCTTTGGGATCTAGGTGAATACATGGAGCACATGTGAGAAATAATGCACATTGGATCGATATTCTTTGGCATCTAGGTGGATACATGGTGCACAGAAACCTAGCTATATGGTTTTAGAGAAATCGCTTCCTGAGAGACAACTCATAATTGAGTCACTTTTAGCACTTATTTATTTATTTCCACATCTTTTGCATTGGCACAATTATCCTGCATGGAGGGTTTGGAAGAACATGTTAGTGGATAAGAAAAGGATGATTGTGTGTTCTACTATTATGCAACTTTTTTGTGCAACTGTTTTGCATGGAATTTACTGTATATCACCATCTATATACATGAAGAACATTGCCCGTACCAAAAATGTTGAAGCAAAACAATACTCCGAAAGGCTACATGACTGGTGCTACAGTTGACTCTGATCGTGCCAGGCAATCGTAGCAAGAAGAAGAGCATGCTGAAATTTCAAAATAGAAGCGGATTAATGGTATGGTCGACCTCGATGGATACCGATCGACCATACCAGGAACTAAAACCACTCAGTTATTTTACTTTGACGCTCCAAGGTTAGTGGTTCCTTTTCAAGTAGAAGTTGTAAGTTCTATTGAAGTGGGAGTCCATTCAATTGTAATCCTTGCTGCAATAGGAATTATTGGAGCACAAGTTGATGGCTATGGTATTAGCATACGGCTTTGTATGAAAAAAGGCCAAGTAACATGCTCACTTGTTTATATTATCCTTTGATAGAACTCGGGAAGATTGAAGATCAGAACAATTTTTGGTGGGTTTTTTGGTATTCATTGCCACAAGTTTGAAAGGATAAAAATCTATGCAGCTTTTATTTCTTGATTCTGATGTTGACGTTGAGTAACCTAGTGATCTAGTGTTAACTTTGAATGCTATATGGTTGATGCATTAAACTCTACCCATAGCATGGAAAGAAGAAAATTAACTTTGTGCTCACTAGGTAAGATTTACATGTATAGAGTAATTTCAACGGGAAACTTTAGTGGTATGGATCATAATAATAATAAATTATATAACGAAGCAAGTGGAACCTTATGTATGTGCAAACTATCTCTATTGAGCTTGCAGATCTTAATGTAATGGTGATATTTGAAACTTCAATCTTCAATGAGAGCATCTAAACAACCTAATAGCCCTTTGATCAAATGGGGTTGATGAGCTCAAGAGGTGGAAAAGGTGTGTGCACGTCTATATAATGGGTCTCAACCATACTTGCCATGATGAATCGAGAGGAGCTAGAATCCAAACACATTTATAGCCATCGTGCACCATCTCCAACACCTCCACTATGTGATCCACGTAGGAGAAAGGAAGATGAGCCGCCACATCATCTCAGCGATAGCCCTAGGCCATGCACCGGCCTTCTTCCATCTTCATCTGGGACAACCACGACTCCACCTTCGTCTCTATTTCACTTTTGATTCGTGACTGTTGTTGTATGATTAAACAAGATTATCGATGATTGCAATGAATTATTTTCGTTTGATTTATTGTCTTGAATCATCTATAGCCGAGTGACTATTCTAGATCTAGGTTGAGGTATGATCTAGTATGAGTAGGTTTGGTGGCAATAATAATTACTCTATTGTCCGTGCTCTCTTCGTGTCATTTATTTTAGGGTCCATGCTCTCTTCATGTTATTTATTTCAGTGATAAGTGACTTTTATTCTATTTTGGTTAGTAATGTCTAGCCCTTAAAACCGCGCGGAGTAGATAAATGGTCTATGCGAATTGATAGACCTTGTTCGTGATAATGTTGTTGGTACCTTGAGATAAGCACTTATTCATCTATGAAGTTTGATAAATCCATAGAAATTCATGCATGGTCTGGTCTTGACGGCATTGATATTACGATGTCAAGTGCATCATGAATTGAAAAGTGGACAAATTAAGTCATAACTCCAAGAAACTAGAGGGATAATGCCATCTGGGTAGCCATCTATAAAATTAGTAGAGTATCTCCACATAGTTGCCTTGCCGAAGTGTTAGTAAAACCGAAAGCCTATATACCACCTACTTTAATCGTTCAATTTTTCCTTTCCTTATTTAATAGTTGCCTCTTTTATTTTCTAAATTATTTTGTTCATACTTTGTTCCTTACTTTCATTACAAATTCGTCGAATATATCCGAACCATAATTCTGGTGCAAGCGGAAATACATCTAGTGACAAATATAGTTGCGGGCCGGAAATAATAAGGTTGGCAGGTAAAGTGCTACCGCTTCTATGCACTTGCAGGCCAGCACTCTCTTGTAGATCGATCATCGTGAGCAGTCTATGTGAAACGTTCCTAGGTTACATACTAAACTTAACACTTGCTATTTGGCAAGCGACTGAGCAATGAGGAGAAAAAGGTGCAAATGCTAGTCGGTGAATATTTAATATGAATAATGTCATAGCATAATGCGAAATAAAAGGACTTGCAACTTTTCCTTCCTATCTCCAGCAGTTTGTCGCACGTTCATTTGATAACACAGTTAATCAATGTTATGTGTATATTTACTTTCTAGATTTGCTTTGTGCTGAGACATAAAGTACGAAGATTACATGGCTAAGATGAGAAAACACTTGGTTCGAATCATGTATATAAACATGGAGGGCTAAGGAACATTTACATATATATTGATATATAGCATTATGCTGTTTCCACGATGATTTTGACAGAAAATGATGAAATAAAATAAAATACCTAAAAAGAAGCCAATTATTGATGCATTTTTTGCTTAAATAAAATAGGAAAAGAACTATATGGAGAAGAGAATATATTCTCCCTACCCAATCCAATGTATCTTTGTAATTGATTATGAGCACAGGTTAATTTGTCCCTCTATCTTTCCGATCGATTTGATAGCACGCAAAATGTTATCCGCCTTTACCCAAATCTAGTCATGCATTCCAGGCTAGTGGCTAGCTAATATTCCTGCGACATGTGCATCAACATTGTCTTAGGTGTAAAACGTACTTTAGGTGTACTCACAAAATATGCAATTGCTATATGACCCGAGAGAAGGATATAATTCCCACTATAAACTATTTTTATAATTTATTAGAAGAAAATGGAATATTTCAGGTACAGGTTGTCGAAACACGAACTAAGAAACAAATTTTAATAATTGTCATGATTGCTGGGGAATGCATATGGGGACCTTGTCATTTTAATTGTTTTTGTTAAAGATGAAGGTTCAAGGAGTAGGGTAGTTTTTTCTTGTTTTTGTTCAAGACGAAGGTTGAAAGAGTTGGGTAATTCAAGATGTGACTTGTGTAGCTAATGTAGTTCAAGATTTGGGTTCAACTTTCTTAAGTACGTAAAGAGAATCCAGAGCTCATCCTAAAAGGCTTATGGGGGCATCGGGCATGTGCATGCTAATAACCTTTGATTTGACTTTTACTAGTTATATCCGGTAACAACGTTGACCCAAGTGATGCTACCTTCTTAAAAGGCATGTTTAAGCACACCTATACCTGTCATTTGAAAACTCGTAATCTAATCTTTATTGACAGGGTCACAATAATGATGTGAGTATCCATTCTTACGGACGTCATGACGAAGAGACTTGCCCTTCATCACTTCTTCATTACGTAGCTGCTGTGGCAGGGCTTAGTCGTTTCTAGGCTAGCCATCATACAAAAATTGTTTGCCATTTTCTTTGTTTGCCTTTTGATGACCGATCTTTCGGTGTTTAGTTGCTTTCCACAACTTCTGCAATGAACTTATGCTTACGTGCATACCTTATCTAGAGAAAAAAACACTAAACTAATTTTTGTTTACAAGATAGACACATGTGCGTGCCTATCACCACACACGCAGTACACGTTCGACTGTGTCCCTAAAGCACATGGTCTAAAATTGTACAAAGGCTGCGGATAAGTCTGCGATTTAACAAAGTTCTCGGAGGGGCGCAGCGCACGCAATTAGGCGTCTGGGAGTTAATAATACATATATTATGATCAGTTTACAAACTGACTGGTTTAATCTAAAAACCTACTATAATACTATATTATCTCAGTCCCTTTTTCTCTAGACCGACTAACTTAGTTTATTATCCCAGCCGGTTTTGCTTCATTATTTGGGATATAGTCGGCAGAATTCAGATTTTTTTTTGTGTAAAACAAAAAATACAGTTTATGTATCCAAAATTCTTAGATCTCTAGGATTATCTCACAACATATATTATATATACACATGCCTATTGACATTCAAATTATATTTTAATTCACAAATGAACTCAAATAGATAGAAATTTAAAAATTAAACAAGTACATCGATCATATTTGAATTAAGTTCATAATACATTTAAACACACAAGTATATATCATTACAAATGTCCCATTCATTGGTTCCGTCAGGGTAGAACTCGCCGTTTGGTTTGATGGCATCCGCAACAATGAAGCCTGCCATTTGGTAGAACTTGTCATCTTGACTAGGTCTGACTTTGGCAATTCTGTCGCGACTCCATCGTGGCAATACGTAACATATAAGAAGATGAGTACGATACAAACATTTTCTACTGCAACATCTATGAAAAATTAGTGCAACATTTATAAGGTAATACTTGTACAAAAATTCACATTACAATAAAAAAATAGCATCAGACTATAGCCACTATGAGGTAACACTTATAATAAAACAAGTTCTTGTAGAATGGGTTATGAATTTACGCAAATCATTAGCATTTTTTACAAGAACTATTCCACTACACATTACATGCACATTAGTATGTGGTCATTTTCATCATAGCCATACCTTCTCCTAATCAATTCTATATGCGCGACCAACTACAAACAGATAGGTTTCACACAACTTCAAGGAGAACTATTCATGATTGCCCAACGAGTGTTTGACTGCAACACAAGCCTTGGTTGCATCAACCAAGGCCTGCGGCACTTATTGGGGGATCACATGTAGTTCTCCTTGATGTTGTATGAATGTCGGGACCAAAATCTATAACAGAGAATCTTAAATGAAATCACCCGCTAAGTCGAAACATCAACCCTGACCTCAACCCTTGGGTTTCAATTCCAAGAGGAGTGGAGTGATATGGCTTCGAATAGCCCGAGACGTCAACCCCGAACTTGCTCCAGCAAACTAATGCACAGATTAAGTAGGGTGATATGGTCTCCTCACTCTTTTCTCACTGAGCCAGAACATCAATCCCAAACACGTCCCGGCAAATTAATGCTTGGCTGGAGTAGGATGATACAGTTCCCAAACTCCCAGTGGAAGAGTCACCTCACAGGGGTGATTAAACCTAACAATTCTATGATATAGACTCTGAAACCCTACCCGCACTATGTGCTTCAATAACATACACGCAAGGTACATGAGGCAGGTGAGAACAAACAAGTATCACAACAGCAACTCTACGACCGAAACTGCAATAATACTAGTTGTTCTTTAAAACTTAACAACATAGTTCACATAAAGAGTTGATTACACAGTAGAAGATTGGGCATGGCTAAGAAGCCAAAAAGGTAAGGCCAAAAGATGGCAGCAGAACAAACCAAACTGCCGAACCCTGGGTAGGACCACTGCTTGGGATTCCCAGCGACTAGTCGTCGTGGGCGTCGATCTCTATATAGAAACCATCCGTTGAGGGGATGCTTTCCTCTGCACAAAAATTATCAGAACTACAAGGTGAGTATAAAAATTGTACTCCGCAAGACTTACAAGGGAAATTAGTAATAGATGCAACAGGTTTCAATAAGGGGATAATTGTGGACTATTTTGCAGAAAGCTGATTATCCATTTGACAATACTTTTTAAGTAGAATGAAATTGACTACTGGATTGTTTTTAAAGGAGATGAGTCAAATCTTCAAACAGAAATCTATTGCAGACCACCGAACACTTAAGCCCCCGATCCTTCCTCAACCACCAGGGAGGAAGCAATCGCTAACACCTCAATCTTAGAGTTTGCATGTTTTAAAGTAATGTTGTAGTTGTCTAATTCGATGCGGATTCTTACCAAGTTGTCCATAACCGCGGACACGGCTATTCGAATAGTTCAAACCCTGCAGGGGTGTACATCTTTACCTACACGTATCAATCGACTCTTAATGCTAGGCCAAAGACACACTTCACGAGGTGTGTTAGCAGAGTATGATTGAACACGACCTTTACCATGTTTTTGACTTAAGTATGAGCCGCCCTAATGGGCTAATCCGTGTGCACCAGTCCAGCCGGTACCCCGACACGGTCCCAAAAGTTGTAGCAAGTGATACATCCCTGGACCCGGACCGTGTGTAACCCTTACACCTATATTGAGGCACCACATCGCATCCTTTTTCACTCACCCAGCAAATAGAAATGGTAAACTATGCAGCTCATAACTTAAGTCTAGACAGATTATTCAGTCGTGGGTAGCCCATTATACCACCCGTGTAGAAGTACGTAAATCTTGGTTCAAAAGGACACCGAGAACCGGTCCTTGTGGGAAAAACGAGACAACCCACCATGCTCCCAGCCATGGCCTCTCGTCTAAGCCCGATCATTATTAATCAAGTTCATTAGTTATTTCTCGGTGAGCACCCACCTACCACTTAATCCATCCAGAGTGTTGTGTTTTGTCTGCCATCCAAGAAATTATGACTTTTACATGACTAAGCATGTCTAAGCATCATTAACTATATAAGTAACTTAGAAGCAACAACTATTCTACTCTAAACAGGTTAGGAGGGGGTGGTGATGTTGATTGAGCGACAAAATAAGTTATGCAAGGAATAAAGCTAGCACTTAACATAAAATATAAGTTGAACACATGCGATAGGGTTTTGGAAACAATTAATAACTTGCAAATAGTAGGATGATCGCAAAATTTTCAAAGTGTTGCTTGCCTTGCGTTTCAGCTATTAGATCTTGTTCCGGCTCGGGATTAAATACTTCGAGATCTTCCGGCTCTATCGGGAAGAACGAAAACACCGGAAAAAGGGGGTGTAATAATAAATATCACAATGATGAACATCAACATGATATGAAATGCATGCCATGGCATAGATGATTCAAATTAAAGACTAATGCAAGTGGAATCAATTTAATCGGAGTCCGGACGCTCGAGATATCGCGATCCGACAACTTCCGACTAACCAGGGAAACCTAATTTGAGTTTTTTAGCATTTATATTTTTCCTAACATGCAAACATGTATGAAAATGACATATTTGAGTAGATCACATTTTTCTGAACAATTTGATATATTATTTGCATTTTTTGATTAAAAATAAATTTTCTATGAATTTTCTAAGATTTAATCAATTTAAATACCTTTTTTGCATTTTTCTCAGTAAATAAAAATAATATTAAATATTAAATATTTTTATTACTCAACTCTTTTCTAGCCTCAGAGACTGACATGTGGGCCCCATGGTCAACTTTGGTCAAAGTTGACCGCGTCA
The DNA here is from genome assembly GCA_019208055.1 of Stipa capillata. Lineage (NCBI taxonomy): Eukaryota > Viridiplantae > Streptophyta > Magnoliopsida > Poales > Poaceae > Stipa > Stipa capillata. Next base: position 315,726 of record JAGXJF010003208.1, on the reverse strand, counting down.
ATGACAGGTGGGGCCCACTTGTCATATATTTCTATTTTCTTTCTTCTTTTTATTTATAATCTGTCGGTGGGTCCCACATGTCATTGAGACAACTAAAATGAGTTCATTTATTACACTGCTTAGCCATTAATTACGGTCATTAGTGTGTCGGATTAGCATTAATGACCAATAATTAGCATTTAATGTGTCAGATTAACACTAATTACTAATCATTAGCATTAATGATGCCCAAACAGTAATCATTAGCATTAATTATATGCATTAATTACACTTAGTATTAAATGTTCTCATCATTTTGCCTTAACGAGATATTAATGGGCCATTAATGCCCTAATCGCACCCCGGTCGGGACCCGGCCGCGTGGCTCGGCCTGACCGGTGGCTCACCTGGCGTGGCGCCGACGGCGGTGAGGTGGGGTGGGGAAGGAGCAACGGCGGCGAGGCGAGCGACGGCGGGCTTACCGGCGAGGCGAGAAGCAGCGGCGGGCTCAGGTCGGGCGGAGCAGCACCGAGGAGGAGCGGCACCGAGGAGGAGCGGCACGGTGACGGGGGCGGCGAGGTGGGGCGAGGCGGTGCGGAGGAGCACGGCGGCGGTGGCTCAGGACGGGGGCGAGGCGGAGAGGGCAGCGGCCGAGGCGGGCGGCGAGGCGGGGTGGAGTGGCACCGAGGGCGGCGCCGTGGAGGTGGGGGCGACGACGGGGAGAGAGAGGGGGCGGCCGGGAGAGAGAGAGGCGCGGGGAGAGGAAGCTCCGACCGAGGGGGAGATATAAGGGGAGGAGAGAGGGGGGTGGTGCCGGCCCCGAAGCAGGTGGTGGCAGTGGGGTGGCCCGGCTGCTTGCCACGGCAAGCAACTCGGTGGCAGCCCCGGGCAGCGGCGGGGATGAGGACGGCGACGAGGCGAGGCGGATAAGGGAGAGGAAGCGGGGCAGGCCAGGCCGGGGGCGGAGGCGGGCCAGGAAGGGGAGGCCCAAGGGGAGGCCCAAGGGGAGGCCCAGCCGAGGGAGAGGAGAGGGGAGGCCGGGCCGGGGAGGAAAGAGAAGAAGATGGGCCGGGAAAAGGGGGCCCATCCGGGGGGGAAGGAGGGTTAGGTTAGGTTTTTGAATTTTTTTATTTTTCTAATTTCTTTTTCTGTTTTTGATTTTTTCCCTTTTTCAACCAAGATTCAAATTCAAATTTAAATCAAATTTTTTTTTGAAGCATGCACACTAAGATGTTATTTAAATTTGTGATGTTACAATGGAACCCTTCTGTTATTGGCAAATTGTGATATATAAAATCGACGAGAAAAAGATACCTCGGAATATTGCCCATTTTTAATAATCGCACATTAGTCGGCAAGGATTTACTGGTGTAGGGTCTAGGTTAGGGTTAATACAATTTTAACCTTACTCCAAACCCTAAACCCTACGCCCTTGCAAACCATGACACACAATTTATTAGTGGGTCCTTTCATCATTAGATAATTAAGGAGGCACCAATTTTGATATAGTACTCTCTGGTTGCACTGTTCAGAAAAACTTATAATCTATCATGTCATTCAATCCACAATGGTGACATCCTTCATGACAAAATTTGATAGTGCAACTGACCATCAATTTTTTTCATGAAAGAGGCCAGCATTACAACTGAATGAGACAATATATTACAAATTTTACAAACAACACAACAAGATAATAATGTGTTTAAATTAAGCATTCAAATGTACTGAAATAAAGACATCCATACTAATAGAACAATGGGTGTCCCGATCTTTCGATAAGAAGGTAACTATCGACTGCACCGTATGACAACGATGCGTCTTAGCAATCACTAAACCAACTCCGGTAGGTTATTGACGATGCCGGAAGCACGATCAACCTGAACACGAGGTTCATAATCCCTGCGAGCAATCGAAGAACTAGCAAGAATTAAGATAAAGCAATCTGAAATTGCAAGTATGGATGAAGAACAAGATAGAGTGGGGTTCCGAAAAGCGGTCTTGATGTGGTCGTTGGACACAAACAAAGATACACGAAGTTGTAAAGGTAGCAAACTCTTAGCTAAACAAAACCCAAAACAAAAGAGATCATCCTAGGGGTATATAAAGACATGAGGTGGTTTGTTTTCCAAAAATAGTCTCAGACTGTTTTGTTAATTGCGACGTGCTCGTGATGAATTTGGAGGTGGGGCTAGACAGGTTGGAAAGAGCACGAGATAAGCTTTCCAAAGAGTCTAAGATCACCCAAATCAGAGTTCGTATGCCCGAGATAAGGATGTTTGAAGTCAAGACTGTCTCAGCAATCCGAATCAGAGTCCAATTGTGGGACTTGATCTCTAACTCTCCTTGGACCAAAGGTCACATAAGAGAACTTCTTATATAGCACAAATCCATGTGAAACATCTTCATGGTCACATAAACTTCATTTGCTCCTCCTCCCGAAAGGTTGAATTTGAATCCTCGCTTATTCTTTACGATCTTGATGGACCTCCTTTTATTCTTTATAGCTTGAGTAGCAGATGTAGTTGAAGTAGTGGAAGTAGAGTTGGCAGTGGGTGTATCCATGGGGATCATGTCTTCATCATCCTCCCTTCCTTGAAAACAAAGCCGTCCTCAGCTTTGCATAAATTGAAAATCATCAAAGAGCAATGAAAACATGTACGCAGCATATACATATCTATCAATCATGGTTAGCTCTTCGTGGGTAACAATCATATCCAAAACAAAGTTCCAGCAAGCATTGCAATGCAATTTGCAAACATAAGCGGAGAACTTGTCTTTGTGATGAGCATTAGCAAAAAGGTTCATGAACTTATGGAAATTGTCTATACAACAAGTATTACAACTAGCTTTGCAAGTATAAGTGAAGTATTCGAATGGATATCCATCATAATATTGCTCAAACATGTGCCAATGAAAATGTTGCGAATGCACACTCAAAAAATTGAAAGGGTTATCACTAGTATGCCTCATTTTAGGAGATGGAGGAACACAAAAATTTGTGGCAGCATGTAACATAAGTCTTTGAATGAATTTCTCACATTGCAAAGTTGATGAGATAAACAATTGCAAATGATTATCGTCGAAACGAGTAAGTTTATCAACAATTTCAACACGGGTGATGCAAAAGGTATGCACTAAAATTCCACAATCTATACTATATTCTCCAATCATATTAACTTGATAGCACGGAGTATAGATGGATTTCCACGAATGTAAACCTACAAGTTTAGAAACTTTCTCTAAAGCATGTGTCAAAGTCATAGGGTTACCAAATTGAATAGCACATATAACATCATGAGCAACAGCATTGTACACGTCATTCTGTTCTATCAGCTTTTCATAGCCTATTTCAGAATCAGTGTTTACACATGGCTCAACAAGTGGTGCTCGCAAATTTACAAAAGAAACAATTTCAGAACATGGGGCACGTAAGTCTTTATCTATATCATTTTCTTCAACATATTGTATATCCAAATCATGAGGTATAGCAATAATATCACATGAGATACAACAAGCAGCAAGCAATGCATTACTTCTAGAAAAATTATCATGTGATTCTTGGAAAACAATTTTAACATGTTTAATCAAGTCATCATGAGGGATATTAACAATTTCAGCACTAACATGTGATTCTAAAACACAAGTAGCGTGTTCATCATCTAGTTGTGACATGGATATAAGTGAAGTATTATCACACAACTCTTCTTTATCACAAGGAGCATTAAGTAATTCACTACATTCAGTAATCTCAACTTGTGGTAAAGGCAAAGTGACAATTGGTTCCACTCTATATTGCTCTAAAATAGTATGTGTAGTGGACAAGGATAGTTCAATCAACTCATGACATGAGGCATTCAATTCAATAGGGTAACTTCATTCTCATGTGGAGCGATGGGAGTAATACCTTTACTAGGTCGTAACATGGGAACTTATACCTTGTGGTTATTGGCCTCATTTATCCATTTACTAGCTTTGCAAGCAAGGCAAAACAAACGATCAATAGAAAAGTAGTCCTTATGCATAAGTTTGTCCTAAATGTCATGTTTCAAACCTTTCCTAAATTGATCCATGACAAAGTGCTCATTTTCAGGTAGATCACAACGTTTCAAACAAGTTAGAAATTTATTATAATAAATTTGTACAATGTCACTACCTTGTTCTAAATGTCGTAAAGCTTTACGCAAATCACTAGCATAGTAGGGAGGTAAAAATATTTTTCTCATAAGTGTCTTCATAGCAGCCCAAGTGGAAGTTATATTATGTGAATGTAATTGACAATATAACTTCCACCAAACAATAGCATAGTCGGTAAAACCACTAGCAGCAACCCTAACTTTACGACACTCGAGAATTGCATATTTTTCAAATAGTTGTGCTATATCTAATTCCCAAGCAAGATAACATTCAGGATCATGTGTACCATTATAAACGGGTACGTTGAACTTACTCGTGGTACATGTGTCATGATTTTATACCTTGATGGTTGGTACATGTAGTGACGATGATGGTTGAGGTCCTAGTGCTCGCGATGCTCCATCCAAAAGGTTGAGGAGAGTATCAAACTTAGTGGACAACTCATGAATGCTCTTCTCAAGAGGAGGGAGATCATCTCCACTGTTTGCTCGAGAGCCTATCATGGTTAGGAGAAACAAGAAACAAAATCACAAGTATAATGTTCCTATCAACTACTAGGATGTGGTGGCAAGTCTCTCATCACTCAAGCCAAACTAAAATTCTTACAAGTTCTTACCATGTAGCAAGTGGTGACCCGCAGCCAATGGTGTCAAATACCTCTGAAGATTGAGTAAAGTGATTGCCAGGTGAACGTATATCTGCACGGTATAGAATAGTGAAGCTTGGAGGCTTTATCTGCGTAGCAAGGATAGCAAATGATCAAAGTAGCTATGCATAGTTGAAAAGATGCTCAAAAATACTAGTCCTAGTTGCTGGATTAAGACTAGAACTAGCAAAATTTAACTAGGCCTAGATACCGAAGCGATAGAAACCAAGGAAACAAAGAGAAAGCAACAGGCAAGTTTCTGAGGTTATTTTTTGCAATGGCCTTCTATGTGGCTTCTTACTCTTTTTATATATTTTTTAAAAATTTACAACTCAGAAAAATGCCAAACAGAACAAAAGATATGTGTTACACAAGACAAACAGGATTCTACCACAGAGCTACTGCGGTAGCAGAAAACAGTAGAAACCTTGCTGTGGCAGGAAAACGGCAGGAGGCTAAAACTTAAATTGGCTTTTTCTCCCAAACCACAGGTCGGATTGCACAGAAAATTTAACAGTAGACTCCTGGATTTATGCCTAATTTTACAGAATTTGTTCAAAATTTTTTGGGCACTTTGAATTTTCAATCCGAATTCGACTTGGATTTTGAATCCGAATCCAAAACGTGTTGTAACTTGAATTCTTGTCCGATTCTTGGTGGGAGATCTGTCCAGGAGCCTTCTTAAGGACGTGGGGGAGCCCTTTGGGTTAGCCAAGTCCTTTTCTAATTGTTAGAGATAGGAGATCAAGCCTCACAAGATGATTCCTTTGCCTAGTTCGACTTGAACTCCAAGTCAAAACCTTTCCCGTTGTGTTGGGCTTTCCAAAACCTTGCTCTGATATCACTTGATAGAACAATGGGTGTCCCGATCTTTCGATGAGAAGGTAACTATCGATTGGTGGAGACGACTTTGACGATTCGACTACGCCGTACGACGACGATGCGTCTTAGCAATCGCTAAACCAACTCCGGTAAGTTATTGACGATGCCGGAAGCACGATCAACCTGAACACGAGATTTGTAATCCCTACGAGCAATCGAAGAACTAGCAAGAATTAAGATAAAGCAATCTAAAATTGCAAGTATGGATGAAGAACAAGATAGGGTGGGGTTCTGAAAAGCGGTCTTGATCTAGTCGTTGGACACAAACAAAGATATACAAAGTTGCAAAGGTAGCAAACTCTTAACTAAACAAAACCCAAAACAAAAGAGATCATCCTAGGGGGTATATAAAGACTTGAGGTGGTCTGTTTTCCAGAAATAGTCCTAGACTATTTTGTTAATTACGATGTGCTTGTGATGAATTTGGAGGTGGAGCCAGACAGGTTGGAAAGAGCACGAGATAAGCTTTCCAATGAGTCAAAGATCACCCAAATCGGAGTTCGTATGCCAGAGATAGGACGTTTGAAGTCAAGGCTGTCTCAACAATTCGAATCAGAGTCCAAATCTTGTGGGACTTGATCTCTAGCTCTCCTTGGACCAAAGGTGACGTGAGAGAACTCCTTATACAACACAAATCCATGTGAGACATCTTCATGGTCACATGAACTTTATTTGCTCCTCCTCCCGAAAGGTTGAACTTGCATCCTCGTTTGTTCTTTACGATCTTGACGGACCTCCTTTTATTCTTTATAGCTTGAGTAGCGGACATAGTTGAAGTAGTGTAAGTAGAGGTGGTAGTGGGTGTATGCATGGCGTCATGTCCTCATCACATACATATCATTAGCCTCGGATTATAACTTGCTCTTAAAATGTGTGTTCTCTTTTCCAGGATGATGTTAGGATTTTTATTCGTTTCTTACCTCATACTAGAAAAGTGAAGCACACACTCATTATATAGTAAAGTCTTATCACCATCGGCCTAATCATGTAAAAAACTTATACCACATCAGGTGGGTATATCAAATTAATCATTTCCAACATATACATCTCACGTCGATCGCTCTCACATGAAATAGATTCATTGGAACGGAATAAATTTCGTAGAACCGTTTTGAGATGGTATAAATTTTACACCCTAATTATTTTGCTAAATCCCAAACACTAATAAATAACTAAACACGAAAAGAGGTATTAAACATGAAAATAGGCTAATTTTGTATTTATCAAATCATGCATATATAAAATCATCAATTCATTAAAATATTGATTCGCATAAGCAAAATATAAGTTTCTAATGACATCAAAATATCATCAATTCGTCAAAATATCATCAATTCATCAAAATATTGAATAGCATAAGCAAATTTATGACATGTTTTTAATCACAGCCACAATTAACAAATAATTCACCCAAACAGTAGCACATGAATCTAATTTCATCTATCTAATTAAAAAAATTAAAAATGGAGAGGGAGAGGGCTCGACTTCACTAGTGAGGAAAGAAAGGCGTGTGGAGGCTCGGAGGTGAGAGGGAGATGGGGGCAGCGGCTAGAGTTGAGGGCGAGGAGAGCGGTGGCCAGCGTCAAGGGTAAGGAGGACATGGCATCCGGCGTCGAGGGCTCGGTGGAAGGCGGCGGCGTGTGTGGGTCCCCCCTCCTCCTCCCCCTCCCCCTCCTCTCCCTTCCCCTCCTTCAACATGCACAGCGGCGGCCATGGCTGGATCCAGCTGGCGCACATAGGTTCCCACTCCTCCTCCTCCTCTTCCTCCTCCTTTGCGGCCTCCTCCTCCAACACGCATGGCAGCGGCCACGACCGGATCTCCTCTCGGATCTAGCCAGCGCGCACACCCTCCCGTCTCATCCTTCTCCTAGCCTCCCCCTCCTCCCCCTCTCAGATTTGGCCAATGTTGTTGTGGAGGAGGTGGCGCCGTCGTCAGGTTAGGGATTGGATAGGAAGAAAGCGCGTCGAGCACCCAATAGGCATGAGAAAACGAATCAACGTTAGGTTATCCTAGTCGGTTCAATATAATAACCAGCTGAGATTATACGTTTCACAGTCGATTCAAAATATGAACCGGCTGAGATTATTATCCTAATCGGTTCCTGGCTATGGTTATATGTTTTTTCAGCCGGTTATTTCTTTGCAGTTCATTCTTTTAGCAAATCTGGCTCAAGCTTTCCCTGTTGCTGTCAGTTTCGAGAAAATCTGCTGAGAGGAAGAGTCTAGAAAAACACTTGTTGTAGCAGTGGGACCTGTTGCGCTGAGCGAGGCATCTGACAGTGTTTAGTCCTCACGTGCTAACGCTAAACTAACCCCGCCTTAATTGCCCACGGATTTTCGTCAACTCCAAATCCACCGGTAAAGACACTGATGTCGACATGCCTAGCCACAATTAAGAAAGAACTAAAGCTGCACCAATGACTTTGGAAGCATCCAACCGAGTCATGTAGACATCAATGTGACGAGGCTTGGCCCCTCTTCTAATCATGACCGGCTGCAGGTCATTAGCTCCATGATCTCATTAAGCAAGGTAGTCCATTGATCTGCTCTCCTATAGCTGAATAGATTTAGTAGCTTTTACAAAAAGTTAATCTAATCAATTGCTAGTGTGATCTCCCAGGGGCCCATGTACACGTATGTCCCGCTACCATTTGGTGGTCACACATGCGTGACATGCACTTATTTGATTGTACCTTACTGGCCGGCCGGGTAGCAAGCAACGAATATGCAATTTTGCACGCTTTTGACACCCAAACTCTTGTCGCATAGTCTATGGATACATATTATGATTTTGCTAATTCTCGGTTATTCAAAAAATTTATAAATGTTAGTCATCTAAAATTATACATTAGTTAACCTAAAATTATAGTCATAAAAATGTATAATTTTAGTAAAACTGTTTTACTATAATTTTAGTCTATCGGTTATATATATATAAAAAGTGGAGATGTAGATGATTGGGGGTTGATTAAAAGACTTTTAAAAATGATTAGAATTTTAAATTGGCTCGGTTGACTGAAATTTCGTATCGACTAGATGAATTTCCAAACCGTGGTTGGGTTTAGAAATGTATACTAGCAAGTACACATGTACAAAGCACGTTTTCACAATATATATAGCATGAAAACATAATCTATCCCCACTAGATGAATTTCCAAACCGTGGTTGCGTTTAGAAATATATACTAGCAAGTGCATATGTGCAAGGGACGTTTTCACAATATATGTGGCATGAAAACATAATCTATCCTACATCCTGTCGAAGGGGACTACGGCGATGGTGCACGGGCACGGCCAGAGCGTGGTGTGGGTGTGACGGCCACGCGTAGCACAAATTCGAAAGAGAGGGGCACTGGATGATATAACAGTGGTAATAGTGGGAAATTATCTATTAACTTAAGTAGGGGCAATAGTAGGTAATTATCTATCAACTTTCAGTAAATGACATGGTGAGTAGTTATCTGTCAACTTTAAGTGAATAGTATGATGGTAATTATCTATCAATTAAGGATAGCCGTTGGATTGGCAGATCATCAAATAAATATTAGACATTAGATATATTCGATTCAATAAATAAATATTAGACATTAGATATATTCGATTCAATAAATCTGAATGATCTGAATATACTTTGTGGGATAAATTTAGAAAACAAATTAAATATAGATCGTATAGATAGTATAGATATATTCAATTAATTTTACTTTCCAACCCGTAGCATAGATATATTCAATTAATTTTACTTTCCAACCCGTAGCGTGCCCTGATGTTTCGGTGGGAGGCAAGGAGGCAGGTCACCATCTCGGCTGGAAGGCCAGCCCGCGAGCGCTACCTTACCTTTGATGGGCCAGACGTCTCAACCTGTTATTCGATTCGCTGATTTTTATTTTTTTTCGTTTTTATTTATATTGTACATGTGAAAAATAGTTATCCAAAATACATTTTAAAACAGGGGCTGTAGGAACTTATAACTAGAAAATTATGTTCGAAAATATAAAAATTAGGAATCACCTTCTGGCGGAATTCTGAGAAGAACATATATCATGCAACACAAGAGCTGTAAAACAGAGAATAGGGTGAGAACGGAAAAACAGAACAGATTCAAAGAGTGGATTACTGCCAAATTTGAGGCAGATGGAGTGTGATTTTCATTTAAGCTCTTAGGTTTACAACTTTAGACTTTTATTCTTTGTGAGAATACCTAAGAGAAAATATCTATTTTTTCTTTAAAGAAATAAGGCATACCCCACTTTCTATAAACACGAGAACTCCTAGGAGGAACAAGATATAATACTGAAAGAGAAAAAGAACAAAGGCACGTGAACTCAACTAAAGAGGATCTAAACCCTAGCGGTGGCGATGTACATCCACTCCTCCACAAAATGGAGCCAACATAAAAGTTTATTTGTTTTATCTACTATATACCAAAAGTATGATACGTCAGAAATAAACAAATATGCCAGAAATTTCAAAGAAAACATCTAACCGTTAATTTATTAGAACATTTATTATTAGTAGCCCACAACTGATAGATCTTCATAACTATACCTGACAAATCACAGGTGATAGATCATTATAACTGTATAAACAACCTACCGACTCGATACAATGACTAGCTGACCGGCTCATGGTCTGAACTTTTATTTCCCATGCCGATCTAATATAACGTACAATTTTAAATAATTGAAGATGATTAAATACGTTTCCCTCGTAATTACGTGGGACAGCATGCTAGTTAATATAACAGCAAGAGATTTTCTTGATTCTTTTTAAAAAATTCTGCCATTTTTCATCTAAAATATAGACGTACTTACCCTATGATTTACGAACATTGATTATAATTCAAGCCTACATACGTAATTTCAACAGATTAGGTAAGAAAATATTTCCTGCCTTCTTTATCTCCTATGCAAAGTCGCCGTCCATGGACAAGAACTAGAGCTCAGAGGAATGTCAAATACATGGTCCTGCCAAAAGGAATGTGAAAGAATACCTCAAATTCAAGGCGACGTGACAGATAATTTCAGTCCAGAAAGAACCAACGTGGCATATCTGTCCGCGTGCAATCCACTGCAGCGGCGCGCTTCGGTGGACACCATTACTTGTAGGGTCAAACCCTTATCCAACGTTGATGTACCGTGTTAGCCGCGCATATCGAAACAGTGGACAATACAAGATACGGTCTTAGCTGCATGAGCTTGTTTTTGCACATCAGTAAGCAATTGATAGTTTCACGCTCTTTGCGAACAAGAGAATAAGTTGATCAGAACCGCACCTTTGTCCAATAGTTTTGAGTAAAAGGAGATTCAAAAGAATAAAAACTTGTGACATGGTCGTCATCTTGCACTTTGCCTCATCAACTTGCATATTGTTCCCTACAAATATCAAAACAGCAATATATGTTAGGTATGTCCGATGCGAAGAGTTTAAATCACGTGTATGGATCAGGTCAATTCTACAACACGAAAGCCTTAACTGTTTGCATAGATTATGATAAACCAGCCGAGCATTAGGGATGCCTAATAAGAGACGTCCATTTCCATGGCCACTCGGATCACCACACCACCCTGTTTGGATACGATGTCCTGTCACCGGCTATTGAGTTCAGTTGACTCATCATGTTAATAACCTGCTAACTAGCGGCTACTCCAACTGGTACAGTACCTCTGTGTTCAGATTAACGGCAGCGTTTCAAGTCCATCTTTGCCATTAGCCTAGCCACCATGCCTTGCAAATCTGTACATCTATCCGAATTTACGGGTTCACACGTCGGGATTTATCCAAACTAAAATGTGACAGAATAACATCTAGCTGCTATCGTTATGTGGATATCATAATGTATCGGAATGATTAGGGGTGGTGTACAGATTGGATTAGTTGCATTTTTAGGTGAGGTTGATCACTGGTCATGAGGGAGACATAACACCTAGGCTAGGTATGAGTGATCTTGTGGATCCTGGAGATGTACATGTCTCATTTCCTGAAATCTTGTGGACTTTTGATATCCAATTTGATGAAGTCTAACAAGGCAATTTCAATGAACTTGCAAGCAAGATACTGTACAATGTCAAAAAAGTGTCTTCTCAAGAGAAGAAAAGGAGTTGGCTAGTAGTAACAGTAAGAAATTCCCCAGATGTAGAAAGTAGTCAAGTGGTGGATGGATGAGAGTTGAACTCTTGCAATGTACATACTATTTGGTCAGTTGGATTTTCTCTTTCTTTACATATATCCTCATGAAGGAAATACCCTTATGTTTTCCCCCATGTGGCTCCTGGGGTGGCTCGGGCGGAACCCTAGCCCCCATCGCGGCCCTCTTCCCCCTCCTCCTTCCCCCTTGCCGCCACCAGAGGACACCGCCGGGCAAAGCCTGCACGGAGGACAGCAGCGGCGGGGTCGCTCCATGGGTGGCGGCAGGCGGCTTCTGTCGAGCACTGGGAGCCAAGGGATTGGGCGCGGTGCCACAGCGGCTTCGGTCAAGTGTGCGCAGGCGGGAGGGCCAGGCGACGGCCGCGGGAGTGGCATGGTGAGCCTTTAGCAGCAGTAGCGCTCGCCACATGAATCCTTCGACAGTGCCTGCAGGCAGAGCGGCGGGCGTGAGGCTCCCAGGTCGCTCTCTCGTGCCTGCAGCATTCACCTAACTCTAGAGGTGCCCCGAATCTGGCCCTCCCGCGGCCAGATCCGTGTGGGCATGGTAGTGCGATGGGGAGCGATGTGGACGGCTGCATATCCCGTGCGGCTCGATGGCGCTCGACGGGCATGGCCAGCAGGAGTGCAAGTGGCGACAGTAGGCTGCAGCTGTGCCGCTGGCATGGGCACCTGGATTCAGCCCCCGGCGGGTGCGTCTGTGGTGGCGACGCGGTTCTTCGGGTAGGCTCTTGGCTAGGTGGTGCAGCACATGTGTGCCCGAAGGGCGGAGCATGGTGAGTGGTGGTTGTAGGGTGTGGTTGGCTCATGCATCTCTGTCGTGTGGGCGGTTCCCTGCAAGCTAGCACGGGCTTGGGCAACAAGTGAGGCGGTGGTGATCTGGTCACGGCGAACTGCCGTGGTACGACAGCCACCCTATGATGGTGTGCGCGCGAGAAGGCGACCTTGGGCCTGCTCTAGATTGGGCTGTGCGATAATGGCATTTAGCTGGTGGCAGGCCATGTTGTCATGGTCGTGGTCACAGTTGCAACGCATGTGGCCTATGATTGCCAGGCTGGTGTGGAGAAAATGGTGCTCTGGGAGAAATCCTTGTCCCACTCTCACGGTACTGATTACGACGGCACCGAAGGTGCCATTCCCCTCCTTGAAGGCGTCATCTAGGAGCTCACCCTCCATCCCTTGATCTCCGGGTGATAACCTAGATCCGGTTCTACCGGATCAGGCGACAGTGGCATTCTCGATGTTGCTTCCTTCTTGAAAGCATCGCCTTGGAGACCCCAATGCTCATTATGGACTAGAGGTGACGGGCAAGCATAGGGAGGGCGGCCGGCAATGCGTGTGATGGCGTGACGATTCGTACGTCAACAACGATGGTCACGAACTTTGTTTGGGTCGCGGCTTGGGCTTCGGTGTTGGCTAATTAGCGTGGCTGTTGGATCTTCTATGCACCGTTTCACTGTGTCGTGGTGAAGTCAGAGCTGCCATGTCGGGGTGGACGACAAGGCGGTGACGATGACTCGCGGTTGGTAGCTTCAGTGGCAGCACTCTCCAATTGCTATGGTTGACCCAGTTGGTGCAAACCTAATATATTTCTCATACAAGCCTTGTTGTGAAATCAGAACTGCCTTGTTGGCATGTGGCTGAACTCTGTGGCTGGGACTGCATGGCTTTGGTGCGCCATTGTGGCAATTGGTGCTTCGGTGGTTGCTCGCGGTGAAGTCAGAATCGCAGGTTCGCAGGGCGGCTGAGCGATGAAGATGGCATTCAATGGTGGTGTCAGCGGATCAGTCTTCTCGGTGTTGCATGTTGAGTCCTTGCAATCCTAGCTATTTTGACATGTGGTGCCCTAAATCTAGATTGGCTAGGATTGGACGAGTTCGGTGGTGCCCTAAATCTAGATTGGCTAGGATTGGACGAGTTCTGTAAACTAGTTTTCGTCTAGTTTTTGTTCTAATAACCAGACAACTCTTTTCGACTTAATTGATAGATTGAGATAATTTCTCTCCTGTTCGATATATCCTCATCTTAACGTAAGTAACAATGGAACATTGGCAACCTAGAATGCGCCAAAGCTAAAATTTCAAGTGTGATTCGTTTTACTCGTCGGTAACTGATAGCAGCCAATTTCCCCTTTTCTGGAAGGAAGGGCTGCAGCCAATTTGCCTACCACCTGTACAATCTACAGAGTTTAATAGGTAATCCAGAATAACAGTGCTATCTTAGAGGAAGAATAGCAAATCACAACACGTGTTGGAGTTGAAAGTTAAAACATATGATTCCTTACCGAAACAATTCTTTGCCCAAAGAAATGGTAAACATCACGAGCGTCACACCTGTGAAACTAATAAAACTCCCACTAGCTAGACTGATGCTTGTATAGTGGATAAATGCCAGAGTGGACTCAGCAACAAGAAATGCATGTCAAAAAGTGTTACAATAATAACAACAAAGCCAAGCCTTATGCGTCTCTTTTCCGTATTACATACTAAATACGCGGCCATAGAATTTGATACTTTTCACATTGACCAAACAAACTAATGTGCAAGTACCTTTCGCTGAGTAGGATCCGATGCAAAAGGGGATACTTGCCTTAACATGGTTTGTTAGGCCAAAGAGAGAGCTCTTTTTGTCACAATCTGTATTGATAGTAACACAACAAGAAGTCCTATATGCTAATGGCCACTCCACAACAATATTAAAAACCTTATAACAAGCAGGTCGTAAAGCTAAATCATTTCAGATTCAAATCCCCTACCCAGACAGATATGTCAACCTGATGGGGGCCAAGCATCCTTGTCAGTACTCACAGCATTCAACTGTGTGTACTGCGCTGTGCTGCACAGTAGGACCAATGGAGTAAGAAGACTCCGATATTTCTGTTCACATCAGCCAACCCCCTCTATGTACCATAAAGTAAACAAATAAAATATTATGCAAAATATCATGAAAAAAATAAACAAATAAAATATTATGCAAAATATCATGAAAAAAATAAAGTAAGTGCTCAATATTGGAGCCCATATAACCGCCAGGTCCTAAAGCATAGCTAATTATTTCAGACGCAAATGATCTACCAAAATAAACAGGTGTACCGCATACGTGTAATTTACTTTTTGGTATTATTTCTGCATAGACATGGGCAGCAGAGGGAAACATTGAGATATGATTAGAAAGATAGGAGGTTTTAAACGGTAATTATTACATTGTATCAATCGAGGATATTGCGAAATTAGCCTCTCAAACGGTAACACCGTCAACTAATCTCCACAACTTTATGAGAAAAAAATAGACACCAGTATTTGTTGATGAGGTTCAATCGAAACTACATCCCTAGGATCCCTCTATAGGCGCTCTGCTCCATCAATTAAAAGATCATCATCGTTGTTGGTTTCCCCGAGGCTAACAGTCTGTTTGCCCCCTCCGTACCGGCTCGGATCGGTTATAGGAATCAGGGTACAACATGTTTGACTCAAACACTACCTAACCATATCTGCTAGTTACACAATAATTCTAATTGCAATCTACTTGTACATATATTCAACATAATTTCAACAGAGGATTAAGTGTGTAATTATGTCATAACTAACAAGTGTGGTGCAATGCATCTTTTTCGCATTATTTCTACATGGGCATGTGGAGGAGAGGGAAACAGGTGGAATGTGATTAGAAAGAGGGGAGGTTTAAAGGGTAGCTATTACAACATCAATTGAGGATTATGTGTGTAATTAAGTTTAATTTGTAAGGGTCTGATTTAATTTATGAGTTGTTGGATCTAATTTGATGGATGACTAAGATTGTTTGGATTCCACCGAACTGTACCTTTTATAGTTGTGTATGATTTGTTGGATCTGATTTGCAGATGGCTAACATTGTTTGGATTCTATCAGACTGTACCTTTTATATTAGTATAAATATAAATATGGATCAGATCATATGGAGTAGGAACATTTAAAAAAATTTGTTCGCATCAGCTCTACGTGAGACTATGAAACAAATATATGTCAGAAATTAAGTAGAATAGAGTTTGCATATGTAACTACATATCGATGTTATTGATTTTTTTATATTTTATATTTTATTTGCTTTTGACCGAGTAGCATAGAGGAATATAGAAAAAAAAACTCTAATTCCCGGTCTTTTACTATAGCAAAATTGTATGCTTCAACTCTAAACTCTAGAACCGAACATTGAACTATTGGAGCATGTTAATTTTCCCTCTCCTCCCTCACCTACCTAGCATCCAAGTCGGTCGCCGTGGACACCATACATGTAATGTCATCATTACCTCTGATGTCTCTCTCTCTTAGTCAGTGAAATTAAACATAAATAATATGGGACCAGTTCCATAGTTGACTATGCCCACAATAGAGCTGATAGACCAAGGGGCCACACATATATGTCCTAGGGTTAAACTAACTAGTGAAATTTTAGTTCGTTAGACCTTTTTATTTACATGTGAGGTCAACTGGTCAAGTACTTAGTTCTTCATTTAACTAAGGTAATTATATGATTAATAACTTTTAATCTGGCCACCAAACAAATGGGACTCATAAGTCAGCCTCAGGTTTTGAGGTTTTGCTTTGATTCGATCCCGTGGGAATCCAATCACCGCGCCACAAGGCCCAGCGATCGCTAGAGGCGATTGGGCACCGAAGCTCCACCGACCAACGTGGACACGATGCTATAAGAGGAGGGGGCGACAGGATGAAAGAGAAAGGGGAAAGCGGAGGAGAGACAATGCGGCCAGATACCACCCTCTTCCTCCATTCCACTCAGGCTACGCAACAACGGATCTCTGGAAGATGAGGTACAGGGGTGCCTACAGCGCGGAGGTGAGTGAGTGGAAGCCCGTCATGGCCAGCCCTATCGCCCCTAGCCAGATCTGGACTCCCGTGATGTATGTGTTTTGATAAAACTTTCATGTCTTTGATTTTTCTTTCACACTTAATTAACTATCAGGATACAAAGGAGATATTTTCAATACATCATCATTGTCATTTGTCAAAGTAAGATTAAGAACCGGTAGGATGCAAGCAACGCATTCCAAGAAGCAAAACAGTGCCACTCTCACTGAAAGTATAAAACGGTCATTAAGCTTTCCACGTAGATCAATAACAACATATATGATATGGGCTTGCTCTCACTGGCGCCGCTGGGCAGCCCAATTCAGTGAATCGCGCGCTTCACAAGCCACAGAGTACAATGGGGTGCTAGGAACATAGGGAGAGATGATGCTTACTAGATGGGCCAAGGGATGCTTCTAATTTTCTACCGAACCAAGTAACTAATGGGTTGCCCTAAAGAAAAGGGTGACTGATGGGTAGGAATAGTGGGGTCATTGGATGGAGAAATGTTACGTTACGGTTGTAAGGGCACTTTTAATACATTGTATCTTAAGGTATATCTATCTGTATTATGTTACAAGCCAATCAAGAAGTATAGACATGTGGAAAGTAGTAGCTTGGCTCTGCCTCTCTCTCATTTGTCCCTTTTTCTTCCCGAAGCTTCCCTCAATGCGCCTCTCTACTTTGAGATCTCCTTTGCTTCTCTCATCTTTCCCCTTTCCTTTCCCAAGAAGGCCAAATTCATGCATATTTCACTACGCATAAAATTTATCGAATCATTTTTCTAATATTTTGATTTTGTTTTAGATACACAAATGCGCACCAATCGGATATTGAAAAAATCAATCATGTATAAAAATTACCATGTTTCGGATATGAGAATATGCGATAGGAATTTCTTATACATCCGATCCAATACGAAATCTACAATCAAGAACTACAAAAAGAAATGCATCATTCATGCCAGGAAATCAAATCTCGAACCAACCAACATGCCTCAACCAGAAAAAGGGGGGAAAACCCATGAAGAAGAGGGCTAGTCGATGGTGGATGAAGGCCGTGTGTAGTCCCATGACGGCCAAAATGGTGAAGTGCATCGTGGCCGAGCCTTTGACATTGGCGAGGATGCGGTGAAGAGGTCACCGGAGGAAGTCCATGAACGTCGTGTCACGCCTTTAGAGACAACACGTCGATGCGCATGCCGTACACACGCAGGGAAGGAAGGAGTGGGGGTAGTCATGATGGAGGAGCAACCGCTGGATGCAGGGACCACCGATGAGCGCACCAGAGAGAAGTAGAGGGTGCTATGTACCCTAGGACTATTGCTCCTAGCTAGCCTGTTGCTCCATACTCTTCATACGGATGTTGCCTCGTGTAGGCAGGTGATGCCGCATGATCGTCTCGTGCAATAGAGACATGTTCTAGCGACGATCCTTCCTAGACCTCAGATCTAGCAATGTCGCCTACCACCTTGTGTCATCTCCTTGCCATGCGTTGTCCGCTCCGGCCATCATCGTGCGCTGATTGCACTCTAATCGCCATGCATCTAGTGGAGAGAAATGACATAATGTAGCGGCTGAAATGGGAGAGAGAGAGAATTTCTCAGCCTATTTGTGCTCTCTCCAGTGCTTGGACCATATGCATGTATTATTATTTCGTGTTTTCTCGTTAAAAAAAGCTCCAATGGAACCTGAGTGTGTCATGTTAAGAAGCATCTGTTTGCCATGTACCCTTCCAATGTCTTCGCAAGATGAGCTCTTATCCCACTTATCTTTAAACTCAGTAGGTGGGTTTTGACTCGAAAATAAGGTGGGTATAAAACGGCAGCCTAGCTATGGCAGCCATTGCCATTGTTCACCGCTTGTCGGCGCCCTCAATATTCTCCACCTAAATCCTGCATCCACACGCTATTCATTTTCCTTGTTGCATGCTGCATCACTGTCTTCTGCCCTATTGGGCACTTGTGTCCTTTTTCTAAATCTGATCTTTTTTCAATATATAATACTCTCAAATCGTGTATTTGATTCACCATCCATTTTCATCATTGTGTTCCTTGTGATGAGAAGTTCTAAACAACACCCTTTTGAATATGTGTCGATGGCTTTTTCAGCGTCATATTTTTGTAAAATTGTTTTGGTAATATTTTTTTCACTACTAGATATGATTGGTTCCAATAGTGATTTTTCTTGTTTTGATAAAAAAATAAGAGATTAACAAAAGTAATAAGCCTATCATGTTCTTTTTAGAATCTGAGACGATTTTCTCGAGTTACACGAGCATTGTTTTAGATGTATGCACATTTTTCTTGGATGGTGCACATATTTCGTCAAAAAATGTTTTTTCATGTGGAATAATTTTTTGCCACTATCGAAACAATTCTTATGAGGTACATAAGCATGTCTCAAAAAGATAGTGTTCTTGTACTCCGAATTTTATCTCACATGAAATATATTTTTCTAAATTTAATTTCTCAAAGAATATTTTCTATCTGTGAAAATCTCCAAAATAGAAACTTTTCTTATACAGTAATTGGGCCGGCCGACCAGGTCAGTGCCCTTACTCGTTGAAGGGCTTCAGCGAAGCCACTGCTCCAGGCCGCTCGCGCCTACCTCATTTCTTTTTTTTCTTTTTTTGAGAAGCCCATCTCATTTCTAGAAAGGGGAGCGTTCTCGAACTTCGAGTTTACGATGGAGCATGTCCCTAGAGCCTAGAAGAGAGTTCCGTTGAGGTCACTCGTGTTGCTCGTTGGATGCTTATGGGGCATTGCGAACTATTCTGTTGGGCCGGAACAACTTTGGCCCAGGCTTTTCAAGATCCGTCCCGTGCCAGCGTTTGAAGAGTTGCGAGTTCGATCCATAGGTGTTCAACCGTTGATTGTTGAACAGGTGCGATGCAAACGAACACCTTTCACCTCCTAGAAACGAACGAACAGCCGGGACGGTTGCGAATAGCCGACCACACCGCACACCAATCCAACCCGAACAGTACCGGTACGGACAACCAAACCCTAGCTCCACCACCACCCACCAGCCATGGCGCCGGCGCCGGCAGGTCCCGGCGACGAGGGGCTCCGGAAGTTGGAGTACCTCTCTCTCGTCTCCAAGGTGTGCTCGGAGCTGGAGACCCACATCGGCGTCGGCGACAAGGTGCTTGCCGAGTTCATCACCGAGCTAGGCCGTGACGCCGCCTCCGTCGCCGACTTCGACGCCAAGCTCAAGGCCAACGGCGCCGACCTCCCCGACTACTTCGTCCGCACGCTCCTCACCATCATCCACGCCATCCTCCCGCCGCCCTCCCATAACCCTAGCTCCGCCGCTTCGAACTCCAACGCCGGCAACTCCAAGTTCCGCGCGCTCTCCCGCCCCGACGACCCAGACCGCGCCCGAGATCTCCGCCTTGAGCTTGAGCGCGAGGCCAATGCTGCAGCGGCGGCCGCCCCCGCCCCCGCCCCCGCTAGGGAAGGTCGCGACCGCGGCCACGACGACCGCGGTCGGGACCGTGACCATGACCGTCATGACGACCGCGGTCGGGACCGTGACCATGACCGCACGCATGACGAACGCGGCCAGGATCGCGACCATGGCCACGGTCGTGATCGAGACCGTGGCCGCGGGCGTGGCGACTGCAGTCAGGACCGTGACCGGGCACGTGACGACCGTGGCCAGGATCGTAACCATGACCGAGGCCGTGACCGAGACCAGGACCGCAGCCGCGACAGGGATCGATACCGTGGTCGTGCCTATGGCCGCGACAGAGACCGGGAGGGAGATCGGGATGGTAACTGGAGAAGGGACCAGGACTGCAACCAGGAAAGGGACATAGACATGGACAGGGATACAGAGAGGGACCACAGGAGGAGCAGGAGGTATGAGGATGAGGAGGAAGAGCAGGAGAGGGGTGGAGGTAGGAAGATGGAGAGTGCTGTTACAAATTCCAGTGGAGAGCTGGAGCTGTACAAGGTGTACCGGGGGAGGGTTACCAGGGTGATGGACACTGGTTGCTTTGTCAGGCTTGAGGATGTTCGCGGTGGCCGTGAGGGGCTTGTT
Organism: Stipa capillata; assembly: GCA_019208055.1. Lineage (NCBI taxonomy): Eukaryota > Viridiplantae > Streptophyta > Magnoliopsida > Poales > Poaceae > Stipa > Stipa capillata. The sequence continues at coordinate 295,052 of JAGXJF010003208.1, read as the reverse complement.
CATGTATCGCAGATGGCGAGCAGGCGGGTGGCCAATGCAAAGGAGATGGTGAAGCGTGATCAGGAGGTGTTCGTGAAGGTGGTTTCGGTGAAGGGAGATAAGTTGAGTCTCTCATTGAGGGATGTGGATCAGGATACAGGAAGGGACCTCCTGCCGATGCAGCGTGGTGCGGATGATGCACCAAGGACGAATCCGTCTGGTGGTAGTGGTGGTGCTGTGGGGTCTGGCAGGAGGTTGGGTCTATCAGGGATTGTGATTACAGAGGAAGATGAGGTTGCACCCATCTCGCGGCGTCCGCTTAAGCGGATGAGCTCGCCAGAGAGGTGGGAGGCGAAGCAGCTGATTGCTTCGGGCGTTCTGGATGTGAGGGATTACCCACAGTTTGATGAGGATGGGGATGGTATGTTGTATCAGGAGGAAGGTGCAGAGGAGGAGTTGGAGATTGAGCTTAATGAGGATGAACCAGAGTTCTTGCAGGGACAGAGCAGATTCTCAATTGACATGTCACCTGTTAAGATTTTCAAGAATCCAGAGGGTTCATTGAGCCGAGCGGCAGCTCTCCAGACTGCCCTCATAAAGGAGCGGCGTGAGGTTCGAGAACAGGAGCAGAGAGCAATGCTGGACTCGATACCCAAGGATCTGAATCGGCCATGGGAGGACCCAATGCCTGATACAGGCGAGCGGCACCTTGCACAGGAGCTGAGAGGTGTTGGGCTATCAGCTTATGACATGCCAGAATGGAAGAAGGAGGCCTATGGAAAAGCTTTAACTTTTGGGCAAAGGTCAAAACTTTCAATACAAGAGCAGAGGCAAACTCTTCCAATATACAAGTTGAAGAAAGAACTAATTCAAGCTGTGCATGATAATCAAGTTTTGGTTGTTATTGGAGAAACTGGCTCTGGAAAGACAACACAGGTGACACAATATTTGGCTGAGGCTGGTTATACCACAAGGGGTAAAATTGGTTGTACTCAACCTCGTAGGGTGGCTGCAATGTCTGTTGCAAAGAGAGTGGCGGAAGAATTTGGCTGTCGACTGGGAGAGGAAGTTGGTTATGCCATTCGCTTTGAGGATTGCACTGGCCCAGAAACTGTGATAAAATACATGACCGATGGTATGCTTCTGCGTGAAATTCTAGTTGATGAGAACCTTTCTCAATATTCAGTAGTCATGCTTGATGAAGCGCATGAAAGGACCATCCACACAGATGTACTCTTTGGCTTGCTGAAGCAGCTTGTTAAGCGCAGACCTGACATGAGGCTTATTGTTACTTCTGCCACCCTTGATGCCGAGAAGTTCTCTGGGTATTTCTTTAACTGCAACATCTTCACCATTCCTGGAAGAACATATCCAGTGGAGATACTCTACACCAAACAACCAGAAAGTGACTACTTGGATGCTGCATTGATTACGGTGCTGCAGATCCACTTGACAGAGCCAGAAGGTGATATCCTTGTTTTCTTGACAGGTCAAGAGGAGATTGATCATGCGTGTCAATGTCTATATGAGAGGATGAAAGGGCTAGGAAAGGATGTTCCGGAGCTCATAATTTTACCTGTGTATAGCGCTCTTCCTAGTGAAATGCAGTCAAAGATCTTTGAACCAGCTCCTCTTGGGAAGAGGAAGGTGGTTGTGGCCACCAATATTGCTGAAGCTTCTTTGACTATTGATGGCATATATTATGTCGTCGATCCTGGTTTTGCCAAAATCAACGTTTATAATTCAAAACAAGGGCTTGATTCATTGGTCATTACTCCAATCTCACAAGCATCAGCGAAGCAAAGAGCAGGGCGTGCTGGCCGTACTGGACCAGGCAAATGTTATCGTCTATACACTGAAAGTGCCTACCGCAATGAAATGTCTCCCACAACGATTCCAGAAATTCAGAGGATCAACTTGGGATCTACAGTTCTTAATATGAAGGCGATGGGAATAAATGACCTATTATCCTTTGATTTTATGGATCCCCCCGCACCTCAAGCACTCATCTCTGCTATGGAACAGCTTTACAGCCTTGGTGCTCTAGATGAGGAGGGCCTTCTTACCAAACTGGGTAGAAAAATGGCTGAATTTCCACTGGATCCACCACTTTCAAAGATGCTACTAGCTAGCGTCGACCTTGGATGCAGTGATGAGATACTGACTATCATAGCGATGATTCAAACAGGGAATATTTTCTATAGGCCTAGAGAAAAACAGGCTCAAGCAGATCAGAAAAGGGCCAAATTTTTCCAGCCGGAGGGGGATCATCTTACACTACTTGCTGTATATGAGGCTTGGAAGGCAAAGAACTTTTCAGGGCCCTGGTGCTTTGAGAACTTTGTTCAATCAAGATCGTTGAGGAGAGCGCAAGATGTGAGGAAACAACTTCTCACTATCATGGACAGGTAACTAGTTGAATTTTAGTTAATTGAATTAAAAGCCTATGCATTAAATATGCATTATCTGTTTTGCTTATAACTGTGCCCTGCATTCTTTCTCTTATATTTTGTTAATTTTGCCTTATATCTAGGTCAAACTCCTTACCATGGTTATTTTCAGCAGTTGCTTTCATAATTACACCAGCTCTTTCATTCTGTCTTTTAGGTGGCCAAGATCATTTTCAGCAATTGCTTCCATAGTTACATCAGCACTTCCATTCTGTCTTGGTTCAGTTGAGCTTTTCCTGAGTTTATTTTTCTACTAATCAAGAACGAAGCAGTCAGTAGGACTAAATGGCACATTGCAATCACTTACTCTTGTGTTGGTGGTGCATGTAGTATATAGCAGATTAGCAGTACTCATCATCAAATCCAACTAGTATGCCTCATGCATATGCAGAAGATGAACAGAATTATAACAGGGTAAACTTGATGCAAAAGATTATTAGGAGGCGCATACTTATAACAGGGTAAAATCCATCCAGAAAGTGTATTAGGTCCACTATGCACATAATTCAGTTGCGTGATTTCTGTGGATGCACAAAATTAGTGTCGTGGATTGCTATTTGTGATTTGAATCCAATATTAATCTATCCAGTTATCTGGAACTTGTTATTTTGCACATACCTGAAGTCAATCTTTTGAAATTTTTACTACGTTTTTCTAAATATACTTTGATAGGATACATGAAAATCTTGTGTAGATTTTCCTCGAAAAATAATTTTATGATATTATAATATTGTTGGGTTTTATAAGAAATATATTACAATAGAAATTAATTGCCAAAGTTCTGTTTTGGAGACTTTTATCAATGTCCAAAACGACAAGTTTTAGAGAACTGGAGGGGGTATATATGAGGCTCCTCTGTCTTTAGTTCTTGGCTTCTTTTTTTGTTCAGGCAACGTGTTATTCTTGTTGCTGTTCAGACAACTTATTACCTTCATTGCCAATTCAGTGCTGAAGGTGGTGTGAGCATGCTTGTTAGATCTAGTCTATAATGTTCATACAACGTATTATGTGTTATGAGTTTCGTGATTTGATCTATGTGCTAACATATTTTCTGTTGTCTCTGCAGATATAAATTAGATGTTGTTGCTGCCGGGAAGAACTTCACAAAAATAAGGAAAGCCATCACCGCCGGCTTCTTTTTTCATGCTGCCCGGAAGGATCCCCAGGAAGGATACAGAACCTTGGTAGAAAACCAGCCAGTGTACATCCACCCAAGCAGCGCACTGTTTCAGCGGCAGCCAGATTGGGTCATTTACCACGAGCTCGTAATGACGACGAAGGAGTATATGAGGGAGGTCACCGTGGTTGACCCAAAATGGTTAGTGGAGTTAGCGCCAAGGTTCTACAAGGGCGCAGACCCAACCAAGATGAGCAAGAGGAAGCGGCAGGAGAGGATCGAGCCTCTGTACGACAGATACCACGAGCCCAACTCATGGCGTCTCAGCAAGCGCCGAGCTTGATGGTACCTGTACCATGTACTGTATGTTCCTTTGACGCTGGTCGGGTCATATTCCAACCAGAAATTTTGGCGTAACTGTGAATATTTATGCTCTGCTCGTAGAAGCTGTTACAGTAGGTATTTTGACCTATGTAATGTAGCCTGGATTCCTCTTTACCTTGAGATCAATTCTACGAATATTTCCACTTTTAACGTTCGACCATTATTGGGTGATTCAGTTTTCTCCTGTTGAGATAATTTAGACACGTTATAATTGGCTTTGTTGGTTGCTTGTGAAGTGAGTTGATGTATACTACCGGGTGGAAACGTCAGGAGTTATTTCCAGTTTCAGAGTTAACGATCTTGGTTTTACCTTTTTTTTCCCGCTCATCATTCATCAAGAAGGCTAAGTGTACGATGATTTTTATTCATCTTCAAACATTTCGTTTACTTTGACCAGAAAATATTTTCTTTCTAAAAGGCTCGCTCATCATTCATCAACAAGGCCAAGTGTGCATCTTCAAACATTTCGTTTACTTATTGTTTGTACGAAGCCAAGGGATCTTCGAGGAAGGAGGAATCGTGCAGGATTGCAATCCGGTAGGAAACATCCTATTCTTACGTATTTTGGATGAAATCAAACATTTGCTTAAACCTCATGAGAAATCTCTTCCCCCTCTTCAATTGGTGCTACCTTCCAAAAATTCATGTGTTTTCTAAAGCATTCAAATACTAGTTTATACTCATTTGTGTAGGAGGATTCCATGGACATGAGGTCCCGTTCCTGCATTCTTTTTTTTTATAGAACGCTCAAACATTCAATTTACACATTATTTCATTAAGAGGGGAAGCAAATAGATACAAGAGTGCGGCAACGACAAACTTGCCAAAGTCAAAACAACGCAACAACAACCCCACAACATGGCAGCATGAGGCAAAACAAGTCGGTCCTCCAGGGGGCTCTCACAACTGGAAATTGTGTGCTTGGCGTCAACACACAACTTCCGCCTTGATGTCGTTGGCCAATGCGAGGAGGACCTTGCTCATACCCTAGAAGACTCTACTGGTCCTCTCCCTCCAATCCGACCACACCGTAAGGACTACCGTAGCATCAAAATCCTTTCACCGTTGCTTCTGGATACGCTTGTGCTTATCAAGCCACCAATCTTCTAGCAAGTCCTCCGTAGTAGGCACCGAATAGGTGTGGCCCGCCCAAGAGAGGATGATCCCCCATAGGTGCCTAGTCCAAGAACAACGAACGAAGAGGTGCTCAACGACTTAGGTTCCTGAAAACAAAGAGGGCAAAACATATGGCTGGGAAGGTGGTGACACTCTAGCCTGTCAGCCGTCTAGCATCGATCTTGCAGCACTAGCCACAGGAAGAAACAATACTTCAACGGCACACAATCTTTCCAAAGGATCTTGTGGCACGGGAACCTGCTGCATCCAAGGAAGAAAGCGTGATAGGCTGACTAGGCAGAGTACTTCAGATTGGAGGACCAACGCCAAAGGATCTGTTCTAGAGCGCAAGGTAGTCCACCAAGTTGGGGACCGTAAGCACACCACCGATATCTCGAACCCAAGCTCGCCCGGCGAGGGCCTAGGCAACCGTCCTGGTCGCATGCATCTGTGGTTGAATCGCGGCCCAGAGGGAGGGTGCAACAACTAAATTGACTAGCCATTGATCCAATCATCAGTCTAAAAGAGGGTGAGCTGGCCGTTCCCCACCACCAAATGGGTAGTGGCTTGGAACATCTGCTACACAGCCTCCTCATGCTGCATCGGCAGACCAGCCCAAGTCCTTGAGGGGTTTGTTCGATGAAGCACATCCAGCAGATACGTAAGGCGTAGCTGAGCAGCCTAAGGTCCAAGACGCCCAACCATCCATATTGGTAAGGGGCATAGACCCGGCTCCATGTAACGAGGCAGTGGCCCCCATAAATTGCCTTAGTCCCTCTCCAAATTAATGCCTGACAACATTGTCAATTGCCTTGATGAGCCAAGCGGGGGTGGAAATCAACATGTGGTACACCAGTAGGGAGGAGAGGACGGTTTTTGTGAGGACCAACCGACCACCCTGAGTAAGCATGCCTGCTTTCCTACCTGGGAGCTTAGCAAGCATCCTGTCAACCAGCGGCTAGAGATCCTGCTTATAAAGCCTTGTAACTGATAGAGGCAGGCCAAGATAGATGTAGGGGAATGGCTTGACAGCATAGGGAAAGGTCTAAAGAGCCAAATGTACCTCCTCCTCGGAACACTGAATAGGGGTGAAAGCGCACCTCCCCATATTCATTCTAAGACCTGAGGCAACTCCAAGATAGTCCAACAACATGCTGATTGTGGTGAGGTCAGACTGAATGGGAGATAGAAATACCACCACATTATCCGCATAGAGCAACACGTGGTGATGGATACCCTAATGCCCCAATGACTGAAAAATGTTGGACTTCTCAGCCTTGTGGATCATGGCGTTGAGAACCTCCATGGCCAAGATGAAAATCATGGGTGATGAAGATCTCCCTGGCGAAGCCCATGACTATGCTAGATCTTCGCACCTCAGACTCCATTGAGAAGGATTCTGGAGCTCAAACTAGCAAGGATGATTGAAACCCTGTTCCATTAGTGTTGACCAAGGCCAAAGTGTGACAGGACCTCCAGCTAGAAAGGCCAAGACACTTTGTCAAAAGCATGTGCAATATTCACTTCTAGGAGCAACTGAGGTAGCTTTTTGGCATTCAGGGCTTTTGCCGCAAGATGAACATAACAAAAGTTCTTCTGGATGCAATGACCCTTGATGAAAGCACTTTGGTTCGACTTGACCAAGTGCTCTAGGTCCTTTGCCAGCCGAAGCACAAGAAGCTTACAGAATGACTTAGCAATTTTGCACCAGAAGTGATGAGGACATCTGAAAGGACCGAAGGTGCCGACTAGAGGGGGGTGAATAGGAGGCTAATTAAATTTACTTCTTTTAACTTAGTTTATCAAATTAAGTCTTAGCTAGTTGCAAGGATAAGCTAGTTGTGTGACAGGTGAATAGCACAGACAATATATGATGTGTAAATTAACACGTAGCTGTCACACAGGTAGCTAACACAGGTGAGCTAAATACTTAGAAACAGGTGAGCAAACTAAATGGCTGTGTAATAGGTAGCTGACACAGGTAAGAGTTATGATCTACAGCAACTGAGACACAGCTATGCTAACACAGGTGAAAAGGTGATCTATCACAGATAAACAATATATATCTAAGAACACACAAGCATGTAGATATGATGAGTAACTAGAAGCAATATAACAAGTACTCAGAGAGACAAGGTGTTTTTCACCGAAGTTTCCTACTCTTTTCAGAGAGGTACGTCTCTGTTGGAGAGGCTACTCCGAAGAGATCGCCAGCACTGAATCGTGCTTGTTCTCCGAGTACCTGAGTGAACAGGCCTCTTGCTTTGCTTGTGGAAGTTCTTTAGCTTTGCAGGTAAACTTCGGATCACCTTCACAAACTACTGGTTCAACCCACACAAGCTTGGGTGATACCAGCAACTCCTACGCCCTTCTAGGAGTAGACACTCCAAGAGTAACAGATTCGGCAGCAACGACTCTTGGAGGAACCAATGCTCTTTGCTCAAAGGCTCTAACTCTCTTAGGAAGTTTGGCTTTTGTTCAGAGGGTGAGAGGCTTGCAACGATCGAATATGATTCATTGGTTTGAGCAAGGTTAAGGTCGAGGACTTCCCCTGGTCCCCTATTTATAGAGTTTACAGGCACCTGACCGTTACACTGTTGTCATGTAGGATTGAGTGAGTCACCGGTGACAGACACCGGTGACACAGCCAGTCACAACGCACAACTATAACCGGCTCAGGCAGATCGACACCTGTGTCACCGGAGGCACACACAGGTGAACTCTTAACTGACGTAGCCTAACTACTCAGCCCGATCTTGGCACATCACATGCCCTCAGCGCACAACTAACTCTGATCCCTAATAAGGAGAGAATCTCCAACAATCTTCTGACTCAGCAGACAAACTATTGCAATGCAGGTCCCTTAGCATTTATAAGCTCTCCCCTGTTACAGAGATGTACCTGAGTCATAGAGTGCTAGACCACCTGTGACACAGCTGCGTCACACCGGTGACTCTAACCTCTAGGGTTTTTCTACTGCTAGCACTGCAGAGTGCTAACACAAGCCAGTTTCACACTTGTGCAAAACTGTTGATATAGGGCCACTGACCTCAAAGCATCAGTGCCACTGTCCAACACCCTGAGCATTGAGCAAAAGAACATCCATAGATCATTACTACTTCATCCCTCTTGATAGTACGGGTGTTTCCTATGGACTCAAGGAAACTAGCAAATCTAGGCTTTACCTGCCAACAATTGCAGTCACGGCCCTTGACGTATCAAGCCACCATCACCTTGCTTGCAACTCCTTGCACAGCACCGGCTTCCTCACAGCTGTGACACAGCTGCCTAGCACAGCCATTCCCTTGTCCTGGAAACCACCTTTGTACTTTTTGGGCGGTCATCCTTTCCTTGATGACCCTTCTTCCTGGAACCTCTTAAACCTGCTTACACTCATTGTAAACATTAGATTCCAGTTTGAGTTGCCATTAACCATCAAAACCAATTAAGGGCCTAGATGATCTTTCAACATCCCTATTAAGGATACCACCACATCACCTATGTCAAGTGTCACTCCTCAAGTGCCAGCAACACAAGGACCAATAACTAGGGCTCATGCTCGTCAACTCAATTGTGAGGTGCTTTCATTTCTAGGTACTTCATTTAATAATAATGAGAATATGATGATGCCTAATAAAGATGTTCTTTTGCTACTTAGGAATCAGGGTCCAAGCATGGATCTGAGGGACAAGCAATGGAGCATGAAGACAAGGAGAAGCGATGACGGCAACAAGAACTGGAAGAATGCGAGTGCTGAGTCAATTGAAGATGGGAGAATCCTCAAGCCACCATAACAAGGACTTAGTGAAAATCCTTGGACTCCCCCACTTGGCTTTTAGCCAAGGCTAGTTCCACCTGAAAGGGGTTGCGACCAGATCTAGCCAACATGGTGTTGCATCACCTTTTCTAGCCAAGGGTCATGTATCTTTTAATTTCACCACTTAGAGATATTCATGTCGTAAGGGAGGAGTCCTAGTCTTAAACAATACCTCCTCTCAACCCTCTTCTATATAAGACACCTCGAGTCCCTAGGATTAGATGGGTTTCATTGCATTGTTTAGCTATTGCTACAATTTTGTATCTATAAGTCATGTAGAACTACCGCTTTGTTCAAATCACCAGTGGACTCCCAATTCATTCTTCTAGCTCTTATGCCAATTTAATACTCGCAATTTTAGATTGTAAATTATCACAGTTCTTGCTGGTTCTTTGGTTGCTTTTAGAAACTCGAATCTCGTGCCTACGGCAAGGTCAATAACCATCGGAAATTGGTTTAGCAATTGCTAAGGCGTATCATCTAGTATAGTATAGTCAGATCATCAAGGTCAAGCTCCACCAAATCAATAGCTATCATCATCTCATCGAAATATCGGGCCACCATCTCATCAAGAAGGCTAATCGGCCGGAAGTCCTTTACCTCCCTTGCATCCACAACCTTGGGGATTAGGGTGAATAGAGCCTAGTTAATTAGGTGTAGGCTGCGGTTGTCCATGTGGTAGAAAGCATCTAGGCTTTTGAGGAGGTCCCCTTTGATGATGGACCAAGTAGACTTGAAGAAACAGCTAGAAAAGCCATTCGACCCTAGCACCCGGTTGTCAGGGGTGTCCATGATGGCTCTCAACACCTCGTCCTCCATGAAATGGGCCTCCAGGTGGCGCAAGTCATGCCTAGTGAGCCCAATGAAGTCGAAATTGATGCCATGCAACCGGTCAATGCCAACACCTAACAGGTCAATCAAAGAGGAGCTTGGCCTTGTCTTCATGCTTGATAACCGCTTGGTCTCTGGTATAGATCACTGGAATCGAGGTCTTACTCCCACGGTGGCTCACAAGTTGGTGGAAGAAGCGGTTGGAAGCGTCGCCTTCCTGGATCCAGTGGATCTGCAACCATTGTTGAGCCATATTCCTTTCAAGCGATGCTAGCCCCAAGCATTTGCACTTTAGTGACTTTCACAGGGCAAATTCCACATCTAACAGGACCTAGTCCTCCTAGGCCTTGTCCAGGTGGAAGACCAACTCTTTAGTCACCAAGAGCTGTAGCCTAATGTTTTGAAAATACTTGTTACTCCAAAGCCGGAGGGACTTTGTGGTGTTTGACAGCATGGTGGCAAGGCGACGAATGGGTCAACAATTTCAGTAGGGCGGAACTAACCGGCCTGAACAGCCTCCAGATAGCCAGGTTGATGAGGCCAAAAAGCAATGCTTGGCCTCACAAGGCATTGTGGTTTGCAAAAAGAGTGGACAGTGGTTAGAGGTCGAGGTGGAAAGGGCCTGTAGGAAGTAGTCGGGGTAACGATCCTCTCAATCCGTCGACATGAAAACACAATCAATACACTCAAGCGTTGGCCGACGGTGCTCATTGCTCTGGGTAAAGCGACGACCATGCAATGGAAGCTCCTTGAGCTCCAATTCATCAAGAAGGCGACGGCGACGCCCCATAAGCCGCCTATTAAGGTTACCATTATTTTTGTCCTCCGCCGTGTAGATGAGATAAAAGTTGCTTACAAGCAACCATGACCCAGAGCAATGACTCCTAATGTGTCTTAACTCATCAAGGAAAGCATCCTTGCGTTGATCTATATCAGGGCCATACAAGGAGGAGATCCACCAAACGGCGTTCATGATTGGGTCGCGGACGCAGACCAAGATCAGATGATCGGTAACAAAGGGTGGCACAATGATGGAAAGGACCTCAGGGTGCCAAGCTAAGAGGACACCCCCCTAGTGCCTAAAGATGGCAAGAACTCAAAGCAATAGTCTGGACCAATCATATCCATAAACACATGTGGCATCGAATTAAGTTTACATTCTTGGAGACAAACACCCCCTAGTGCCCGAAGATGGCAAGAACTCAAAGCAATAGTCTGGACCAATCATATCCATAATCAACACATGTGGCATCGAATTAAGTTTACATTCTTGGAGACAACCGACACACAGGAGTCATAGACCAAATTACGCACCACTGCACGACGGGTAGGCACGCTGAGTCCACAGACATTCCATGACGGTGTGTTGATAAGGAAAATAAACGACACCCTACACAATAGCTTCACCTAGCTTACACCACAAAGGCCGGAGATGACACATCTACCGAAGACACACTCAGCCCAAAAAGAGCTTGAACAACACAAATTGCTCACTACTCAACGGGTGATCGAAGAGGTTGGTGTTAGCATCTAGGGTAGTGTCGTCAAGCACCTCCTGATCCGCTGATGGCCGACAAGTACACCAGATCATCGTAGTACTTTTCAAGGGAAGTATTGAGCCCAAGATTATCGAATCACGGGAGCAAAGGACAAATGTTTTCCCTTTCTCACAACTAGACTTGTCACGCGAATAGTTGTGTATGCACCCGAGCCGTAATTCAGAATTAATCTACTATAAAATATCGACTTCTACCAAAGCAATAAAAACAAGGATTAAATCAAAGTGACTAAAGCAATAAAATGAGGATTAATAAGGAGTAACCGAGGAACAACAAAAAAGTAAACTAAAAATAGAATTAAAAAGAACACAAACAATGGGACAACAAGTAATGAATAATTTCTAGGCTATTGGATTCATAACATGTTAAAGAAATACTATGTATGGAAGCATGAGGGCAAAGCCAAAAATAGGTACATAAAGAAGTGAGTCTTCGTGATTCCCCCGAATAAATGATCAAAGACTTTCTATCTAGATATGCACTATCACCATGATACCGCCCCGCAATCTCATCGGTGCAACCCTTAGCATCTATTAAAGACGCTACGAAATTACATCTATCCATGGCAACAACTCATAAATCAATAACATGATAGATTACCAATAGCCAAGAAATAATCTATTACTCAAACAAGGAATCCATCTTACAAGCGAAAGGTTTCACAAGAAAGAGAGAGAGATAGAAGAATAATGAAGGTTATGCTTGGCGTGATGGAGATGATTCGCATGGCGTGGTGGAGATGATGAGCATGGCGTGGTGGAGATGATCTTCCTCTTCTTCCTCCCATGATCTCTCTTGCAATTATAGATGAGTTCTTGTGGCGTACCCGGTTTTAAGGCCGGATAACTCCTTGTGTTTACTGTATCGGTCCCATGATCAGTAGCCGGTACACACAAGTTAACCTGTATACCATTGTCATACACACATATATCAGTAAATAACGCGTAGTCTGACCATTGAGGTCAAAGTTTGATACCTGTAGCCCAACGGCTATAAACTTACAGCAGAAGTCAAGCGGTGATGTGACCCATCAGTATGCCGTACCCAACAGGCAACTGACTGGGGTTACGCCCTAGCTTTCACGAACATAATCGTATCCTCAGAGTTGACGTCTCTTTCGTCTGGCCAAATCAACAAGCCAGGTGAGTACATTGAATGTACTCGCAAGCATCCCACGGGAGGGAATAACAGATGTATTTCATGCAAGGCTTGTTCAAGAATTGGCTCTACAATTGTTGAATGTTGTGCGGCAAAGTAAGTTCTTAATCGAAATACGGAATAGTAGATTCAAGAGCATTTTCAAAATCAAGTTCATCTCTGTCGAGACAGTATTCAGTGCTGGATGTTCCAGCTGAACAGTCGTCAACTAGAGGCCGGTAGCTCCTTCTACCACCTCGAACAATCCTTACAACCTACCCGCGCTACCGCCTCGCGGCCCGGGCTAGGTTTCGCTTCTGCAGTTTCCTCACTACCAGCCTGTAGCTTAAACTGCACACTATGGACACATCATGCCCACGTCCTTAATCCCATTTCCCCAGATTTTGAAACCAAAACTTAGTCTAACCAGTGTGTGGCCTTTCCAAGTAGTGTCCATAACCGAGGACGCAGCTATTCGAATAGATTTTAAACACTCTGCAGAGGTTGTACGGCTTTACCCACAAGATGTAAATCCCCCTTGTTGCCATGGCCAAATGAGTACTCTTCACGAGGGGTGCCGGTAGGGTTATTATAACGAGACTTTTCACCTGCTTTCATACTAGAGCCGGACCCGCTAGATGGGTAACCCAACTTTTGCATCCCGTAGACCAAAAATGGGACTCTCCACCTTTGTGTCGAACCTCTATCCACGTACTAAGTGGAGTTCACTAAGAATCTCTACCCACGTAGTCCCGTGGAGATCCTCTAGGGATGCAAATCCACCTAGCACACTCTTCCTACTGCCCACGGTTCCAGGCACTAGTCCTCGACGGGGTATGTAGTCAAGTCCTTCCCATAAAGGACATGTGGACGTACGAGGTGAACTTGGTCGAGTGGCACTTAGGCTCGATCCTTAACTGATTCGAGTCCTTAACTGATTCGAGTCCTTAACTGATTCGAGCAAGACTGCATTTCATCACCTTTTCGCCATGTCACCACAAGCTACAACCATACCCCTGATCTCCACTTATTGTTCTCACCCGAATCAAAATCATCCTCCATTTTATTTGGGGTTTTAGCAAACAATACTTTCAGGTACACGTCTTCTCGAGGGTTTTAAATCCCATAACCCAAAGTAGTAATTCGTGTGAGTAGGTAAAAGTAGATTTCCCTCTATAGCAGGTCTAAGCGGGGCTACTGCCTATGATCCTAATATTTTGCCGATCATACAATATCCAGCTAATATTGCTAGGGTTACAAGGATTGGTTTGCCGGACTTGAGTCATATGCAACTACAAGGCGTAGCTAGGTCTAGCATAAAATATCGTTGATACACACATAGCATGCAAGGTTTGCAAACAAAATAATTAAGTTTCACACATATGGGATTCAACATGATCAAGGTGAGAATGCTTGCCTGGCAATATAGTCCGGGGCTCAGTCTTGAACCTGATTCGACAATTTTCTGAATTCCTTCGCGCGATATTTCCTAACGTCAGTATCTACACGTCGAAAGAACGGCGAATAAATCAACGATGCAGGGAAGAATTAAATAAGAATCAACATACACTCATGAAACATACAAAGCTATGCACTAAACTTCAAAAAGTTTTCGGGTTTTCCAAAAGATGAGAGGGAAAAGAAAATCATATGAGATAAAAGGTTTTTGCATATTGGAAAACTAGGGTTTGCTAGATTATATGCATACTAGCATTTAAAAGCTTTTAGTTCTCATATAAAGGTTGGGTCCAGAGAGCCTTATACATGTTTAAAAGGTTTTAGAAAACTATATGGAAACTACTAGAGTAAGATTAAAATGACATGTGTGCACCTATATATACATACGTGCATATAAGAGATGAATTGCAATTAATAGATTTTCAAAACCCCTTTCTGTTTTGATTGTATAAAAGGTTTTGGAAATAAAGGTATACTAAAATTAACATGGCATGATTGGTTTTATGCAACAAGGAAATAACCAAGGTAACTATGCTTAAGGAATGTATAACCTGCTCAAATGAATTGAATTTCAAATTTGAAAATTCAAATAATTTCAAAAATTATTAAATTGGTATTGTTAGATAGGATTTGATTTTAGATGAATATAGGAAAAAGAATGGGGTCAAACGGAGCTACGACGGAGGAGATACAGTGATTCGAAGGTTTGCCGGAAGGAAATAAAGAAGAGGGAAGAGTCTGCCGGCAGAGGGGAAGGGGATGACGGCGGAGACGTATTCTGGAAGTGCACATTCGTGCTAGGGAGGTGTAAATAAGGAATTTCTCAGACCAAAATACGTTTTCAGGAGACGAAGGCGTCAAACATAAAGAGGGGGTGGAAAAAGGTGTTTTCCCAGCAATGGACACGTACTAGAGATTTTACGCCTTCCCTTATTAAGCTGGTGGCTTGGGCCGGCAGTGCTGGTGGGCCAAGCCGGTGTAGCACTGCGGGTGGGATTCTTTAGTCAGGCAAAGCGACATAGCGCGCGCGGGAAGGAAGAGGATAGGGACGACGTCGGCGAATATTTCGGCGAGAGCTCCGGTGAGCAATCGCCGTTGATCCCGGGCAAATCAGCACGTGTGCCTCACACGGGGGTGATTAGGAGGACGTCACGAACTTTTTTTCATGGTTAAAGGGCACCGACGATGGCTGGATCGGAGGTGGCGTCGGAAGCCAGAGGAGAAAGGGCGATTGGAAGCGGTGCTGGGACTCATAGAGCTGCCGAGCAGAAATTAGGATGGTAGCTCAGTTTGGAAAAACCAAGAAGATGATGTAGTGGGAAGAAAAGGTTAGTTGGCCGGCCAAGGAGGAGGGGAGTGAAGAATCCGAGGGAGGAGTTGGGGTAGCTTGCTGGTCAGTAGCCGAAGAAGCGGAGAGAAAGGAGTTTGGGGGGAAATGGGAGCTCAGGCGCTTACCTTTGAAGGGGCAGAGGGATAGGGAAAAGAGGTGCTGAGCTCGGGTGGAGCTTGAGGAGCCAAGCGGAGCAAGGGAGTGGGGAGCTTGGGCGCAACATATATAGAGACCAAGGAGGGAGCTCGACTGCTATAGGGATAGGTGCCGTTTGTTGTTGATGGAGAGGAGGTGCGTGGTTAATGCGGCGGGGTCCGGCGATGCCAGCTGCAAGGTGGTAGGCGCCGCCTGCTGTGGATGGAACATGAAAGGGGCAGTAGGGGAGCTCGATTTGATGACCAAGGGAAGAAGATGAGTGGCAGCTCGGGTAGTAGTTGGAGCTCGGCCGTATGCTTAAAGAAGAGGAGAAAGGGGAGGTGAGCTGCTCGGGTGAGAGAGAGCAAGAGAGTGGCGAGAGCAGCTGGTAAAGGGGGAGAAAGGGAAGCACTCAAGCAGTCTCCTGGAGCCCAGAATGGATGAAGAAGAGAGAGAGAGAGAGCTTGAGGAGAAACTGAAGAGTAGCTCGGGTTGCTTGATATCCAAAGGAGTTGGGCGTCTGGATGCTAGGGCAGTGAGGCAGGAGGGAAGCTCAGCAATGGAGGGAGTGGTTCAGCATGGAGGTGAAGAAGAGCAGCAGCTGGAGTTGGTGCAGTAAAAGGGGAAGGGAAGGAGCTCGAGATGGGTAGAATAGAGATTGGGAGGGATTGGAGAAAAGAGCAGCTCGGGTGGTAGTTGAGGGGCTGGGCTGGAGCTCGGATTGAAGACCAGGGGGAAGAAGGGAATGGGGGGAATGAGAGGGAGATGGGCAGCTTGGAAGTGAGGATTACTAATGGCAGCGAGGCTTGCTTGTGCTGGTGCTGGTGTTGTGCTGTCAGCCCATGCACAGAGAAGTTTGGCACCGAATACTAATGAAGCGAGTGATGCATGCGGCACGGTGTGGAGCCAGCTGCATTGTGCAGGTGTTATAGAAATATAGAGAAATTTGCACAGAAATCAGTTGAGGAAGTGGCGTGTCACAGCCAAGCAGAAGAGTACAAGGAAAGTTGGGTGCTGATGGGGCGTTGGAAGGAAAAATAGCGCAGTGCTTGGTAGAACAGGGAGCTTGTACTGCTAAGGTTTAATTCGTCTCAGGCTTGGTGTTGTGTCTGTAGGTGATGGGATGTGACACATGATTGCTTCAGGAGGGGAATCACGATCTACTTTTTGCACACCTGCACAGTTAGGTTGCATAGTTGCATATACATATTCCAATTAGATGGGGAAGTGATCACGTATGGGGATATAGAAGATAGGGTGGATTGGTACTGCATATGCTCAATACAAAGATTTGATGGGGTTTCAAGGTGTATGTGCCCATATACGCTTGGGAAATTTAAGCATATATATATAGGGTGGCGACGAAGTTAGAATAGTCATAAGAGGTCGCAATAGGCTAGGTTTTGGGGAATGCCACCGATATACTCATATATATGCATAGGATTGCAGCAAAGCCGATCGATGAGTTAGGGTTTTGGCCCGTAGCTCGGAAGGAATGGATTAGGGTTTTGCGTATGTGTGTATATATAAAAGCAGTATATATGTGCACACATGCAAGATAGGATGTGGCGAAGTAGATGGTAGAAGATCACGTCATTCGGAAGAGGTTTGTGACATATATATGTTTCAATTCACAAAAGTACCGAGTGGGTACTTAGCTGCAGATGTTGGTCTAGGTTACACCGATTAGGAAAAAGGGGAAAAGATGTCGAAGGTGTGTTCGTGGCGGGAATGCATGGGCGAGTAGCCACGTATGGAGACAAGGTGTAAAGCGATGTTTGTACACCTTGCCGAACAGAGCTTCGACAAAGCAGGGATTAAGGGAATAGGAACAGAGGTGGAAGATTTTGGCTTGTCTCACTTTAGGGTTTAGCAGAAGCATGCTTTGAATAAAAGTTTTTAATCTGGTGTATTTTAACTGACATTATTAGCGAAAAAGTTTTTGTTAGCCCTAATTTTCAGGTTTCAGAAAATGGGATGTGACAGTTCTTGAGGCTATGGTGGAGATAGTAAATTGGATCTAGTAGCCCTAAGGGGATCCCTACCTCGGGGTAACTCCCTTGTGGTGTCTCCCTCTCCTTTTATAGATCAAAAGCGTTGTGGGCGGTTTTGCGGAATATCCGTCATGAATTCGTAGGGATTATCTTCACAGAAGTTGTTGTGTTTTATGTGATAGACCCACAGGAGAGCGGTACGACCGTCACGCCTGTACCACTAGTCGGCAAACTAACTGGTAATTCATTCAGGCTCTCATTTCTTTGTGGGTGCTCCTCTCGACGTGTAGTTTCCAAATATATATGATTTTCCCTCTTTTGTAGCGATTCTACAAACATTAAGTCCAAAAAATAGAAATTTGCACAATCTGGCAATTTTAATTAGCCATTACCAGAAATTAATAGGAATTTATACAATGGAAATGCAATAATCAGGGTCAAACATGGAGGAAATGATGAGTACAAAATGGACTCATGATCCGCCATACTTCAAACTGGACTGCAAGCCATCGATGTGCCCTCTTGCTCATTGGTGGGGCACGGCTGGCCAGGAGTCCTGCCACACAACGGCTGCGACGCACCAGGGTCAGCTGTCCCTGGGAGGCACAACAACACCAATCGTCTATACATAGGACAAGCGCCTTGACGAGGACGGTGGAGTTTTGGACGAAGGAGCATAGCTCACAACACTTGGCCCGACAACGACGGTAAACCCAAAGTGGGGTATGCACAGGAGGGGTGCACTAGCGAGCCTCCCACTGTGGGTTGAACCTTGGGGACAAGCCTACCAAAGGGGCAGATCCCGGGACGCCCACAGAGGTTTGGGCAGCAGTCGGCCCAAGAATGGACAGGGGAGGAGACCAAGGCCCCCAAAGGAGAGGGATCCGGCAGCACCTAGGTTGGTTTAACTACATGGGCCGACACAAATAGATGGGCTGGGAGAGTGTCTAGAATGGCCAGCTTAGGTTCTGACTCAACCTCCTGGGCAAGGGAGGTCATCTAGGCTGGCACAGGCACCTGGGCCAGAGCAATAGGAACTGGGGTGAGAGGCTGGGCCACCAACACACCCTGCTAGGTCACCCATGCTACAGCTAAGGGTGGGGGGTTGGGACATTGGGGTCGCCTCCACCGCAACCAGCAGCCAGTCGCACGACCCGCCCTGTGGCGTAGAGGGCTCCATACCGTGCGAGCAAACCGCCATAGAGAGGGGGCCAAAGACCACGCCCCACTCCTAGAAGCGGTTGGGTAGGTGGAGGAATCTCCTCTATCGCTTGATTGGAGTGTCACGTACAAAGGTTGTTGGACCAAAGGCAAACAACATCATAACAGTCCCTTGCCCCTGATGCATGACCTCCCCAACAACAACAACAGAGGAGGGGGCTGCGGAGGAGCACGCCTACTTTGGGGTTGGTGCGGAGTGGGTCCATCTGACGTCAGTAGGGCTGAGACCCGCCACACTCATACAACAAGACATCCATCGCCACCAACACCAACAGCCAGGCCGTCCAAGCTTGAAGGGAAAGAAGAGCGTGCATCGTGCGCCATTGCCGGAGTCCGTCAGCAAGCTACCCACGGGGAGGTCAAACAACGGCCAGAAGTTGATGAGGACATGACCCCCCATGGATACACCCGCTGCCACCTCTACGTCTACTATATTAACTACATTCGCTACTCAAGCCATAAAGAACAAAAGGAGGTCCATCAAGATCTTGAAGAACATGTGAGGATTCGAGTTCAAGCTCTCAAGAGGAGGAGGGAATGAAATTTATGTGACTATGACCATGTCCCACATGAATTGGTGCTGGGAAGTTTTCCCACATCACTTTTGATCCAAGAAGAGCTAGAGATAGAGTCCCACAAGATCTGGACTCTGATTCGGATTGCTGAGACAGCCCTGATTTCAAACATCTTTATCTCGAGCATACAGAATTCGATTTGGGTGGTCTTAGACTCTTTGGAAGCTTATCTCGTGCTCTTTCCAACCTGTCAAACTCCATCTCAAAATTCCTTACGAGCAGATCGCAACTACCAAAACAATCCGAGACTGCCTCAGTAATAGATCCCCTCTTCTCTTTATATACCCCCTAGGATTCTCTCTTTTATTTTTGAGTTTCATTGAGTTTTTTAGCTACTGCTACATTATCGCATCTACAAGTTGTGTAGGACTACCACCTTGTTTAGATTGCCAGTGGAATCCCAATACACTTTCTTCTATCTCTTGTGTCAATTTAATACTCGCAATTTCATATTGCAATTTATCATAGTTCCTGCTGGTTCTTCGGTTGCTTGTAGGAACTCGAACTTCGCTATTCAGGTTGATCGTGCCTACGACAAGGTCATTAACCATTGGAAATTGGTCTAGCGATTGCTAAGGCGTATCGTCGTGTACGGTATACTCGGATCGTCAAGGTCAACCTCCACCAAATCGATAGCTACCTTTGTCTCACCAAAAGATCAGGCCGCCGTCTCATCAGAAGTCCACCACTTTGACCACATGAATGAGGACATTGTAATCCCGGATTGAGCACTGTCGGTGAGGACCGCGGCAAGGAATGCTCAACCACCTACAAGCAGGTTTGTAGCCCTACACTACACGCAGCGGAGCCTGCTCAGCAGTGCAATGCTCTCTTCCAGTAGCCTTCGCCCCTGGAGTCTGTGAGGTAGGCTGGCCGAGCTCCTGCTACCCACGCCAGCTGATGACAATGCACATTGACATGGTCATCATCAAGGCAGTTGAAGCACTTGCCGACAAGATCGGCCAACATCTCCGACGACCTTGGGCAAGGGGGAGGGGCGGCTGCTCGCAACGGTGCCAGGAGATGCGCCTGCAGCGGGGAACGTGCCAGCCATCTTTAGCCGCCACCGTACGTAGCACCGGCGGCTGTGCTGTGCTGAGGTGGTTGCAGCTGTAGGAGCTGCAGCTAGCCAAAGGACGGGGGACCAGTCAACAATGAAGGAAATGTCGCAGCCACGGGCTAGGCAGAGGGGGCAGGGGAGGAGGGGGGCTGGATACCTAATGGTCAATGCCACAAAGGGGCTAGCCGCCGCTCTGAGACAGGAAGATGAAGACGGCGACTGCACGACCGGCGTGGGAGAGATCAAAGAAGACACCATCGCCAGGTAAGATGTCTACTCCTCAGTCGTGGAGCACTCCGTCTCCGCCAGTGACAAACTCATCGCCGAGAACGAAGGGGACGACGACCAGTCTATCCACCGGAGCTCCTTGGTGGAGAGTCACGCCGCGGGGGGTGGGGGAGGGGGAGGGTGCCACTGCCTTGCCATGGGGATGAGACACTAGAGAAAGGGGCAAAGGGGGGAGGAAGGTGGCTGGCACCTCTAGGGCGAAGGTTGCCGAGGGGAGGGGGCTCAGGCTCACCTCTCACCATTCTTTTCCTCCCTTTGATACCAATGGATTTTGGAAAAAAATATTGTAACATCCTCGATATTTACGGGTTTCAAAAGATTTTTCAAGACAAAGGATGTTACATGATGTATTTGAACTTTATATGTTTTTATCTATTTTTTTATAAATTAATTCAAGGTTTTTGAATTAAACTGAGGGACATTAAAGGAGTTACAAATTTTTCATTGCATATTCTTTTGTATATTCTCTCTGGAAATATTTTTATTAGATTCCCCACGTTCAAATTGATTTACTGGAATTTTTTATAATTTTTAAACCATTTTTGAATTGTTATTTGAGTTCTCTTCATTCTCTATTGTAGCATCGAAAAGCCTAGAAAAATAAAAATAAACTCCTAAATTCTTTATGTATGGGTTTCAAGTGAATTTCAAATTATAATCTAAAGATCCTTGAACAAGTTGCTTTAGAATCATTTCCAATGATTCAATTTATTTTCGGAACTTTTAGAAAAACTTGTTCACGACATCCCTTGCTTCTCGCAAGAACGATTAAAAGTAAGCTTTTCATTTTTTTAAAAGGATTAAAACACAAATTGAAGGTAAAAGAATCAAAAGAAGAAAACAAAAACAGAAAAAGAAAAGCAAAACTAAAAAGAATAAATCTAACGATGGGCCCTCTCTTGGCCCATTTCTTCCCCCCTCTCCCCGCGTGGGCCTCATTCTTCTGAAGGCCCATTTCTTTCTCTCCCTCTCGGCCTGCTCCCACAGCCTGCTCGGCCTCCCGCCCCTCCTCTCCTCCTAGCTGGGCCGAATGGCCCAGCAATCTCCCCCGCCTAGCCCGCCAGCCATCTGAGCCGGCCTGCCCTAATCCCCCACCCCCTTCTCCCTTATCTCCTCAACGCCGCCGCCCTTTTGCTTCGGCCTTGCCAACGAGCAGCTCGGCTGCTGCCACCGTGCCGGGCGCGCAGAGCCCGAGCTCCACCTCTTGCTTCCCCAGGTCAGCCACCCTCCTCCCTTATCCTCCCAGTCGAAGCCTTCCCCCTCATCCTCATCTCTCTCTCTCGACCTCCCTCTCTCCCGTGGACCCCGACGCCGACGACGTCCGCCGCGTCATTACCTTCTCCACCAGAGCCAGAGCCCTCACTCCTTACCCCGCCGCCGACGCCTTGCCTCGCCGCTGTCCTCCCTGCCTCCCCGCCCAAAGCGCCGCTGCCCAAGCTAACCGAGTCCGCTGCCCCGGAGCTCCTCGCCTCCTCGCCACCGGAGCTTCCCCTCCGACACCCCGCCTCCGCCGCCCAGAGCCAAAGCCATCGGTCACCCGAGCCCCAACCGCTCCGCCGCTTCGCCCCACCTTGTTGCTGCACCCATCTCCGGTAAGCTGCTAAGCTACCGCTCCTCCTTGCTGCACAGCCACTGCCGCCCCCTTTCCCTACCATCTCCAGCCCCGTTTAAACCGCCGCCAACGATGGCAGCTCACCATTGGTCGAAACAACCGAGCACTCAGTCCGACCGAGTCCAACAGCTACCCTGACCTGCTTAATTAGGGTCATAATGACCCGAATCAGTGTCTTTTAAGACATATTAATTGCTAATCATGTGTAATTAACATTCGGACACATTAATGATAGCATTTAATACTAACTGTGGGTTATTAATGTTAAATCGACACACTAATTACTTTTAGTATTGCACTAACTGAATTCGGTTATAGCTCAATCCATGACATCCGAGACCCACCAGTCAGAATTAATAAAAAAAATAAAGAAACTGAGAAATATATAACAAGTGGGCCCCACCTGTCATTGACCCAAGTCAATTTGACCAGAGTTGACTTTGGGGCCCACCTGTCAGCCTTTAAGGCTATTTAAAATCTGAGTGAGACAAGTAATTATAATTTAATATTATTTTTAGTTACTGAGAAAATACAAAAAAGGGTATTAAATTGATTAAATCTTAGAAAAATCATAGTAAATCTATTTTTAATCAGAAAAATGCAAATAATATATCAAAATATTCAGAAAAATGAGATCTACCCAAATATGGTATTGCCATACATATTTACATACTAGGAAATCTCTAAATGGCTAAATACTCAAATTAGGATTTCCCGATTAGCTGGAGATCTTCGGATCGTGATACCTCGAGCGTCCGGACTCCAATTAAATTGATTCCACTTGCATTAGTCTTTATTTTTGAATCCTCTATGTTATGACATGCATTTCATATCATGCCGATCTTCATCATTTTGATATACATCATTGCACCCTTTTTTCGGTGTTTCCATTCTTCTTCATGATAGAACCAGAAAGTCCCAGAACCAATAACTTCGAGCAAGAGCAAGACCTCATTGCCCAGCAACAAGGCAAGCAACCCCTTTGAACATATTGCAATCGCCCTATTACTTGCAAAGTATTATTTGTTTTCAAATCCATTATCGCATGTGTTCAGATTCTACTTTCCGCTAAGTATTAACCTTTTGCCTTGCATAGACTTACTTTGTTACCCAATCAACACCACCACACCCAACCTAATTAGAGTAGTGTAGTTAACACCTCCATATTGCTTATGTTGTCATTTATGCTTAGACATGCTTAGACATGTAAAGTTGTAATTCCTTGGATGGCAGACAAACCAAAATATTCTAGATGGGTTAAGTGGTAGGTGGGTGTTCACCGGGAAGTAACTAATGAGCTTGATTATTCATTATCGGGCTTAGACAAGAGGCCATGGCTGGGAGCATGGTGGGTTGTCTCGTTTTTCCCACAAGGACCGGTTCCCGGTGTCCTTTCAAACCAAGATTTGCGTACTTCTACATGGGTGGTATAATGGACACCCACGACTAAATAATTTGTCTAGACTTAAGTTATGAGCTCATAGTTTGCCGTTTTCATTTGCTAGGTGTGTGAAAAGGATGTGATGTGGTGTCTCAATATAGGTGTAAGGGTTACACACAGTTCGGGACCGGGGATGTATCACCTGCTACAACTTTTGGGACCATGTCAGAGTACTGGCCAGACTGGTGTACACGGATTAGCCCATTAGGGTGGCTCATACTTAAGTCAAAAACATTGTAAAGGTCGTGTTTGATCACACTCTGCTAACACACTCGTGAAGTGTGTCTTTGGCCTAGCACTAAGAGTCGATCAATACGTGTAGGTAAAGATGTACACCTCTGCAGGGTTTGAACTATTCGAATAGCCGTCTCCACGGTTATGGACAGCTTGGTAAGAATCTGCATTGAATTAGACAACTACAACGATACTTTAAAACATGCCAACTCTAAGGTTGAGAAGTTAGCGATTGCTTCCTCCCTGGTGGTTGAGGAAGAATCAAGGGTTTAAGTGTGTGATGGTCTGCAATAGAGTTTATTGTGAAGATTCGACTCATCTCCTTTAAAAAGTAATCTAGTAGTCGAATTTCATCCTAGTTAAAGAATATTGTCAAAAGAATAATCAGCTTTTCACAAAATAGTCCACAATTACCCCTTTATTGATACATGTTGCATCTATTACTAATTTCCCTTGTAAGTCTTACGGAGTACAATTTTTGTATTCACCTTGTTGTTATTGATAATTTTGTGCAGAGGAAATCATCCCCTCAACGGATGGTTTCTATGTAGAGATCGACGCCCACGACGACTTGTCACTGGGAATCCCAGGCAGTGGTCCTGCCTAGGGTTCGGCAGCTTGGTTTGTTCTGCCGCCATTTTTGGCCCTACCTTTTTGGCTTCTTAGCCATGTTTAATCTTCCGCTGTGTAATGAACTTCTTGTGTGAATTATGTTGTTAAGTTTCAAGAATAACTAGTATTATCACAGTTTCAGTTGTAGAGTTACTGTTGTGATACTTGTTTGTTCTCACCTGCCTCATGTGCCTTGCGTGTATGATATTGAAGCACATGGTGCAAGTAGGGTTTCAGAGTCTATATCATAGAATTGTTAGGTTTAATCATCCCTATGAAGTGACACTTCCACTAAGAGTTTAGCAACTATATCATCCTACTCCAGCCGAACATTAATTCACCAGGACGAGTTTGGGATTGATGTTTCGGCTCAGTGAGAAAAGAGTGAGGAGACCATATCTACTTAATCTGTGCATTAGTGCAGAGCAAGTTCGGGAGCAAATGATCTTATTCACGATTTCCTAAGAATTGAGTTAGTCAAGTCCACTATAAGAGCATCTAGGCCCCTAAGTGGTTTTGATGGTTAATGGCAACTCAATCTGGGATCTAACGTTTACAATGAGTGTAAGCAGGTTCAATAGGATCTAGGAAGAAGGGTCATCAAGGGAATGATGACCAACCAAAAGGTTCAAAGGTGGTTTCCAGGACAAAGGAATGGCTGTGCTAGGCAGCCGTGTCACAGCTGTGAGGTAGCCGGTGCCGTACAAGGAGTTGCAAACAAGGTGATGGTGGCTTGATGCGTCAAGGGCCGTGAATACAGTAGGTGGCAGGTAAAGCCTAGATTTGCTAGTTTCTTTGAGCCCATAGGAAACACCCGTACTATCAAGAGGGATGAAGTAGTAATAATCTGTGGAGAATCTTTTGCTCAATGCTCAGGGTGTTGGACAGTGGCACTGATGCTTTGAGGTCAGTGGCCCTGTGTCAACAGTTTTGCACAAGTGTGAAACTGGTTTTTGTTGGCACTCTGCAGTGCTAGCAGTAGAAAACCCTAGGGGTTAGAGTCACCGGTGTGACACAGCTGTGTCACAGGTGGTCTAGCGCTCTATGACTAGGTACGTCTCTGTACCAGGGGAGAGCTTGTAAATGCTAAGGGACCTGCACTGTGATGGTTTGTATGCTAAGTCAGAAGACTGTCGGAGGTTCTCTCCTTATTAGGGATCAGAGTAGTTGTATGCTGACGGCATGTCATGTGCCAGGACCGGGCTGAGTAGTGCTGCTACTCAGTTAAGGGTTCACCTGTGTCAGCCTCCGGTGACACAGGTGTCGGTCTGCCCGAGCCAGTTATAGGTTGGGCGTAGTGTGTAGCTGTGTCACCGGTGCCTGTCACCGGTGGCTCACTTAATCCTACGTGGCAACAGTGTAACGGTCGGGTTCCTATGAACGCTATATATAGGGGACTAGGAGAGGTCTTCGACCTCAACCAACCAACCAACCAAGACCAGAAAAGCACATCCTTCCGTTGCAAGCCTCTTTCACTCGGAACAAAAGTAAACCTTCCTAAGAGAGTTAGAGTCCTTGAGCAAAAGAGCATTTGGTTCCTCCAAGATTCGTTGCTGCTGAATCTATTACCCTTGGAGTGTCTACTCCTAGACGGGCGTAGGAGTTGCTGATATCACCCAAGCTTGTATGGGCTGAACCAGTAGTCTGTGAAGGTGATCTGAAGTCTACTTGCTGCAAGGCAAAAGGACTTCTACAAGCAAAGCAAGGGGCCTGATCATTAGGTATTCTGAGAACAAGCACGATTCAGTGCTGGCTGTCTCTTCGGAGTAGTCTATCCAACGGAGACGTACCTCTCTGAGAAGAGCAGGGAACTTCGGTAAAAAACACCTTGTCTCTGAGTACTTACTGCATTTCTTAGAGTACTTGCTATTCTTGCATATTTGTGTGATCTTAGACTTATTATGTTCATCTATTGTAGATCACTCTTTTTACCTGTGCTATCTTAGCTGTGTCACAGTTGCTATTGATCATATCTCTTACCTATGTCAGCCTCCTGTTACACAGCCAGCTAGATCGCACATTACTTCTAAGTCCTTAGCTCACCTGTATTAGCCACCTGTGTGATAGCCACGTGTTAAATCATACTTAATACCTTGCCTGTGCTGCTCATCTGTTACACAATTAGCTCACTCTGCTTCTGACTAAGGCCTAATCTGTTCAACAAAGTTAAAAGAAGTAATTTTAATTAGCCTCCTATGCACCCCCCTCTAGTCGGCACCTTCGGTCCTTTCAATGGTATCAGAACGGGTTGCTCTTTGATTTGGCCTAACAGCCAGAGTTAAAGGATGTCGGGCTATGTGAGTAAAATACCTATCTTTAATGGGACTAATTATGCTTTCTGGAAGAGAAAGATACAAATGCATCTTATTGCTATTGACCCAGATGTATGGGAAGTTGTCTGTACAGGCTACAGGTTAGAAGACAACATCATGCCTTCCATAAGCGACAAGAGAAATATTCAGAACAATGCTAGAGCTGCCACAGCAATCTTCATGGGTCTGCAGGAGCATGACTTCAACAGAGTCAGCACGACGGATTCTGCTAAGGATATCTGGGATACCCTGGAATAGATCTATGAGGGCAGTGACACTCTAAAGAAGTCAAAGAGAAGCCTTCTGGAATCAACATTGGAGAGATTTGAGTATGAGCATGGTGAGAACATCAACTCCCTGTTTTCAAGACTCACAATCATCACCAACTAGTTGAAGGCCTCAAGCTCCAATCGGGTAGAAGATGAAGATGTTGTGAAGAAGTTCTTGTCAGTGCTTCCTAAAGCCTACAGAACTCTTGTACTCATGCTGAAGGAGAAAGATGGGTTCGACAAGATGAAGCCCACAGAAGTGTTAGGAAGGATCCTAACACATGAGATGGAACTCAATCAAGAAGGCAAACAAAGCTCTTCCCCAGCAGCTAAGAAGAATATTGCCTTGAAGACCACTGCTTCAACGTCACAACCTGAGAGTGACAGCAGTGAGGAACTCAATGAGGAGATGACCAGTGGAGAAGAGAGTGAACTCATCCTCCTCACAAGAAATTTCAGAAAGTTCTACGTCACAGTGACAGATTCAAAGGGAAGAGGCTGTCCAAAGACAACAAGTGCTTCGAGTGTGGCAAGGAAGGCCACTTTGCTGCTGATTGTCTAAGCAAGAAAAAGGACAATAGTCAGTACAGGAAGAAGAAGAAGAAGGACTTCCATGGAAAGAAGAAGACCTTCAACAGCAAGCATCCAACTTACTCCAAGAACAAAGCCACAGCCAGAGCTTATGTTGGACAAGCTTGGGTGTCTGAGGATTCAGGCTCAGAAGAAGAGTCAGAAGATGAAGATCAAGTCGCTGGGATTGCCATCAGCATGGTGATATACCCAGCTGTGACACAGCCAGGTCACACAGCTGTGAGATCAGTGCTGAAACCAATCAACTGCCATCCACTTCTGCCCCTTTGTGTCTCATGGCCAAAGGATCAAAGATACTTACTGAAGATGACTTTCCTGATTATGCTGAACTAATGGGCGTTTCTTGAAAGAACAGATAAGGCCTATGGCAAGGAGAGGAAGGAGAACATATCCTTAAGGGATAAACTCAGGGAGCTGAGTGAATCATATGATGAGGTTACAGATGACAGGGAAAATCTCAGGCTGGACTAGGAAAACCTGAAAATAGCTCATGAAAAGCTCAAGGCAGCTCATGAGCTTCTCATTAAGGAGTATGAGGAGCTTAAGGCAAAGCATTCCGTGTGCACTGATATTCCTTCTATATGTACTGGTGCACCTTTGCCTACTCCTGCTATCATTGAAACATGCTTAAACTGTGCTAGTCGTATAAATATTCTAACATCCACAGGTTGTGCTATTGATAACTCTAAAGAGGCTTCAACCTCTACTGCTACTAACTCTGTGGATGCAGCTGAACATAACAAGCTCAAGGAGGAGCTTGAAGAGCTTAAGAGGCTTATGAGAAAAGGCCTATGCACTGCGAACATTGGCATGCAAATTATCAGCTGATTAGAGCTGAGATGCTGAGAAAGAATGATGGCCGAAAAGGCCTGGGTTATGATTCCTCTGCAAATAAAGATAAACTGCCTGCTGTCACTAACTCTTATCTTGCAGCTAAATTTGTGAGACAGGCAGGTACAAGTGACAACAAATTTGTTAGTCACATGCAGAGAAATAGGAATGCAGTAAACATTCCATCTAACCCATCCTATGTCCTGCAGAAGGATAGAAGAGGAAAAATTGTGGCCAAATATGTTGGTCGCAAGCACCTGACAAAATGGTTACCAGCTATCTAGGTTCCAAAGGTAACAGTTGCCTGTGTCACAGGTATTCTACACAGCTGTGTATCCACCGGTGTCACCGGCAACTCACACAGCCAGCTAACCCCTTTGTCTAAGGTTGCAGGTGATAGACAGCCAAAGAGGATTTCATGTTATATCATCTGTTGTTAAGGCTATTAATGTTAGAAATAGATATGCTAACCCTTTAACTACTGTTTCTGCATATGGTAAAACTGCTAAAGGAGCCAAACACGTTTGGGTCCCTAAATCCCATAACTAATCTTGCAGGATACTGTCTCCAGTGGAACTGACTGGGTTGTGGACAGTGGATGTACACAACATATGACAGGAGGCAGAGAGGAATTTATAGAGATCACAAGTGAAAATCTTCCAAGCAAATATGTGATCTATGCAGATAACTCAAAGGGAAAGGTAAATGGCATTGGAAAAGTTGCCATATCTGAAAAACACTCTTATCCAATGTTATGCTTGTGGACCAGATAGGCTATAGCCTGATGTCTGCGTCACAGCTGTGTGACACAGGTATGAAAGTTTCTTTCTATCCTGATAAGGTTATAGCCTCTAAGCTATCTGATGATTCTCAAGTGTTCAAAGGATGCAGGTCTGGAAAACTATACATTGTTAACTTCAATGAACAGCCTGCATCAGCTCCATGGTGCCTCTCCAAGACCAGTGCTGGCTGGCTGTGGCACAAGCAGCTAGGACATGCAGGGATGAAGCTTCTCAACAAACTCAGCAAGTATGACTATGTCATAGGCTTAGAAAACGTGAAGTTTGAGAAGGACAAGCCCTGCAGCTCGTGTCAAGCCGGCAAACAAGTTGGAGCTGCCCATCGTCCCAAAACTATCATGACCACCACCTCTCCGTTTGAGCTCATACACATTGATCTGTTTGGTCCTACAACATATGAGAGCTTGGGAGATAACAAGTATGGCTTTGTCATAGTGGATGATTTTTCTCGCTATACTTGGGTGTTCTTTTTGAAGGAGAAGACACAAGTTTACAAGAAATTCAAGCATCTCATTGTTAGAGTTCAAAATGAGTGGAAGGTAAACCTGGTATAGGTCAGGAGTGACAATGGGACTAAGTTCAAGAACTCAAAGGTGGAAGCATTCCTGGACAAGCATGGAATCAAGCATGAACTTTTAAGTCCATATGCTCTACAGCAAAATGGAGTAGTGGAAAGGAAGAACAGGACCTTGATAGAGATGGCAAGGATACTGCTAGATGAATACAAGACTTCACCAAGATTTTGGGCTGAAGCTGTCAACACTGCTTGCCACTCCATCAACAGGATATATCTACATCCACTACTCAAGAAGACTCCTTACAAGCTGCTCACCAACTCCAAGACAAATATCTCATACTTCAGAGTATTCGGTTGTAAGTGCTACATTCTTAGAAAGGGCAAACGTCTTACTAAGTTTGAAGCTAAATCTGATGTTGGTATATTCCTTGGTTATCTACTAACTCCCATGCCTATAGGATCTTTAACACCTCCACAAAGGTTGTTGAAGAATCTATAGATGTGGATTTTGATGAGTCTTATGGCTCCCAAGGAGAGCAGGTTGTTAATGATGTAGGGAATGTGGACATTCAGAAGAAATCCATTGGTGAGATCAGACCCACCATCAAGTAGGAGGCTGCCTCACAAATCAATCAAGAACCACTCTCTCCATCACTGGGTGAAGACATTGGAGATCAGGACATTGAGTTCGAGTACAACCCAGTCAATGATCAACTGGATGCAGAGGACCTGACTCAGCCAGCTGTGTCATAGGAAGAACCAACTGTGTCACAGGCAACTTCATCAGCTGTGACACAGGCGGTTAACCCCGAACCCCTTGTGATCAGCAGGCTACAGAAGGATCACTCTGTTGATCAAATATTGGTGCCATTAATAGGGGAGTGACTACTCGTTCTCAAATTGCTAATTTCTGTGAACATTACTCCTTTGTTTCTAGTGTTGAACCCAGGAACATCAAGGAAGCTCTCATGGATGCTGATTGGATAAATACAATGCATGAAGAGCTCAATCAATTCGAGAGAAACCAAGTTTGGTCCCTAGTGGAAAGACCCAAAGATCATAATGTGATTGGAACAAAGTGGGTCTTCAGGAACAAACAAGATACCAATGGGCAAGTGGTAAGGAACAAAGCCAGGCTTGTGGCTCAAGGTTTCACACAAGTGGAGGGCCTGGACTTTGGAGAAACCTTTGCTCCAGTGGCAAGACTTGAAGCTATCAGGATCCTCCTTGGATATGCTGTTCATCATAACATCAAACTTTACCAAATGGATGTGAAATCTGCCTTCCTCAATGGTAAACTTTCTGAACTTGTATATGTAAAACAGCCACCAGGCTTTGAAGATGTTAAGAAACCTAATCATGTTTATAAACTGCACAAAACACTTTATGGCCTAAAGCAAGCACTTAGAACATGGTATGACACTTTGAAAGAATTTCTGATCAACAATGGATTTAAAATGGGCTTAGTAGATACAACTCTATTCACTAAGAAAAATGGAAAGGATTTATTTGTATGCCAAATATATGTCGGTGACATAATATTTGGTAGTACTAACCGCTCCATGAGTGATGAGTTTAGCCAGATGATGACCAAGAGGTTTGAGATGTCTCTAGATGGTGAACTCAAGTACTTCCTAGGACTTCAGATCAAACAACTCAAGGAAGGTACTTTCATCTCTCAAGAAAAATTCACCCAGGACATCATCACCAAGTTTGGCATGAAGGATGCGAAACCTATTCATACTCCCATGCAAACTAATGGTCATCTGGATTTAAACACTGAAGGTAAATCTGCAGATCAGAAAGAGTTTAGATCCATGATAGGTTCCTTGCTATACTTATGTGCATCTAGGCCTGATATTATGTTGAGTGTATACATGTGTGCTAGATTCCAAGCTAACCCTAAGGACTGTCACAGAGTGGCAGTACGCAGGATACTGAGATATTTGATTTAAACCAAAGGGTTTGGTCTATGGTATCCTAAAGGTGCAAATTTTGAGCTAGTTGGCTATTCTGATAGTGACTATGCAGGGTGTAAGGTTGACCAAAAAAGCACCTCTGGTACTTGTCAATTCCTAGGGCACTCCTTAGTGTCCTGATCATCCAAGAAACAAAACTCAGTAGCCCTTTCCACTGCAGAAGCTGAGTATATAGCTGTTGGTAGTTGTTATGCTCAATTATAGTGGATGAGGCAGACCTTGAAAGATTTCAACGTATCTTTTAATCAAGTACCCCTCTTCTGTGATAATGAAAGTACAATCAAGTTAGCCAACAACCCAGTACACCACTAAAGATCCAAACACATAGAAGTGAGGCACCACTTCCTGAGAGATCATGTTGAGAAGAGAGATATACAGCTGTGCCATGTAAGGACTGAAAGACAATTAGCTGATATATTCACCAAGCCTTTAGATGAGACTAGGTTCTATGCTCTGAGGAGTGAATTGAATATCATTGATGTCTCTAACTTGCAATAAAGGGTTTGGCTTGGTGTCTAGCTCATATGTTTTTGCTGTTTATGCTTCTTACATGAACACCTGTGTTGCTCACCAGTGTCACAGGTATGTGCTACTCTTAGAAGTAAAAAATATCTCTTGAGCTATATGAGTTCACACTTCTGTGTGCAAAGTGTTTCAAATCAACTCTTGTCAGCTTTGGTTTTGCTTGATTGTATTTCTGGCAAGCTAATATTGAGAAGATTCTATAAGGACATTCAGATAGTGGTCCAATGCTTTCTCTCTTATCTAAGTCTCTCTATCTTGGTGCTCTATAGGTGAAATACTTGTCACCTGAGTCATCCATCTGTGTCTCAGGTGAATGCTTTTGAAATCCGTAGGTCTTAGGGTATCTTGTCTTGCTCACCTGTGTCATAGGTCCTCCTCTCAGCTGTGACACAGCCACCATATACCCCTTCGGCCTATATAAGACGTCGATACGTTTCCCACAGTATCCACGTTTCAACTCAAAACCCCATACTTCCGCCGTGCGCCAAAACCTCAAGTTTTCGCCGAATTCATGGTTTTCCGCCCCAAGCAATCACTTCAACTCTTCGGAAAAGGCTTTCCGTCGTGCGCAAGCTTCATCTCATCCGCGCATTATCTATTCTTTGATCAAAGTAAGCTTCTGCAAGCCCTACTTTGCTTCTTTTCTCATCGAGCACGTGAACTTGCTCTAAAATCTAATCCAACAGTGCATTGTAAGTGATTAAGGTTGGTTTAGCTCTTGATCATCCTCCAGAACATATCTTGCTCAAATTTGATCGGCTAAAATCTGTAAAACCCTAGTTTCCTATAATCTGCCTTTCGCCTCAGCACGTAGCTGTGTCACCGCTAGGGTCTCACCTGTCACACAGGTAAGCCTATTCAACAGGCAGAGACCTCGGTTGTTGCTAAGTTCTCACCTGTGTCTCCTCATCCTCACACAGGTGTCTCACACAGCTACTACCTTTTGCATCTTAGGAGCACCTCTTACCTACTTCTTCTCACCTATCTTGTTTCTTCAGATGTCTTCAGAGTCTGAGAAAGCTGATAGTGGGATGAATTGGTCTGATCCAAAATAGTCAAGCTTTGAGATCACAATTTCAGATTCAGATCAAGAAAGAGAAAGGCTGAGACAGAAAGCAGCAGCGACTGAGAAGAAAAAGGCAAGCCTAAGAGCTATCAGGGAGAGGAAAGCAGCTGCCAAGAAAGCTGGTCAATCCAGCTCTGCAAAAAGAGTTCCTACCAAGAGGACAAGATCCTCATCAGCTGTTGAGCATACTTCTTTGGGAAAAGAGGCTACCAAGAAGCAAAAGATTACAGTCAAGAAAGTTTCCAAACCATCAACTGCCAATGTAGTGTTGCCAAGGGGGACACTTACCATCAGAGAACCTGTCCAAAGTCAAAAGAGTTTCAAGAAGCCCTTGCATATGACAAACTCATTTTGGATGATTTAGACAGATTGGCAGAGCAGATCAGTGAAGCCACTGATGAAACCATCAAGAAACAGTTGACAACAATTTACACTGCCAAAAGCCTAGAGCTTTCAGATTTGTCAGTACCAGTGTCTATGGCCATTCCAGTGCCATCTGATCAAGATAGAGTCTTATTAAACAAAATTGAAGAGTTGCACAAGAAGCTGAAGTCAGCTACTTCCTATAATATGGAAGTTGAGCTAAGAAAGCAAATTCTGGAGAAACAGAAGCTCTTATCCAACAACTCTCTAGCAGCCCCAACTCGCAAACTTGCAGCACTGAGTCACACTGATGCCAGAGATAGGCATCTCATTTATCAGATAGATGAGCTGATCAAGAAAGCACAAAAATTGCCAAAAGGTCTTGAGAGAGACTCTGTGCATGCTGAGATCAGGATTAAGAGAGGTCAACTCTCTCTAGATTTCAGAAAGCCTGCAGTCTCAGGTCTATCTAAAAGCACACAGCAACCAGGGCTCAGCCGTGATGACAGAGAAAGAATCATTCTTCAAGAAATCAATGAGCTATTGGGCAAGATGAAGAACTTGCCACCAGGAGCTGAACTCAAAATCAAACAAGGCATGCTCTCTGGTGCCACCAAACCAGTCTCTGCAACTCCATCTGCTCCAAGCATCAAGAGAAAGAGATCTGATACAGTTGTTATCAGTGAGGAGCCCCCAGCAAAGAAGCAGCAAGAACCAGAGGTTGAAATCATCTCAGAAATCTCTCAGAGTTCCAAGCCTTCAATGAAAGATCAGCTGGAACAGCAGAAGGAAGCTCTCCAAGGTATTAAGAAGGAGATGCCACCACCTGTGTCACAGGTGGCCAGCCCAGCTAAGTCAAATCTACAGACTTACCAGAGGAGGAGCAGATCAACAGTGAGCTCAACAAATGTAGAATCCCTCTCCTCTCTGGATGTGCAGAAGCAGATGTCTCCATCTCAGTTTCTTGTGTCTGAGGCTGAAGAACAAGCACCAAAAGAGGCACATGTACCTTCATCATCAGTAGAGGCTGGATCTGTGAAGCCTACTGAACCTGCCAAATCACCAAGTCCACAGCTGTCTCAGCCAGCTGTGTCTCAGGCAGAAGAGGTTCAAGCCCAAGTATCTCACCGGCCTCCATCACCTGTGCCTCAGGCAGCTGTCCCAGTCCCCATTTCTCAAGCACCTGTGTCCTCTCTTGTGGCACAGGCACCTGAAGCAACTGGCCAAGAAGAAAGCTCAGAAAGCGAATCAGATGATGAAAGAGGAGTATCAGTGACTCCACCAAGGGCCAGAGAACCTAGGTCTAATTCTGATAAAGACTACCAAGCAGAAAGCTCATCCCCCAGCGCAGAATCAACCACAGAATCAGAAGAGAAAGAAGAGGAAGAACATGAAGACAGCTCACCCAGTCTCTCAGTTGCAGATGATGACTTGGAATCCAAGTATCACTACATGTTTTCACATGCTCTAAGGACTGAGGTTAACCAAATGGCTTTCATCTCAAGAGCTGCAGCCAAAAAGCTTCCTAAAGTGATCCAAAGAAGTCCAAGAGCAAAGTTGCCTCAATGAGTACCAGTACATTCATCAAAATAAGGTCAATTTGCCCATACTTCTCTGAAGATCAAGAGTTCAAGGAACCATCTTGCTCAGACCCCAGATTTCACAATGATCATCAACGGGGTGTATATCATGAAATCTTATCTTCGCAAGAATTTGTTGACTGCAAGGCCATAGACTGGTCTGCCCTGAATGATTCCAGGCTGAGAACCCTTCCATCTTTAATTCAAGCCTCAGGCCTGAAGTTCATTTGCAGTCTTCAACAGGATTATGACCCAGAGATTCTCAGAAAATTTTATGCCACAGTCTGGGTTGAACAAAGCAATCAAGATGTTATGCTCTGGAAGACTAGAGGTCAGCTTCTGTCAATAACAGCCCTAGAGTTTAACAGTTTGCTACATGCACCAGTGGAGCCTGAAATGCCCAATCTTTTCAAGCTAGAGCCAGTCTCCAATGCTGATAGAAGGAAGTTCTACCCTAGGAACTTCACTTTTCCTGCCAAAGCCCCTCCTGAAAATGTCTATTTCAAGGGCATCACCATCACAGCCAAGTATCTTGTGAAAATCATCAATGTTACTCTTCAGCCCAAGGGAAGCAACACAGATGCTATGTATAATCCAGTTTGGCAGATCTTGGTGCACATTGCAAAGAACCAGCATTTGATGTAGCCAGATATATCTTTCATGAGATAGATGCGGTTCAGAAAGATAAGAAAGCAAAGCTGAGGTATGGATCGTACATCATGTACATGATCCTTCAACGCACAGGTCTTCTGGATTCAAACTTCGATATGACTGTGAAGACCATCAAGACCCAGCTCAGGCCTCAGGCTGATGACCATCCTGATGAGGTTGCTGTGCCAGCTCTGTTTGGTGATTCTCCTGATCCAGCTGTGTCTGCCCCTGGTGACACAGCTACTCCCACAGCTCCTCAAGTGCCTCTCCCTCCGGTGCTAGCGCCTGAAGTCCAAGTGCCTACCGGTGTCACAGCTGAGTCCCCTGTAGCTGACCCAGCTGAGTTAGTGTCTGTGGCACAGGTAGCTGAAGATGGCACTCTGTCTTCCTCTCTCATGTCTCAAGTAGCAGCCAGAGCCTATCAGAATAAAGTCATGCCAACTCAGTTTGCAGCTCTGCGCAGAGAAAATCTTCAGCTCAGAACCAAGGTTGACAGTCTGGACTCCAAAGTCGATCAGCTGCAGGCTCAACTGTCAGAAGTTCTCCAGATGCTGAAGACCAAATTCCCCTGAATGTTTCTTCTTCTCATCCCCTTTTCTGGTGTTTTAGTGCCAAAGGGGGACAGAAAATTGTAGTAATAGTACAAGGGGGAGAAGTGCTAAAGGGAGAGATAAATATAAGAGAGAGTATTTTGGATATAGAGAGAGTAAATATTTGCTGTATCAAGACTTGTGTTTTAATTTCTGATTTTCTGTCTTGATTACAATCAATTTAAACTACAGTAATCGTTTGATCTGATGCAGTAAGTTTTTTTACTCTGATGCTTTGCACATAAATTTACTCTGATTCTCATGTCTACACTAAACTTGTTCTCCATTTGTGCTCTGATTCACATCTATATGCTCAAAAATCATAACTGGAATGCTCTAATTAAAACTCATATACTCCAGTTATTATAACTGCATCAGAAGAAAAATATATCAGTTCAGATATATCCTTTATGTCATATGCTCTGATACATACACTCTGAAATGACATATGCTCTGATACACATTCTCTGAACTGATAAAAGTGTAAGTTGTAAGAACATACTGCTCATATCCAAAATTAAAATCTGTGCACTAGTCTGATAGAAGCAAATCTATTATGCACAGCTTCAGGGGGAGTATTTTCTAACAACCTGCACATGTATCTCTCATTCAATCTTTATGTGAATTTGATGAATGGGTTGCCACTAACCACCAAAAAGGGGGAGATTGAAAGAACATCTAGGCCCCTAGTGGTTTTGATGGTTAATGGCAACTCAATCTGGGATCTAACGTTTACAATGAGTGTAAGCAGGTTAAATAGGATCCAGGAAGAAGGGTCATCAAGAGAATGATGACCACCCAAAAAGTTCAAAGGTGGTTTCCAGGATAAAGGAATGGCTGTGCTAGGCAGCTGTGTCACAGCTGTGAGGAAGTCGGTGCTGTGCAAGGAGTTGCAAACAAGGTGATGGTGGCTTGATGCGTCAAGGGCCGTGAATACAGTAGGTGGCAGGTAAAGCCTAGATTTGTTAGTTTCTTTGAGTCCATAGGAAACACCTGTACTATCTAGAGGGATGAAGTAGTAATAATCTGTGGAGAATCTTTTGCTCAATGCTCAGGGTGTTGGATAGTGACACTGATGCTTTGAGGTCAGTGGCCCTGTGTCAACAGTTTTGCACAAGTGTGAAACTGATTTTTGTTAGCACTCTGCAGTGCTAGCAGTAGAAAACCCTAGGGGTTAGAGTCACCGGTGTGACATAGCTGTGTCACAGGTGGTCTAGCGCTCTATGACTCAGGTACGTCTCTGTACCAGGGGAGAGCTTGTAAATGCTAAGGGACCTGCACTGCGATGGTTTGTCTGCTGAGTCAGAAGACTGTCGGAGGTTCTCTCCTTATTAGGGATCAGAGTAGTTGTATGCTGAGGGCATGTCATGTGCCAGGACCGGGCTGAGTAGTGCTACTATATCAGTTAAGGGTTCACCTGTGTCAGCCTCCGGTGACACAGGTATCGGTTTGCCCAAGTCGGTTATAGGTTGGGCGTAGTGTGTAGCTGTGTCACTGGTGCCTGCCACTGGTGGCTCACTTAATCCTACGTGGCAACAGTGTAACGGTCGGGTTCCTGCGAACCCTATATATAGGGGACCAGGGGAGGTCTTCGACCTCAACCAACCAACCAACCAAGACCAGAAAAGCACATCCTACCGTTGCAAGCCTCTTTCACTCGGAACAAAAGTAAACCTTCCTAAGAGAGTTAGAGTCCTTGAGCAAAAGAGCATTTGGTTCCTCCAAGATTCGTTGCTGCTGAATCTATTACTCTTGGAGTGTCTACTCCTAAACAGGCGTAGGAGTTGCTGGTATCACCCAAGCTTGTGTGGGCTGAACCAGTAGTCTGTGAAGGTGATCTGAAGTCTACCTGCTGCAAGGCAAAAGGACTTCTACAAGCAAAGCAAGGGGCCTGATCATCAAGTACTCGGAGAACAAGCACGATTCAGTGATGTTTATCTCTTCGGAGTAGTCTCTCCAACGGAGACGTACCTCTCTGAGAAGAGTAGGGAACTTCGGTGAAAAACACCTTGTCTCTGAGTACTTACTGCATTTCTTAGAGTACTTGCTATTCTTGCATGTTTGTGTGATCTTAGACTTATTCTGTTCATCTATTGTAGATCACCATTTTTACCTGTGCTATCTTAGTTGTGTCACAGTTGCTATTGATCATATCTCTCATATGTGTCAGCTACCTGTTACACAGCCAGCTAGATCGCACATTACTTCTAAGTCCTTAGCTCACCTGTGTGAC
The DNA here is from genome assembly GCA_019208055.1 of Stipa capillata. Lineage (NCBI taxonomy): Eukaryota > Viridiplantae > Streptophyta > Magnoliopsida > Poales > Poaceae > Stipa > Stipa capillata. The sequence continues at coordinate 256,395 of JAGXJF010003208.1, read as the reverse complement.
AGCCACGTGTTAAATCATACTTAATACCTTGCCTGTGCTGCTCATCTGTTACACAGTTAGCCCACTCTGCTTCTGACTAAGGCCTAATCTGTTCAACAAAGTTAAAAGAAGTAATTTTAATTAGCCTCCTATTCACCCCCCCCTCTAGTCGGCACATTCGGTCCTTTCACCATATTACTCCACTCCTCTTGGAATTGATACCCAAGGGTTGAGTTTGGGGTTGACGTTTTGCCTTAGCAGGTGATTTCACTTAAAATTCTCTGTTATGGATTTTGGTTCCCGATATCTATTTTATTTAATCAAAACTCAGAAAAAAGGAAAAATGGGCCAACCAGCCCAGCACGCGTGCAGCCATGTGCAAGCGCAACAGCCAGAGCATCAATGCACCTCCGCCGATCTAATACCCGCACGAGCACCACTGGTGGCTATAACCCGGCCGTTTCGGCGGTAGCCGTGTGTGTCGCCTCCCCTTCGCCTTCCTGCCCCTTTGGCTATCAAAATTCCCCTCTCCCCTATATTTCTCTCCTTTCCCTTTCTCTCCATTCCTCCACACTCTCATCTTCCACAACTCCGGCAGGAGCTCTGACGAGAAATTCCAGCAACGTCGGCGCACCTCCACCCGAGTGCTCGCTGCTGGGGCGTCCACACCCCACCATGAATTCAAGCCCACAACAAATTTTGAATTTCATCGACTATGTCCATTTGAAAGGACCTTAATGACTAAGATGTCGCCTAGAGGGGGGTGAATAGGCTTTTTAAATTCACTTACGGATTTAGTTTAATCCTAATGCGGAATTATACTAATTAGATTTTCACAAGCTCAAATCCTAATATGCTAGTTTTTCATATGAGCATAACCACCCTATGTTAATATATCAAGGTTTGCAATCCTAGGGTGACAAGCAAGCAATTCAACTTCTATAGGAGATGTACAAGTAATGTATTGCAAGTATGAAATGCGATAAGTAAAGGAGACAAGAGACAAATGATGTATGACCCACAGTTCGGATATCCACCGATATCCTACGTCTCCGTTTGAGGACCCGATCACGCTTGATCAAAGGTGGGCTCTCTCTCAAGCCCTTCCTCTCGAGGACTCTCCGAAGTCTCCCCGATCACTATGGTCAACTCTTTCCTCCACTCCCAGAGATAGCGAGCTCCACAACCACTTCACAATCTCCCGGGCCTCCTCACAAGCTTCTTGAGGAGATCACCGAGCCACAACCACCAAGCCGTCTAGGAGTCGGTGGCCTCCAAGAGTAATAGACTCTTGGACTCTCGCTCGAACACAATCAATGCCGAGTGCTCAAAAATACAACTTATGCACACACCTTGTGCAACTTATGCACAAAGGTTTCCCTCACTCCTCACAAATGGCAACACATGCACCTGAGGCTTTGGAGAGGGAGGAAAGCACTAGAGATGCTCACAAATGAAGTATGGATGCAGCAACTCCTCTTCTAAGCCAACCTAAGGTGGAGACTATATATAGCCACCTTGAAAACTAGCTGTTGGAGATGAATCTGGGCAAATCCGAACTGTCCTGATTTGACCCGGACCCTCTGGGTACACACCAACGGTCAGAAAAGTGACCGTTGGAAAATCCGGACCCTTGACCCGGACCGTCCGGGTTGAGGTCCGGGTTGTCCAGTATAGATCCAGACCCTCACCCGGACCCTCTGGGTGACACTCCGAAAAACCTTCTGTACAACCCGGACCCTCATCCGGACCCTAGCCCGGAGGGTCCGGATTTTCCAGGACAACAACTCCCACGGAGCACTCGATGAGCCCGGATCACTTCCGAACAAATCCGGAACACCTTGGTTCAACCCAGAACACCTTGGGTGCTTGCCTTAGGTCATATACTCCGAAAATGGACCTCCCAGAGTCTACGAACCTAGCCGATCAACCAAACCACTTAGGTCGGTTGGATCCCACACACCTAGACACCAAGTCTAGGAACAACACACACAACACCGAACTACGCCTGAAGCCTCCGAGCACTCGCACCTCGGAACCTCCGGACACACTAGAACACGAGTTCTAGCACATCCACCACAAAGGAAACACGACGATATGCAACATATGCAAAGACTTGAGCACTCGACACACGTCGTGAACAAGCTAATCATCCGATAGCCCCTCTTTATAGTACGGCTATCTAACCTACATTCCGGTCTCTCACCAAACTCCTTGAGACCGGTCAAACTAGAAAAACCTAGTCTAGACATACCTTTGCCTTGCGTATTCCACTTGAGCTCGATGATGTCCATCTTCCTTGCTCCAAGCGGAATCGCCTTGATCATCGTCACCTTATGAAGTCCTCTTCATATAGCTCTCTCATAATCCTTATGGGGAAGTTTTCTCTCGAAATCATCTTCACTTGATGGACCCGCAAGCCTCAAGCATATGTCTTCGCATGATGCCAATCTTGAGCTTGCCGTGATGACCATTGACTTATGATGTCATCCTCTCATGGGCACATACGATCAGCCTCTCGATGCTTGCCCATGAATGGTACCTAACCCTCAACATACACATAGCACATAGCACATGGGGTTAGTTCATGTAATGCAATACACAATTGCTTACCTTCACTTGATCACATGAAGCCACCACTAGTATCCTTCTCTTGAACTCCTAGCTTCATATCTTGATCACCATGGCTCAACACATGAGCCTACTCTTGACCATCTTTGTCAACTTCACTCTTACGCTATAACTTCATCTTGATCCAATGTGGTTCACACCTTGAACCCATATCTTGATCCTTGAAGTTTACTTCTTGATCACTTGATGCTTCACATGATTTGATGGACTTCAGCAAATGAATCCATGGCCATCTCCCAATCACCACATGCATTATTATATTGGGCTTCACGGGCTTGTAGGTTCCTCCTCTTGATGTAACCCTACAAAGTGGTACCTAACCCATACATGTTCCAACACTCAAGAAAAATGGTTAGTCCACAAAATCTGTTTGTCATTAATCACCAAAACCACAATTAGGTTAGATTAACTCTCAATCCATCCTAAACCACACAAGGGCTAGGTGGACTTTTACCATTGATTCCGCGTCATCTTCCTTAACACCGATGAACTTTCCTCTCGCGATTCCATCGCGCTCAGTGAACAACATTCCAATTCCTCTCCGTTGTAGTATCTCCTCTAGCAATGGAACAATTTCCCTCTCCCATCTCCCTCTCTCCACCATTTCTCTGGGCACACCAAGTTGGATCCATCAAATTCTTGTACTATATAGAAGTAGCTCATGTGTTCTCCTATGTACAATTCTCCAATCCATAAAAACTATGTCCAATGCTTGATCTTAGTATTAAAATGGATCGTTTAGGACCCCATTAACCTACTAGTGAAACTGGATTTTGAATCCTTATGCCGGATTTTGAACTATAAGGAATACACTCAAATTTTGGAGATATTTTGACTGAGTTTGGGATAGTTTGATCCATGATGAAATATTTGAAGGTAATTTATTTTTCCTAGGTTACTAGTATGTGTAGGAACCCCTTTGTTTAATTTCAAAAAATTTGGGGCTATGTAGAATTTTTCTAGAATTGATTTGAGCATTGTATTAATTATTTAAAATAGGAATTTTTTGTTTTAATATTTAAGTTTTCTATAAGGAAGATATGCCGCAATACTATTTTAAGTGATATTTTCAACCTTTTAGAACATGTGTTTTGGTGTACCATAAATCATATGTTGTTCTAGGCTTATTCTAATGTCTATTATTTACTGTTTTTATTAATGATTTAATTATTGTTTATTTTTTCTGTGACCAAGACTTATTTCAGCTATGTGATTAGCCTAATTAAATTTAATTGGCATGCATAGGTTGTGCATATGCTTAGCATAGATTGCGTATATGTTATAAGTATATAGTCCTATAGTTCTCATATATTTTAATTATTGTTGTGAGCAATAATATTACAGTGATAAGCTAATATGGTACTCTGAAATGGTATCCAGATGACCTCTAGTTATGATAATTTGTGCCATGCTTACTCTATTTAATTAAATCTCATGATCTAGTTGTTATGGGTGTGTCTTTTATTGTATACTAGTATGTTTAGGGTTTGTTAATATCTAAAGTATCATAATAAGTATGTTCAGGGCTGTTAATTCTTAGTTCTTATTTCTATTATTTATTTTTGAAATATTATAATGTTATGTATATATATACGGTTATGGCTTTGTCTCAGAAGACCTTTATTAAGGATTCTCTTATGCTAGACCTTGCCAAGATCTCTAACACGATGATGTTTTCGCATCATCGTTCCATTCCAACCAAATATTTCCTTCATCATTGCCCCCTCCCCCGCCCTCTCCCTCCCTCCCTCTCTCTCTCCCTCTCTCTCTCTCTCTCTCTCTCTCTCTCTCTCTCTCTCTTGTGTTGCATTCTGAAATGTTTAATTCGAAGTTCGTATTTATTTCTTTTGCTCTCGCTACGTTGCAACGATAGGGTGTGAAGAGACCAACCCGGCTACAGGTGTAGGAGAAGAATAAGAATACTACCGCGAAGGCAATGCCCCCTCTTATTGATCTTATTTGTTCTCATATTTATTGAAGTTATTATATTTTAATGTTTATGAACATGCATGCAGTTTTATTTCAGTAGCTAGTGCGTCGATTGACATACATACATGATACCTTGAGTAGATTAGTTTTATTAAATATGGAATAGAATAAAGAAATGCTTAGTCATGCTTAAATATCTCTAAGATGCTTGAATTGCCTCTTCGGAGGAATGATCTTTGGATTGATGAGTCTTGATTTTGAAACTTGTTCAATAGCTTGCTAAGCTAGGCTGGATGCCATTTGATTTTTCTCTCTATTCTTCCTACTCTACTTTGAGTGAAACTTACCATTTAAAGGTGCGGGCGGTAACTGGATTAGGTTTGAAGGAGCAAGTGACCACCCGTATCGAATAAGACTGAAGTCTTGAACCCGAAAATTATGAAAATAGTACAACCAAATGTTGTATGGGCAATGGGTTGGTTAAGTAGGTTAGTCAGCTCTTGGTGTTGATGTCGTTGTATCGAAGAAGGGTGGATGTAGCTACGAGGGTCCTCAGCATAGATGGGGGACCGGAGGGTGGGGACATACTCTCAACTCCGGGCTAAACCCGATGTCACATCAGGGGGGATCTAGCTAAGAAACCTCGTCACAGTTACCCTGCCAACGCACGGATGGGCGTGTTTATAAGGTCAATCAATTTGGCATAAGCGATGATCGTGTCATGTGGGTAAAGTATACAAACTTAGCAGAGTGTTAAACTAATCAATTAGTCGGATGCACGGTCATGGATGACACAAGACTCATTCTTGATTAAAAAAAGGACATACACTTCTTCCCTTTACTATTTTCCTCTACCTCTTTGTTGTTGGAACCTAGGGACAAGTTAAGGCAGGGGTTCCTTGCTCGTATATGTTGATCGTAGACCTCACGAATTAGAAAAAAATCACCTTTGCTATAAAAACTTATTTTCTACAAAGAGATGCCTTCGAATCTATCATAATATTACAGTTAAAAACCATTTTTATGCAAAATAGCCATAAAGTCTTCTCTTGAAGCCGCATGTACTTCGGTTAGGTGTTTCCCTATGAGAGGGCACGCTGAGTACACGAAGTACTCATCGACATGTTTCTGTTATGGTGGTATACAGAGGATTATGTTGAAAAAGACACCGTTAAGGATTATGTCTACGTCAACTGCCTGTAGCACAGACAGAGCCGCTTCACCTTTATCTTTCGTTGTTTCTCTGATTGTAACAATATCACAAGACATGATACTATGTAAGCCATGTGACATATCGTACTCAAACTTTGTATTAACTTTAAATACTTGCAATATTATTCATTTCGCTCGTATACCGTCAGCTTGATTCTATATTGGTGAGGATGTACACAAGAGAGATTTAATAGTCAAAACTGGACTCCTACAAATAAGTCCTGCATTCTTTACGTTTTCCATTTTCTACGTCCCAAAAAAGGGTTCTGGGTAGAAATTCTCCTGCCTCCCGCGGGGCACAAAGATGCCGCCGAATCTATATCAGATTAGGCAGACCACAACAAAGAGATCATTTTTTTTCTCAATTTTTTATACATGTATCTAAATTAACATTTTGTAGTATGAACTTTTTGAAAAAATTTCAAAATGTTTAAGCGCAAAAACTCACAAGGGGTGTATATGGACATGGGTTCATATTAGACTTTCCCGGGCACACCATGCATTATATTTTACTCGAAACAGTAAGATAGCAAACCATGGAAGTTCCATAGGTACGGAAAGCAACAGAATACAACCACCATCATGTTTGTGATGGCCCTACAATTCTGAGGTGAACTCAACGGTCTCAAAAAGCCACAAGATGGTATAGATGCCTAGTCAGAGTCCGGGTCGGCGTCGACTATGTCTGGCATCGAGTCTTCTGATTCTGCGTCAGACAAGTCTGGCTTGCTGGGCTGGGCGAAGCTGGTTGAGAAGCCCTCCCGTGTTTTATGGCCGCTTGAAGCAACACCTGGGTCAGCTGGAGCTTCACCTGAGGTTGCCGGATTGCCGAATGTTCCATTGACAGCTGAGCTTTTGTTCTTAAGACGATCGACATGGTCAGTGCGTGTTTCCTCGAAAACTGGGACAACTGCAGGTTTCTGCGTTTCAAGTAGCTTTGTGTAGATTGGAGTTGAAACAGCATTCGAGCTAGAAGGATTATCAACTGTGTTCAGCTTGAAAGTTTCTCTTGTGGCCGCATCCACCATATTGGTGTCACTCTTGTTGGACGTTGGAACATCTTGTACTGGCCCAGGAATTCGACGTGAATCACTTTGTGGATCTTTGACGAGAGTGCTCTGCTTTTCATCGTGCAACATCTTGATTGCTGTTGGTTCATCATCCTTGGTGGATGCCAACCAATCATCATACATATCGTCATCCTCCATAACCTGACCCTGGCCTCCAGATGGTGAAAACTTAAATTTGCCAGCACCAAAAATTGCCTTTTCTGGTGCACCACCATTGAGTCCAGGACCTAATGGGCCTCCCCTTTCTAGAGAAAGGGCTCGAGGGTGCGTAAGAACATCCAAGGCCAGCAAAGCACGCGAACAAAACTCTGCAAGCCTACTGCCTATCTCTAACTTGCCTGTAATGAACAAGAAAAAAGCAAATCAAGCTCATGGACTCAAGTGTGCGGGCATGGCTCAGGAGTGTACAAACGCATGAGTATATTTGATTATTGTTCTTGCTGCAGATTGAATCATATCATTAAGTTAAAAAGTGCAAGATCCGGTTTTTTTCAGTACATATCTCCAATCAGCACATATCAGTTGCAGCAAAACCATCAATCTTTTCTTTTTCAATTGACCATCTCTTCATTAGGAGACAAAAAGAAAGTTTAATATTCCATCTATAGACCAGTAAATTTCTAGACATGCTAAGAGATTTTACCTCTTCTGAAGAGTTCAATTCCTTGGGCAAGATAAGGTGGGCGGGCATGAGGAGAAGAAAGAAAAGATGCGAGCAGTGCCTTCAAAGAAGCAAGTTGGAAATCTGATATGCTTGTCTCCCCAACTGAGAATGTCTTTTGATCATACCCCAGTCCAGAGTCCCAAGCACTTCTAGCTATGTTAATTAGCAGCAAGTCCACTCTTGCCCTCCAGTGATTTGTCCTCAAAGAACCCCCCTGATCCAGGTGATAAAATAAATATCACATCTAATTGTTGTAATTATACAGTATATACATGAGACGGTTGTAACTACGAACAATTGAGATCCAAGCAACATTGTACAAATTGGACGATATGGCAATGATCTTAAATGCTATTGAAAGAGTAGTGCATAGTGTCAATAATTCATGATAAAAAAAGATCTCCATTCTGAAGATAGTACATTTTTCACATGGCACAGTATCAACGAAACTACTTTTAAAATATACATTATAGTTTCAATTTATTCCCGAACTTGATATGATGAAAATAAGGGAATTGCTTCAGTAATCAGTACTACATCCATAGAGAAGTGGCACATATCAAAGTTGTCATTAGGGAGTAGGGGCAAATCTGTACGCGTGGAATTAGTTTGGTCCCTAGCTAAATCAAGTCATCTCTCTTGATCAATATCAAAAGGGCAAAACCCACATCCAATCATTGTTCTTGTCCTCCTGACAATCTGCAGGAGCTCAGATTGATCTCCTCTGCCATCAAGGAACAGAAGGAAACAGATAGGATTGATGATCCGTGCTAGCGAGACTAGAAACAGAAATAAACAGTGAATGAGAGATGAGTCCTATTTTTGCGTGGAGAGAAAATGCCAGAAGCGCCCTTACCCAAAGTTACAATTGAGGATAAGGATCATCATTTATACATGAGCGCATTACGAGTTATTGGATTTTGGGAAGTGTGTAAGGCACTAAGGCTGCAATGTACCATGCGATACGGTACCCTATTGGCTTCTAGTACAATTTAACTCCCAATTTAATTAGTACTAAAGCTCGTATAAGCCAGTTATACATATTAAAAAAATTCAAGAGAACTAAATTTGGCATGAGTTTGCTGAAGTCATACTTAAAAGTGTAGGGTGACTGTAAGCACTCTGATATCTGAGTGGCGTGCTCTGTGAATGCATGCCTTGTAGTGCAGGTGGTCAAGAGGGTGATGAAAAGGGAGGCCGCAGATTCCCCCAAGCAAGATCAGTAGAGAGCAAAACTGTGTGGCCCATAAACTAGAACAAGAAGGTCGAAGAATAGGTAGCTGTCTTTTTCTGTCACATCCCTGGCTTTGTAATACAGTTGATGATTTTACTCTTTCCTGTACTGATAAAATAAACATCTCTCTCGCAAAGAGAAAAAATCATGTTTCAAGAGACTAGAACTGGGCCTAAAGCCCGACCTAAGCCGGTTCAATGTTTTTGATTGGAAATAGGGCAGTTTCCGACCCAAAATCTAGTTCATTTTTAGCTGTGCATTTATCTTCTTTCAGTTTTTCAAATCCTGATGCTTGGATCATATCTAACAAGCAACCATATGCTTTGCACTAAACAGGGATCAGTGGTACTTTAGGGTCTGAACTGTTCCATTTTACAGTAAAACCGAAACTAGGCTGTTACTGGCAGTTTGCCAAACGCTGCTTAAAATAATGATGCTCCGACCAGGCGAATAATAATCAGATGAAAAAGATGTGTTTCTCTTGGATATCTAGATATACACAGAAGAAAGAAAAATAAAGTATTTTTTTTGATAAGAAAGTGTAATAAGAAAAACAGAAGACATGCGAATAATAGGTGGATGAAAAAGTAGATTTTAGGCATACCACATTCAGAAGAAGTTCCAATGCTTCTAGTGCAGCTATTTTGACAGAGAGTGGAGTCAACATTCTAACATCTGCTGCAGTTTCAAGGGTCATTCCATTCAATGTGGTTGGCATGGAAGAGTTTTTCCTTTTCTTTGGGCTGATTACTGCCTTCTCCAAACTTGAGGAATGTGAGTTTTGCATTTGTGATTCTTGCTTCCTCTTCTTGGAGTAACTTTTTGACGAAGATTCATTAGTCACTTTTGATGGATTCATGCTGAATAAAGTCATGTCATTTACACAACTATCATCCAGATCACCAACTGCATTGCTGACTATTACCTCAAGCAAGTGAAGAGACATCCCTGGTAACAAAGACACCATTTATTCAGCAGTGGATGCAACTCAAAATTGGCTAAAAGATGGCCAAGGCCATGCACCAAACATGTCTATGGATGCAACAGGAAGTATGACAGTCATTCAACAAAGAGAAGCATGAAATGGACCAATGCAGGGAATGTGAATGTAAAGCTAAGGATTCCAAGTTCTGAAGTTATGGAAGAATGGTTAAACCATTAGCCCCTTGTACACAGCATGGACATAACACCAAGATCTAGCCTGTTGTTAGATATGCTCCAACAAACACCCTGAGGATGTTAAATTTGAGGTTCTGAGATAGCATCACCTCCAAAGGTTTATAAAAAACTATATCCCTCTAAACAGTGATAGTTATTTCAAATTTGCTAACACACATTGCCAAAGAGAAATTATTTGAAGAATGCTCTAGCTTACAACCTAATGATAGCTAATACCTTTTTTAGAAAAAGGCAATCCCATTTAGTGACCTTTAGTAGTGCTCAGCACTCCAGCCAAATTGATTTTGTTCTTACCAGGAGAGTGGATAGACGGGTTTGTGTAGATTGTAAGGTGATACCTAGAGAGTGTATTGTCCCACAACGTATGTTGGTGGTGACTGCTTTTCGCTTTCATTTACGCATTCGTCAGGACAAAAGTGCCAAAATCACGAGAAAAAAGTGGTGGCAATTTGCATTCAAATGGTGGCTGGGAGGTGTTTGGAGTGACCAAAGGAAAAAATGTGAACCTAAAGACACCTGGTGATGGAATGATGATGTCCAAAAGGCTATTAAGGAGAAGAAAGAATGCTACAAGCGCTGGCATCATGACAGAGGCACAAACAAAATAGAGAAGTACAAAGATGCTAAGAAGAAAGCAAGGCGAGTTGTGAGTGAAGCAAGGGGGTGGGCTTATGATGAGCTATATCAGCGATTAGGCACAAAGGAAGGTGAAAAGGATTTGTACAAGATGGCTAAAATTCGTGAGAGAAAGACAAGGGACTTCAACCAAGTTAAGTGCATCAAGGACGAAGTAAATCGACTTCTAGTGAAAGACGAGGAGATCAAGAACAGATGGAGAGATTATTTTAACGAACTGTTTAACGGTGGAAATGAGAGCACTATACTTGAGTTAGACGACTCATTCGATGACACCAACAGGCATTTCATGTGGAGGATCCAGAAGTTCGAGGTTAAGGAGGCGCTAAAAAGGATGAAAGGAGGCAAGATGTTGGGCCCTGATGATATCCCTATTGAGGTGTGGAAATGCCTTGGAAACATGACAATAGTATGGCTAACTAAGCTATTCAATCGCATCTTTCGGTCAAACAAGATGTCCGGAAAGAGTGGAGAAAAAGTATATTAGTACCTATCTTCAAGAATAAAGAAGATATTTACTAATTACCGAGAAATTAAGCTTATGAGTCATACTATGAAGCTATGAGAGAGAGTGATTGAGCATCGACTAAGAATATTGACAAGCGTCACAAAAAATCAATTTGGTTTTATGCCCGGGAGATGACCATGGAGACGATTTTCTTGCTATGTCAGCTTATGGAGAGATATAGAGCGCAGAAAAAGGATCTGCATATAGTATTCATTGACTTGGAGAATGCGTATGACAAAATACCAAGGGCAGTCATGTGGTGGGCATTGAAAAAACATAAAGTCCAAACTAAGTACGTTACCCTCATCAAGGATATGTACGATAACGTTGTGACAAGTGTTCGAACTTGTGACAGTGAGACCGATACCTTTCCAATTAAGATAGGACTACATCAAGAGTCAGCCTTGAGCACATACCTTTTTGCCTTAGTGATGAATGAGGTCACGAGGAATATACAAGAAGATATTCCTTGGCGTATGCTCTTTGCTAATGATGTAGTGCTAATAGACGAGAGTAGGATGGACGTCAATAGGAAATTAGAGTTGTAGAGACAAACTTTAAAATCGAAAGGGTTTAGACTTAGTAGAACCAAAACCGAGTATATGAGATGTGATTTTAGTGGTGTTAGGTGTGAGGAGGGTGAGGTTAGTCTAGAAGGGAATAGTGCCTAAGAAAGACATTTTTCGATACTTGAGATCAATACTACAGAGCAATAGTGGTATCGATGAGGATGTTAGCCACAGAATCAAAGTAGGGTGAATAAAATGACAGCAAGCATCTGGCATTCTTTGTGACTAAAAGGTCCCACAGAAGCTAGACGATTAGACCTGCAATGTTGTATGGTGCAAAATGTTGGCCCACTAAAAGACTACAAATCCAGCAGATAAGTGTCACAGAGATGCGTATGCTACCGTGGATCTGTGGTCATAAAAGAAATGATCGAATCCAGAATGAGGATATACGTGATAGGGTAGGGATGGCAGCAATTGAAGAGAAGTTTGTCCAACACCGACTAAGATGGTTTGGACATATCCAACAGAGGTCTTCAGAAGCACCGGTGCATAGCGATATTCTAAGATCTATAGACAATACTAAGAGGGGCAGAGGGCGACCAAAGATGACATAGGAGGAGGCAGTAAAAAGAGACTTGAATGATTAGAATATATCCAAGGATTTGTCTCTAAATAGATTCGCATGAAAATTAGCGATCCACGTGACTGAACCATAATATTCCTTTCAAACATTTTTTTTCTTTTACCTTTTGGCTCATGCAAATTTTATTGGATTTCATCTCTAGCCTACCCCAACTTGCTTAGGACAAAAGGCTTGGTTGCTATTGTTATTGTTGTTGTAATGATGCATTTTGAAATTATGTGTTCAAAATGCAACAGACAAAAAGGCAAGAAACAGTGTTGTATCTCCAGACTAAAAGAAGCTCAACCATGTTGTTTGTTACTAACTCAGGAAACAGGCAGTCCCCAACACATTTCTAGCCCAGGATTGCACATTACTACCATGACACGAACTAATTATGACTACAAAAACTTATCTTCACATATTATATTAAAAGATACATCACGCAACTGTAAACAAATACACAAGAATAAAGAATCACCTACCAACACCCATGGAGGTCAGCAACAGCTGCACAATCGTGTAAACTTTTGTCCTCATAATAGGCAGCTTCGCAATGTTGAAGTAATCAGTCATAAGCCGTACAATATTAGCAGCATGTGGTAAAAGTTGGCTGCAAGATGTTAAGTATAATTTAGATATTCCTTTTCAATTACAAACTCAAATTGAAACCAATATTAAAATAAACTTTCTATAGAAAATTCAGTCTCCAAAATTACATAAAATTCAAATAATATAATTTCTTGTGTTTATGTGGCCGTATTTCCACTCATGCTTTAATCTTGTGCAAAATGTACATGACATATGTTTTGGATATAGTGACAAGAGGCAATATTCAAGGTACCTTCGCATTCCTTTAATAGTCGCACTGAGCAAATCCAAGAAAGTTGAATGCAATGACGGAAGCTCAAAACAAATAAGCTCTTGGTGCAAGGAAGTAGTTGAAGGGAACAACTTTGTGTGCAATGATCCATCAACTAACAGCACTCTTCTTATCAGAGCTATCAAAGCGCGCACTGGAACATTGACCTTTTGACAAATGACAAGTAAAACAATAGAGCTTAGAACAAAACTGTAATTCATCACAGTAGCTTATTAGAACCATTAGGTAATAAATAATGACAATGTACAAACAGATTCAGCTTTGGACAAACCTGAACTGGGTAATAACTAGTCAGCATAACACAGCAGCAATGGACAAGGGCTGAAATGGTAGGAACAGTACAGACACGAAATTTCTTTGTCACATGCAAATTTCCTCCAGACCTTATTTGATCTCCCAACGCTGGTGGTGGATCATTACCAGGTGGAACTAGTAACATCATAATCTCACGGCCTTTCTTTTCTGCAAAATTAATGGTCAGAAGCCACCTTAAAATGGTAGAACTGAAAATAAGAATAGTTCATGTGATAAATTACCTTCTTCAAGCCCAAGAAAAGCATCATTCAAAAGATTGTTTACCACAATCAGTATCTTTTGAATCATCAGTGACCAACTACCCTCAGATACTCGGACAGAAGGTAACAATGCTAAGGCTCTCGCGAATTTCTGGAGGATTGGCAGAGCGAAGAGCAGAGGTCGATCAACACAAAGGGAAAATTTCATGTCAAGGGGAGCAACAAAGGGAAGAAAATAAAAATGGACAGTGAAAAACATAATTGTATCTCTGCGGAGGCTTCCATTCACATTACTTCAACAATAAAGCAAGAAGGCATCCAGCGCTCACCTTTGATGGTTTTACATTGACTTCTGTACTCATAACCTTTGCTGCAATGGCAGATTCAACCTGAAATTTGTAAACAAGTACAAAAACTGTATGAGATGATATGACAGAAAAGTAGAATGGTGGGGAGCTGTGCATTGGCGGTAGCTTCAGAGAAAAATCCATAGCTTAAGCAGTATAAGAATTTGCGGTTTGTTGGGTGCAGTGTGATACGTACTAAAAACTAATGAGAAAAATGATAAAAGAAGAAAAGGAAGACATGACAAAGAAACCTAGAAAGGATCATGTTCAGAATAAAACAACTCTTGCATCCCCAGTCACTCCATATTTGAATAGTAACTAGACATATTAAGATAATAGTAGCTCAGGTAAATATCAAGAGCTCCGACAATTGTTGGATGCTTTATACATACCAAGAAAATCATCGTGAAACATCTTATCAAGATTTCAATTCCTATGATCCTAAAATCTACGTAGAAACCAATTTTTTTCATCCCTTCTGGAGACTCAGAACTTTGAAGCTATTCTCACAGATTAACTTTACCCCCTTCTGGAAACTCAGAACTACATATTTACTCAGAATAGGAAACGGACTCCAACAAAAAAATAAGCATACTTTACTGTAGTGTCGATTTACAGATGAGGGGTACAATTTAATTACTGTCCTCAGCAAATCAACCGCTTCATCCTGCAAATACAGACAGAAGTAAATATTTTCCTCTTGAGCGCTTGAAATCAAACAGAAAAGCATGTGGATGAAAAGACCATACAGCCACTGGACCATTTTCATTTAAAAGCAGCAGTAATGGTTCAACAACTCTTCCAGCAAAGGATGATGCCTCCTTCTTTAAGTTCAAAAACTTCGCCAATCTAATCAAAGAACAAGTTATGTTGCTTTCAACTGAACAAAACAATAACATGCAGAAGAAAATGCAATGAATAAATTATCAAATTTTAGCATTTCAAACTATCACATTTGCAATACTATAGAATGGCCAATCTAAAAGGCAGCTATGCTTTTCAATTGAAAAAGACTGGTATAGTACATCAACTATTAAAAACATAAGATCTGATATAGCATATGAAAGATAAGAAAGGAGTTTGCATCAAATGATCACATTTGCAATACTCCCTCAGTCCAAGAATGTAAGGCGTATTTTAATTGGTTAAGACAGTTTTGACCAACAATTACTCAATATATGATATATGTGACATAAAATTGATATCATTAGATTCGTATTCAAAAGTACTTTCTTATGATTATGATTTTGTATCACATAAACTGTATTATATTAATAGAGTAATTATTGGTCAAAGTCTTGTCTTAACCAATAAAAATACGCTTTACATCTCTGGACGAAGGGAGTACTATAGAGTGGCCAATCTAAAAGGCACCTATGCTTCTCAATTGAGAAAGATTGGTATAGTACAGCAATTATTAAAAACATAAGATCTGATATAGCATATGAAACATAAGAAAGGAGTTTGCATGGACAATGCTGAAAAATAAAGATAAGAAAGCATCCTGGAGAGTGTCTAGTTTTCAAGCCTGATGGTAATTGCAGGATAGTGGAAGGAGCCAAGTCATTGGTTATTTCACAACTAATTATATCACCTATAAGAAAGTTCGAAATCTGCTAAAACAGAAAAACACATGCTAAATTTAAACGGCCCAAAAAATAATATGAAATGAAAATTCAATCTGAATATTCAAAGCATTACGCTTTACGACACATTAGAGGATTTCACATAAGTCATCATGGCGTCAATGTCGCACGACAAGATTTTTCTCACAATATTGTCATAGAGAGGGGAGAAAAGAAACATTTATTGTTCAAAATATGAATTTTGATGGATCTATATTGCTGCTCGAAGGAAATTACCATTAACAGAACAAAAAATTTAATATTTTCTCCAGTTTAAACTAAATATACATTTCAAGAAAACAATAAGTTCCATCAAGATATTAATCCAAACAACAGCAATGCTTTTTTTAGAGAACGTCAATTGAAGGACCAAGGGGAAGAAGCCCCCTCAGCATCTTTAATTAAGGAGAGGAGACCAAGGGTTGCAGCCACCGAGAGTTGAACCCTGGTGGGCTGCACACACGCCTGGCACGCTAGGCACCTGGACATTACTCGATTCTCAAGAACATCGAATATTAAACGGAGCACATAGTGTTAGCGGGCCAACATTAAGATTCTTTTACTGGTTCAGCTATTCATTTGTTACAAAATTAGCCTATCATCAGTAAATTTGCAGAGTTCCCTGATAACAGCAAGAATTTAGTTGCCTCACTTGATAACTACCACCACATGTGGCATGGCACATAACTGATTCCGTATAAACATGTACTGATTAATAGAGCAGAAATTCAATATTACAGAATACCGATGATCCAATTATATGCTTGGCACCTTGAGCTAGTAAAAAGACATATCCCCCATGACATACCTCACAAATAAATCAGATATGGAAGTACACGAGACAACAGTAGCAAGTTGCAACCTAGATGGTTCCTGCTAGGTAGAGAAGAGAACATATCAGCTAAATAATAATGTGGAATGATGTGCATCTATTTAAAAAAACTAGAAAAAGAATTATCTCTTCAGGCATTGAAGAATATGGATTAAATGAAGTGCTGAGAAACATTATTAAAGATCTTCAGTAAATTTTCCATTTGCTAATCCGTGGCCTGCCATGTTGTTTGTTGACATAGATCATACTCAATCTCAATCAGTCAATCATATTACTGTATAACACCAACAATTAGCTCAGTGAAGCCATAAAGATAACTAGTAGTATATACTTGTCACATGCAAAATATACAATGGAACAGGTAAAATAAAGAGAAAAATGCCATGATCTGCAAGTTTTTTCTTTCAAATATATAACTGTAGGTTTACATCGATACAGAATGGCACGGATGGCATTACATGATGGACCATAATTTCAGACCAATTGGTTGTCGTACGCACATCCAAAAATGGTAGGTTAACATGAATCAGACATGATAAACTTAAAGAAAATTGAGGCAGTGGACAAATGAAGTTTTTTAATAGACTTAACTCCTACAATTTAAATCTAGATGAACGAAAATGTTGACTGGAATTTCATGCTTGGTTAGATTTGAGTTCAAAACAAGCAAAATGTAACAAAAAGAAAGGACACAAAAATAGAACATGCACACATAGAATGTTCTGAACAACCACAAACCTAGGCACTCAGAAGGTACCAAGCGAACAGACTTAAGTTAGCCCGAGTTATATTAAATTCTAGATGGATATCGCTCGAACGAGAGCAAAACTACACCAAGGACAAACTTCTCCATCTGCTTTCTCCTCAGTATAGTTTAAGTTGTCTTATTCCTGAAGCAGTTCAATCAACTAGTATGACGTCAAATATAATTCCAGCAAAGGTCCATCATGTCTGGAATATTGCTTATACTTCAGGATACCTTTTACATTACTTCATGGTCTATAATCTGCTTGAAATTTAATTAGATCACGTAATTCTAATAAGCTAAAGCAGATCTTTGAATAAGTCAACAATGGGGAAAAAGGAAAAAGAGAAGAGGCTAAACAATTTCCCAGAATAAAAACAAAATAAAAAAAGTAAGTGAAAACATAAAGTTCTATGTAAAACTGAAGGAAATGAATAAATGATACGCATTACCTGCAAGTTACTCAGAATCTTCTCAAACCAATCAGAGTATGATTCCACAAAGCGCTCATTGCTGCACTCTTGGAAAGTCACACCGAGAAAGCAAGTACCCAACCAACAACTGTATGGCTAAAGAGTTGTCAAACAGAAGGATGAAAATATTAGTAAAGCCTCTCTGATACATTTTCTTTTACATCAAAGATTAATAAACGTGAAGCTAACAGAAAAATAGTAATAAATGTTGAGATATTTTTTCAACCAAGCATCATTCTGCTGCACAGAACAACAAAATAAGTACTGCAAATAAATGACACTGACAAATATACAATTATCTTACCACAGGCTATGTTTCATGGTTGATGATAACTTTTAGAAGGGGATAGTAACAAGGAGGATTTAGGGAACATCGCATAATTGCACTGGGGAACGGACTGAGCTAATGCAATTAAACAAGTTCCACTACACAGACTAAGTGGCAGTGTGATACAAACTAACTAACTTCAGGACCTTCAAACAGAGCCAAGTCTTACTCCTACCTAGAATTATCAAATTGTCTGTCCAAAAATACTTCCTACATTTCAATTTCACGCATTGAACCACTTCCTTACGAAATTTCGATCGGCCACTAGAAACCCCTCTTTAAACATTGCACTGTAAAATATTTTGCTCAAACCATCTTAGAGGATTTCTCTCTACAAATAAAACCGTTCTAGATAGATTTACTGCAAAGCCACCCAAACACTTCGAAAAGGAGTGCATATTTTAACCCAAATTAGCATACCGAGTCGCTCTCCACGAGCTCACAGACGCGCTCGACCCAGCCGTCGACGGTGGCGCGCCACGCCTCAGCGAGCTTGGGGTCCGGCGGGTCCGGGAGGCTCTCGGTGAGGAGGCCGTGCGCGCGCACCGCGTCGAGGATGGAGGCAAGCTCCGCCGGCGGGACGTTGCTCCCGGGCTGCGGCAGCCGCTCGCTGACCACCACCCGGAGCAGACGCGGCTTAAGCCAGTGGTCGTTCACGTCCGCAAGGAAGCCGCCGGCGCCGGCCATCGCTGGTATTAGAGGTGGGGGGTTCTGTGGCCGGAGGCGGCGGGGTTTTGTAGGCGACGGGAGGACGGGCCGTTACTTGTTAGGGCCTGTCCGTGGGCGGAAAGGCCTTTAGGGTTTAAAGGGGAACGCTATTTGTTGGACGGGAACCAAACTTATTAGGGGTGTGTTTGGCATGCCCTGTCAATTTAACCATAGGGTAGCCAAAAAGTTGGTTTTTTGATAGGGTAAATTTGGTCATAAAACAAACACACTTTAAATCCGCATGTTCCGTTTTAAGTAGTGAGCCGGTTTGGAGAAGAGATTGAACCGAGCAAACTTATTGATCATTCCATGCGTCCTCGTGGCTGCTCGATCATCTTGTGCGTCCCCATGTCGTGCATCTTTGTCGACGAGTCCTCGACTATTGGTAGGCCTGGAGATTTTCCAACACTCCACCTTAACATTTATTTCGTATAGTCCATGTCTTCAAAACTTTAAAAAATCCAGTTGAAAAAAATACTTGGAGAAAGAGCACATGACATGCGTTGATTTTATTGCATGAATTGCCTCATTAAAATCATGTTTGAGAAACTTCAGAAATCAACTCAAGAGAAAAAGAGTACAATTCATCTGCATGACGTGGCATAGTCATAATTGAGAAAAAAGACGAACAAGAAACATGAATACAATAAAGTAAAAGACACAGTATATAGGGAAAGGGGGAGCTTTCTTTATTAATTGATCGATCAAAGAGCACTGTACAATGATTGCCTCCTTCTCCTTTTATAGTCATATCTAGCCAAAAGGATAAGTATCCACATTAAGTAAGTAATGGAAAACCTACCTACCCTTAGAAAGGTGGGCTTCAATGCTGGTGGACCTCGAGGTTTCCTAACATTCCCCCTTGGACACTTATCTCATATAGTCCATGTCTCAAAAATTTCAAAAACCAGTGAAAAATATTTGGAGAAGAGCATATCACATATATTGGTCATGTTGCACGAATTGTCTCACTAAAAGTCTTATTTCAGAAACTTTAGGCACACTCACCCAAGGGAAAATGAGTACAATTCATCTGACTATTCCATCATATACTCGACTTTCTTGGCCAATATTTACCGATGAGTTTGCAAAGGTTCTCTCTTGAACACTGCAATTCTCTATGTCTCATCATACCTATTCCACGCACGCGCCTTTTGAAGGTGGATGCCGGCAATAACTTAGTGAATAAATCTACAAGATTTTCACATGACTTTCTATGTAGTATTTTTATTTTGTCCATCTTTTGCATTTCATGAACACAGAAGAACTTGGCGTTGATATGCTTAGTGAGATTGCACTTCACATAACCCATCTGTACTTGTGCGACACAAGCTGCATTATCTTCGTCGATAATGGTAGGGGTTTGTATGGTGTTTAATCCACATGATTTCTATATATGGTTGATCACTGTGAAGCCAAACACATTCTCGTGAGGCTTCATATAGTGTAATGATTTCTAAGTGATTTATTGAAGTCGATACAAGACTTTGTTTATACGGTTTCTAGGAGAATGTAGTTTCACCACATAGGAAAATATATACAGTATGTGACTGGGTTATATGTGGGTCTGAAAGATACCCAGTATCGGCATATCCTACCATGGCAAGTCTTGGTTCTTTCTATAGAACAAGTCGAGGTCCTTGATTCTGTATAGGTAGCGAAATATGTCCTTAATGCATTTCCAATGCTGTTTGGTAGGCTCAAAACTGTACATTGCCAACAAATTTACAACATAATGTCCGGTCTCATGCAATTTGCAAGATATATGAGCGCTCCTATTACACTTAAGTATGAGAATTCTGCTCCAAGAACTTCCTCCCCCTCTTCTCTAGGTCTGTACCGATCCTTCTCTTGCTATAAGGACCTTCCAATCATAAGAACCTTTGAAGCTTATATCGTTTCAAAGCTAAATCTTTCTAACACACTCTGAGTGTAGGTTGACTGATGTATTAATATTCCTTCTGGGACATGTTCAAGTTGCAAACCTAAGCAATATTTGGTTTTACCCAGATCTTTCTTTCGAATTATGATTTCAGATAAGAACTCGCTTCCTCAATGTCCTCGGGTATACGAATGGTATTCAAATCATCTACGTATACCGGATTATACAGAATCCATCTTGGGACCTCTGTATAAATACACAAGGATAATCTTCGTTGCTCATGTAGCCCTTCTTGCTAAGTATATCTCTTAAGCAATTATACTACATCCTGCCAGATTGTTTGAGTTCGTATAGTGATTTTCCAAGTTTTACACTATACAGGCTTCTGTTTTCTCTATCTTGGTTTGGGATAACAATACCTTCTGGTACCTTTATATAAATGTCTGAGTATAGGTTTCCATATAGGTATGTTGTTATTACATTCATTAATTTCATTTCCGGATTCAAGTTTACTGCCACCGAGATAAATATCTAAAGGTTATTCTATCCATGACTTGGGAGTAAGTTTCCTCAAAATCAACTCCTGGTTGTTGAATAAAATGTTGTGCAACAAGCATTGCTTTATACCTTACCACCTCATTATTTTTATTTTTCTTACGAACAAAAACCCACTTATGTCCTATGGGGCGTATGTAGTGAGGATTTAGGCTTACAGGCCCAAATACCTCTCTTTCGTTCAGAGATAATAATTCCGTGATGATTATATTTTGTCATTCTTTCCAATTTGATATTTTTTCTTACAGTGCAATGCGGGTTGGGGATCAAGATCAATAATTTTGGCAATCTTCTTTGCAAAACAAATGCCGACATTGGCTGTTGTTCTATTCAAATATTTCTTTGTTTATGCATAGTTTATGGCTATTTCGTCATGGAGCGCTTCTTCTTGTGCTTTTCTTTGCTCATCACTATTTCTCATAGTGGGAGCAAGGTCCTTTAGTTTTCCTATACTGATGTGTGCACACACATCTCCGCTAGGACCTTCCTCCAAAGGAAGATTCAAGTCTGGAACATTATGCTCCGTACTGTTGCTAGGTCTCAACAGGCTCCCCCTATTCTGTTGAGGTACTTTAGTGGTTTTCCATGGTAAATCCTTCTTGTCCTTTTATGCCGATCATCCTCAACTACTTGGAACATGAAGGGCCAGAGTTCTCGTCATTTTATTCGAGGCCTTTGGGCAGGAATGGGATACCTTCATCATTTCTTGGTATTTCAACTCTCTCTTGTGCATTTCGTGTAGGCACGCGTGACTTAGTCATGGATTTTAAATCACAAGTGGTCTACCAGTTGATTCATTAATGCTTGCAAGTCAATAATTTTTTAGATCTCTCTGTTTGCTTCACTAGTACGCGGGTCATGCGCTTGGATCCCCACGGCTTGCCACGTAATTTCCCGGTATTTTTCATCAAGGGGTTGATTTCATCCCCCTAATGAAATGATCATCATCAAAAATACAATCATCAAAACGAGCCGTCTAACAATCTCTAGTCATGGGTTTCATAACCGATATATATCCCAAACTTTTAGAGTGGGTCAATTGCTGATCGTTAAGGTGGTGATATAAGTACATATATCTAGCATCTGAACCTTCTAAGGCGGAAAACTTTTGGTGCTGACCCTTGTGCTAGTTGTATAGGATAGTGGATGTTATAAGCCGACGGTCAAAAGTTGATGAGATTTGTAGCGTGCAGCACTACCTGTCCCCAACATGTTGTTATTAAGTTACAACTCTGCAATAACGGCCTGGTAATAAACTTAATTCTTTTAATTAATGCATCTGCCAAACCATTCTGGGTATGGACATGTGGTATTGAGTGCTCTACTTTAATTTCCATTGCCACGCAATATTCATCAAAAACTTTTGAAGTAAATTCTCTAGCACTGTCCATTCTGATGGATTTTACTTGATAATTTGGAAATTTATTTTTAATTTAAATGATCAACGAGATCAGCTTTGCAAAAGCATGATTTCTTCTAGACAACAAAGAAACATGCGACCATTTGGAGGATGCGTCAATGAGCACCATAAAATACCTAAATGGCCCTGATCGAGGCTGGATAATGTCCCGTTGTATTCGTTCTAGAAAATTGGGTTTTCATTTTTCACTTTCAAAGTAGATGTTCTAACAATTAATTTCCCCATGGCGCATGCGGGTACACAAAATCTTCTTAATTTGAAAAGTTTATTTACATTAATATTATGATCATTGGAGTTGTTAATTACATTTCTCATCATTCTAAGACCAGAATGATCAAGTCTATCATGCCATAGACAAAATAATTCAGAGCTTCTAAATAAGTCTGAATGGCAGTATACACTAGGGATGCTACAATTCTAGTTTAGTATAGCCCAGTGTCAAACGAAAGAAGTTTTTCTAATACCCTTTTTCCATTTTCATTGCACTTAGTGATGAGTACATATTCTTTATTATTTTTATCGTCGGTCTCTGCATGGAAACCATTAACGTGAATATCCTTAAAACTAAGGATTGCTCTAGTCGATTTGGGGTACAACAATCTCTCTTCTATTTTCAAAGTTGTGCCTATAGGAAGTATAGTTGTGGTCCTACCGGAGCCTATTATACAAGAAACACTACTGGCAATTGTCATGGTACTATCCATACCTTTACAAATAGACTGGAAATATTTCGTCTCCCTTAGTATGGTATTAGTTGTGCCACTATCCACAAGACATATTTCCTCTATTTGAGGCCACACGTGTTCTAAAATATTGTATTTAATTAAATAATGTTGCGAGGAAGTAGCAATCATAATTACATAAATGCATAAACATCTCAAAACATGGATCTTAGATCCATTCATGAATAATTAATGTATCAAAATGATGAAAGTATAAATAAATATAACTTAGTGCACTACAGGCACTAGGTGAAATCAGTTAGGATTTAGCACGAGATCTCCTCATTGATCTGCTCTACAGTCTTCCTCTCCTCCTCGATAATCACGGCTATGGCCGTGGCTATGTCAACAGGAGGGGTAACTGTCACATCCCGATTTTCGAAAACTACATTACCAGCATATCATCGCATGTAGTCATGACATAATCATCCATGCATGGAGTCAATATGCACAACCCCGCCACACACGCACTACCCCGAACTAAACCCTAACACGGGAAACGACCTAACGCAGCACATACACCGTATACGCCACTGCGTCGACAGTACCTTACCACCAAATAGTCCCAAGCCAAGATGAAAGGTTTATCTCGAATTCCCATATCCCCGTTCCACCTTGCCACTCTCCGGAACCCTAGTCCCAGCTTCCGATTCCCTTATTCTTATTTAAATTCAATTCCCTCCAAAACCCTAACCGCGAGACCTAGCACTCCTCGGCCTCTCCAAAAATTCTGATATAATTTGTGGAACACCCTAACAATACCCTTAACTCAATTATAACATAAAATAATGATGTCCAATACAAAAAAATATATATTTGCAAACAAAATTAATAAACTTTAGAATAAAAAGGAGCATTGCACTGCAACCCCTAGAAATACATTTCCAAAAATTCTAATAAAATCTCACAACGATCCTCATATCTCTAGGAGCCCAAATATGCAAAAACATGGACATCCCATGTTCAAAAATTCCCAACCAACACAATCGAACACCTTCGCTAAAAATGTCCCGTCGCATGAATCAAGGGGTATCACTAATCAAAAGCTACCAACAGGATTGTGGAGCTCCTCCTCAGTATTCTCAACCTACCTGCATCCTTAAACCCCCTCTGGCAGCTCACGTCCCATCACCTCCAATTGAAATCTAAGCCACGTCAAACCTTGGCATTCATGGCTTGCACTGCACAGGGTACCATTCGTTGCCTAATTTTTGCAGAGCCCTCGAACACGTCTCCACAAACCCCAGTGACATGGTTGTGCGCGCCGAATCACTTCAGGACACCAGGCGGCATCCCCTTGCCACTCCGGACGCGCTCTGGACACGTCCGGCCATGCCACAGCGTGCATCAACTGTGCTCCCGCGCCGCCCGTCGTCTTCCTCACCACGCCGTCCGCCGTTGAGGCACTTTCGAGCCACTTCCCAGCTCCCAGGTGTTCCTCCATCCTCCTATAGCCCCGGCCTCGTCTCGAGCACCCGGACAAGTCCCATCATCGGGGAACAGCAGCCACGCCAGCCCCGAGCTCTCGCCGGGTATAAAAGGAGTAGCCGGAGCACCCAAGGACATCAGCTCCACCCCGCCTTACACCCTCATCTCCCAAAGCACGAAGCCCTAGACCCCTACCCCGGCGACCCTTCTTTTTCCTCAACCGAGCACTTGCCCATTTCCCTGTCTTGGCAAATCCGAGCTCCGCCCGACTCCTTCAGCTCCCAAAACACACCCAAGTACCTTCCCTGCTATTCCTCAGTAATCGGCACCTAAAGAGTTCAGCCAGCGCCACCGGTCAGCTACTCCAATCCAGCTGAGGATCCCGCCCGCCATTGCCACTCTTGAGGTCAAGCCGAACCACCGAGAAGCCGCCCGCGTGCAGGACCGAAGTAGATGAGCCGTAGCAGGACCAAGCGGCCCACTCGGCCCATTACGGGTATAGGTGGTAGCGCCCTGCAGTGTTCCCGTTTTCGCAGTGTGAGGATCCGGACTTAACTTCCAGACCCTCCCTGTGTATCTCCTCATCAGTCCAGGATCAAGCTGATGAACACAAGCGAATTGATATCACTGCACACATCACGAAATATTTTAGAAACATAAACAATTGAGTTATAGCAGCGATATGACTAAATAAAGTAACTAGGACTTATGTCCCTTACCATTCAGAAACACAGTGGAAAAGTAAAGCGTTGATGTCTCCATCTCAACCACAGGCAGTCGACGGAGGCCACGTGACCTAAACCTCAGCATTGACGTAGAAGATACCTCATAGCTTCACCACCATCTTCGAAGATATCTGAACACGTCCAACAAACAACATGCACGATGAGTACTTTATGTACTCAGTAAGCCACCTGGTGGCAGATGGTCCTATTAAACTACATGCAAGGCTTCAACAGAAGGCTGTATGGTTCATTTGCAGAAAAGCAATTTGAGTTGAAATATTATGGTAGATTCAAAGGCATCATTTTGATGAAAACCAATTTTTAACATCAGGGGTATTTTCATCATGTGTGGTCCACGACCAACACATTCGAGCAAGGAACTCCTGCCTTAGCTCGTCCATAAGTTCCATCAGCAAAGGGGTAGAGGGAAGTAGCAAGGGGGAGAAAGACAGGTTATTTTCATCAAGAATGAGGCATGTGCTGTCCATGACCGTGGACACGGTTAATCGATTAGTTTTAACTCTGCAGAGTGTGTACACTTTACCCACATGACACGATCATCCCCTTATGCCAAGCTGATCGGGCTTGTACACACGCTCATCGGTGTGTCGGCAGGGTGACCGTGACGAGGTCTTTTAGCTAGATCCCCCTAAGGTGTGACATGCCCACCGGGTCTGGCTTGAAGTTGAGAGTACGTCCCCGCCCTCTGGTCCCCCCATCTGTGCCGAGGGTCCTCGTAGCTACGTCCACCCCTTCTGCGGTATGGCAACATCGGCACCAAAGGCTGACTAACCTACTTAACCAAGCCAGTGCCCATATAGCATGTGGTTGTACTGTTTTCACAAATCTCAAATCCAAGACTTCGGCCTTAGGCGGTATGGACGACCCATGGTTCTTTTAAACCGGCCTTCTGCGGGTAGGCAACCATATACTCCTTCATCACATGATCCAGCTGTCGCCCGCACCATATTAGATGGTAAGTTTCATCCAGAGTAGAATAGGAAGAATAGAGCGAGAGAGAAACATCGGGCATCCGGCCCTAGCTCAGCGAGCTCAACAACAAGTTTCAATTCAAGGATCATTGATCCGTAGATCATTCCTCCGTAGAGGCGAAACAAAACAACCTAAAGATGAATTTAAACATGGCTAAGCATTTCTCTACTCTATTCAGAATAAAACCTATTAATCTACTCAGGGTATCAAGTATAAAGGGCGACAAGCGGACAGGGTAAAAGTGTGTCAATCGACACGCTAGCTACTGGATTAAAAACAGCATGCATGTTTGTAAATAACAAAATATAATGACTTCGAAAAATATAGGATCAAATATGATCAAGAAAGGGGCATGCCTTCGTTGACGAGTTGGTCTTCTTCTACAGGAACTTGTCCTTACCTAACTTCGCTACTTCTTATTCATCGCAACAGCAATAAAGTGCAAGGCAAATAAATATAAATCCAAATTAAATATCAAATGGAAATACCAGAAGAATAAGGCTAGCAAGGTTGGATAGGTGTCAAAGGGCAAAGGCGAAGGGATAGGATTGTCGAAAGACAACTAGGAAGGTGTGAGATTATATATCTCAACCAGATAGAGTACATATACTCGAAAGATGGTCTTTTTGATCAGACCATTCTGGAAAAAAAAGATAGATTTATGGAAAATAGAATTTGCATGTCAAATGACTCAAGTTAATCTACATGCGAGATAGGGATAGATATGCAACTGGGAACAGGATATGGTCGATGACAACAATAGCACAATCATATGATTAAACATGAAAATCCGACATACTAATAAAACAAATATGACCCATCATACTAGTAAACAAGCGGGGTCCTGGTATGCTAGTTAGCAAGAAATGATAATATGCAACATGTCAATCTATATGAACTACTGTGCAACATACAACTGGACATCATATAACAAGCTAGACAAACTAGACATGAAATCAAGATTAGGCAAGGCGTAGTATAAGATAATATATGATCATGCAATTATAATCTAATAACAATCATTGATAATGTAAACGGTGATTAAACTATATGGCCAAATAACAACTAGCATCTACATCACATGCATCATACATATTATGCAATTTATGACATAACATTAACTCTACTCATGCTATTGTGTGTATACAATGCAGCAATCAACCTACATATACTACACATAACAATAACAATATTTTAGTAAAGAATGATTATTAGCAACATACACCACCTTATGGAAGTGTAACATATGATATCAATCTATGCATTCTAGTACCTACATATCATATGTCCATCAACTAACATACGATATGATTAAATAATAATTACTCAGTAAGGGATTATTATTCCAACATGTAGATTGTCAACAATATTAAGTCTAATTATATATATATATATATATATATATATATATATATATATATATATATATCTATATGCAACTACATGATTATGCAACATAAAGTCATATTGAACATGTGCAATATAATCATGTTTAAACAAACAATTAAATTATACACATAAATAAAAATAATGTGTTCAACCATTGCATGACGGATTATTATCTAACACATGGATTAATCTATGTATATATGCATAAACATATACACACAGCTGCATATGCAAACCACATGAAATGCATCGAATAAATATGAAATATGTGTGTGATCTTAACCATATTATACACAGAGGTTAATAACGTGACAAACTATTATGTAACAATCCTTAAATAAATATGAATTAAACTATAGGTGCGTCTAAGATGTGCACGAACATATGCACATACCATTATACAATATACATCATACAACAACCAATATTAAAGATAGACAGAGGCTAAGCATGTGCAGTCCTAACTATGTTCAACTAATAATTGAAATATAAATAGAGTTTATTTAATGTGCTAACCAAGTCATATCAAACTATTATTCAAACACGTGCAATATATACATGTAACATATATACATGACCATATATGCAAACTATATGAAGCGTAATATGTGAATATAAACTATGCGTGTAATCTTAATCATATTATAAACAAAGGTTACTATTATGAATAAATACTTTACAACACCATTAGTTAAAACAGGAAGCATCTATATATGTAATAACTTTATATTTTGCATAACATCATGTCATACTTCCATTTAAATCTACACATATATATCTTATCATGTTATCTACACATGGTGACATGGGAATCATAACATGTTTATTAAACAATCATCATCACGTGTGATTAAAGACACTAACATGCTAGTAAGCAACCTTATGCCATATACAATAATAATCTTATGCGTGCCAGTAGATGTACATTATACAAAGATCAACTATCATATGATATGTCATATTAATGTTAGCTTAGTAAGATTATGCTTCTACTATTATATGTTATATGCAATATTAGGTTCGGTTATATATTGTATAACATAATACATGTGAACATACATAAGGTCATGCAATATGAACCTTATTAAATATGAACAAATTTATCCGCAATATAAATAAGATTGAGCTAACATGATTGATCACATGATGAATTCTAAGCATGAACATTACATAAATAGAAGCAAGAACTATATAAGAACCAAGCATATAAATATATGAAACTATAGTCTAACATAATATGCAATTTAATTTGATGATCAAACAATGATGAAAAACATTATAGATGAACATAAGGTGATGCAGGTGATTTTGGATAGAGAATAATGGTGGAAAAGAATGGCATAATGTGCCACAAGATGATACAAGATTAACTATATGGGTGGTGGCGACGTTCTCAACACAAAACGGTTGGAGCAGATTATAGATTGGTTCTGGATAGATCGGACGGTTTTGGTTGCTGCGCGATGATCGCTCAATAAAATCATGATCCGCCAATTGGGTTAGAAACTAGACACACAGAGGCACAATCCTACAAAAGGGTTTTGGAGAATTCTTACTGAATCAACGGGAAAAGATCAGACAAGATAGATGTTCTGCAGATTGAATCTGGACATCCGCGGACAGCACGTCGGAGATGGATCAATTCCTGATAAACGGCTACATGGATCAAGGTGAAAATTTACAGAGGTGTTTATAAATACCTAAGGCATAACTTGACCGAAGGGATTGATGATAGACTCACCGGATCAACTGCAAAGGAGGTGATAATGCTGAGCTACTGTTTCTGTAATCAAATCTGGACATGAACAGCAGCACAAATAAACTTGATTTCCCGGAGATTGGACCATTGGATTTCCTTCAAATTTTGTGGAGATGATCTTCACAACGTTATCCAGGATTCCAGTGAATGGATCTTGAAAAGGAGGTCCGAGCTGACGAGGGTGTCATTCCAATCTAGATGCACGCGCAGAAAATCTGGGTGCAAACAACACGTTAGTATTTGGAGATTTCTCGATGATTGCACTGTTGGAGCTTCACCAAATTTTGCAGAGAGGTAGAGGAAAAGGTTAAGAATAATCTCACCGAAGGGATTTGCCAAAAAATGTTCGAGGAGACAGGAATTGGAAAAATACTCAGGTGGGACATGCTGTTCAGGAACTGCATGGGAAGAGAAGGGGGGTGGCGGCTGTTTAGAGGGTGTGGGGGCTAGGGTTTTGTGGGAAAAGAGTGTGGGGGAGTAAGGAAGAGGTGGGAGGGGTGTGGGATATTTATAGGAGGGTTAGAGAAAGAGATTTAGGTCAAACCCTATTGGAAAAGAGGTGGCGACGCATGCTGCGCTACGCAGCACTCGCCGGGGTGGCTGCTCAAGGGAGGAATGAGACGGCGGGATGCCGGGTGGGGATGAGCCGAGATAGCGGCCGATGGTGGCCATAAAGGAAAGGAGGAAAGAAAATGAGAAAACTAAAATAAAAACCAAGAACAGCAGAGCGAGATTAAATATCAAACGAACTCTGAAAATTCTAAGGAAAAACTCTGGAGACATATTCCAAGTTTGAAAACAACTCCAACTCAAGTTGCATTAACTCAAATTAACTCCAGTCCAATTTGTAAAATTCTAACTAAGCTTTAATTAATTAGAGAATAAATAACAAAATTTTCTGACTCTGGTTTTTAAATAAAAGATTTTGAAAAGCTCTAAAAATCAGGATGTTACACGCAGCACGGAAAGCGCAAAATCCGTCCAAAATAGAAAGCGTAAACGCACTAAGCCAAGTTCAGAACCGGCTATGGAATGGATCGACTGGTTCAAAGGGTTCCCGACCGGTTCTTGCATCCATTTTTCTGGTTCTGGAATCTCTAAAATAGAATTAAACTTTTGCTTCAAAAGAATTTCCAGTTTTGAAGTTATTTAAATAGTAATCAGTAGAGACTAGCTCTAGGACCAATAATTGCTTCTTCTTTATAGTAACAAATACGCTGTGTATGTCGTTCCCCAGGGCAAACCGAAATAAATTTTTCACACTGACCATGGTATCAAGCTATCTGTAGGACTCGCATATCTAGTAGGGCAAATAATTTTAAAGGTACAATTTAATGGCATGCATTTCCACTGATTAAAAGCACCGTCATTCTATGTGATGCATATGCATACCAAACGCCTAGGGTATTTTTATCTTCGTGAACTTAAACCTGAAACCTAGAACCTTAGCTTTACCTTGAGCCAATAAATGCACGCTTCCCGACCTCCGTCCGACAAATTACGTCCTAAAAACCCTAAGCCCTAACTCGACCATTCTAAGATCAACACCCTTATTGATTCATCCTGTTAACAGCATTTCCTCTTAGCTTGCATACAACTTGGTTTTGTTGAAGTTGCTTCTTATTCGACGTTCTTTCAACGCATAGTTGACGGAGTGAGGTACGTGCGTCAGGAGAATCCGGAGTCACCCCCATGTCAGGAACAAGAGCAGGAACTGCCAGGCAAGCATTCCCACCTTGATCATGTTGAATCCCATAAGTGCGAAATTTAATTATTTTGTTTGTGAAACTTGCATGCTATGTGGATATCAACGGTATTTTATGTAGACCTAGTTATACCCTATAGATGCATAAGACTTAGGTCTGAATATCCGATTCCTTATAACCCTAGGTATAATTAGTTGGTTGTTCTGCGACCAACAAAACTATTAAGATTATAAGCATTAGTCATGCTTAGACCTGTTGTAGTCAAAAACTAAATTTTTGTTCAGACATCACGAACTCCTTTAAAAGGAAATGTTTGTCAAACCCCAAATAAAACTGGAGATGATTTTGATTCGGGTGAGAATACTAAGGGTAGCTCGGGGGTGTAGAGTACCTGATGGTGCCATGATCGTCCGGGGCGAACATGGATCAAAATAGAGTCTTGCTCGAATCAATTAAGGACCGAGCCTAAGTGCCGCTAAACCAGTTCCTCACACGTCCACATGTCCTTTATGGGAAGGACTTGGCTTGGTACCCCGGTAAGTATTAGGGTATCGACCCGTGGGAAGTAGGAAGCATGTGCTAGGTGGTTAAAAGTCCTAGAAATCTACTACCGCTGGACGTTTGAGTGTTGATGCGACACAAAGGTGGGGAGTCCCATTTTCGGGGTCCGGGACGCGAAAGTTGGGGCAACCACCTAGCGGGTGCAGCTCTGTATGGAAGCGGGCGAAGGCCTCGTTGTAACAGCCCTGCCGGTACACTTCGTGAAGTGTATCCGTTAGCGCTCGGCAACAAGGGGAACTTACATCTTGTGGGTAAAGCCGTACAACCTCTGTAGAGTGTTAAAAACTATTCGAATAGCCGCGTCCTCGATCATGGACATGAACTGGCAAGGCCACACACTGGTTAGACTGAGTTTTGTTTGTGAAAGTTTGGGAAAGGGATTAAGGATGTGGGCATGATGTGTCCACAGGGTGCAATTTACGCTACACGGCTTGTAGCAATGAATTGCAGGAGAACGAGGCTAGCCGTACTATCCGGGATAGTACGGGCTGAGCATTGAGTTAAGTGGAGGCTAGCCGAGCTATCTGGGATAGCAAGGGCTGAGCACTGAGTTGAGAATGCTAGCTGTACTATCCGGGATAGTACGAGCTGAGCAATGAAATGAGGAGGCTAGTCATACTGCCCGGGGTAGTATGGACTGAGCTATCACAAGAGATAAAAAGGAGGTAGCCGGGTCTACCTCAAGAGAAATTTTGTTACTTTAAATTACTCTGTCTTAAAAAACTACTTTGGAATCTACTATCCTCGTATTTAAATTGAAAACTTACATTTCCGCACAACAAGCAACATAGGATAGAGCTGTTCCTTTGACATTCACCCTACATGCTATATTGCCGTATATATATATTCCACCTGTGGGAATAGCTTGCGAGTACATTCAAAGTACTCACCTGACTTGTTGATGTGGCCAGATGAAGAAGAATTTATCTCCGGTGACGATGACAGTGACTACGAGGGCTAGGACGTTTTCCCCCAGTCAGTTGCCTGTTGGGTTAGGCATATTGATGGGCTATCTATCGCACTTTCTATTTCCGTTGCTGTTTCAATTCGGCCAATAGGCCCGCTTGTATGAATTAAGACCATAATGACTATTCTGTAATAAAAGAACTCAGTATTGTATGACAATGTTATCAAGTTCTGTGTGTACTGGCTACTGATCATGGGACCAGTACAGGAAACACAGGGAGGTATCCGGCTTAAAAACCGGGTACGCCACAGTAACTGCTGCCGCTTGGACCGAGATGTCCACTTGCATGGGTGCCACCATCTCAAGCGGGGCCTCCACTTCCGCTGCCATTGCCTGTGGAGCCTCCCCTTAGCGACTGCACCTCATGCCTTCTCTGGGCTTGGCAAGCATCAACCATGTGCTAGGGCTCCTTGCATTGGCGAGCCCAATGTCCATGACGGCCACACTTGTAGCAGTCCTATCCTGCTCTCCATATGACTTGTCATGGAGCTTGGTCTTTCATGTCTTCGATAGAAGAGTCTAGGCTTTGCGAGCCACGACCATCTCCCTTTTTCGCCATTTCTCCTCTTTTTCTTGAGAGGAGCACACACCTTGTAGTTTGCATTGTCCTCTCTACCAACGGTGCTACCAGGCACCTATGAGATGAAGTTCTTTCTTAGAACCTCATCTTGAACCTTCTCCACTGGGAGCATGTCAATGAGCCCTGCATACTTAGTGAACTTAC
Organism: Stipa capillata; assembly: GCA_019208055.1. Lineage (NCBI taxonomy): Eukaryota > Viridiplantae > Streptophyta > Magnoliopsida > Poales > Poaceae > Stipa > Stipa capillata. The sequence goes on along the minus strand of JAGXJF010003208.1, from coordinate 222,932 downwards.
TCTGACAGTAAGTTCAAGCCGCCTACACGACATCGCGGTGGAAGGTGGAGAGGGTCTTCTCAATCTTCTAGGCCTTCCTCCCGTCCTTTGTCGCTCGGTCCCATCCGCCGCCACCGGCGACATGGACCAGGGGCGCGCAACCAGCCAAGCGAGGTGAAGCAGGGGAGGTAGACCAGGGATGGCAGACCAGGGACACGGCAGCCAGCCGGATGAGCCGACGCGGTGAGGTGAAGCAAGGGAGGCAGAGCGGCGAGGTGGGGCAGGGGAGGCGGACTGGCGGCGGCGGTGGCGCTGACCAGGGGCGCGGCGGCCAGCCAGGTGAGGTGGAGCAGCGAGGCGGGGCAGGGGAGGTGGACTAGGGGCGGCGGCGACGCAGACCAGGGGCACAATGGCAAGCCAGGCAAGGTGGAGCTGGGGGCGATGGCGTAGGGGACGCGTCCAGCCAACGGAGCAGCGAGGTGGAGCAGGGGAGGTGGCCGGCGAGTAGGGACGCGGCCGGTGAGGCGGAGCAGGGACATGACTGGTGAGGCAATGTAGGGGACACGGACTACAACCATGCATCTAGAGATCACGCCACCATGGTGAGTTCCTTCTTCCCTCACCTTCCTTTCATGGTTTCACCATATCTGATTAGTCAAAAAGAATCTGATTTGTGGGTTTAACTTATGAGTGTATGCAGCATATGTAGCTTTGTACTGATTAGTACTAGTTCTTGCATTATTGTAGATTGCATCATTCTGCACACTTAGAGTTAAGGACGCCACTTATAGTTCTTGTATTATTGTAGATTGATGTACACTTGAGACCTTTGAATGGCGTCTCCAGATAACAGCTCACGGGCCACACAAAGCTCAGCCATGCTGGACATATGACCTCAGTAACTCCACAAGCATCACAAGGCGCTGGTGGTGCAGAAACATCACAAGTTTCAAAACCTCAACAAGTTGACCAAGTTAGAGTTGGTAGTAAGAGGAAGCTAACCTCGGAAGTATCGTATGAATTTACTAGAGAACTCATTGTGGTAAATGGCTAACTGGGTGCATGTATTGTCACAAACGGCTTAGTGCAGCAAGTACTAATGGCACTACACACTTAAATAATCTTTTGAAAACATGTCTTGCTCGAAGTGCACCATTAGGCCTAAAGCAACAAAAATTAAGGTTGTCAAAGGGTGAGGACAGGAAAGTTAGTGTGGAGAATTATATTTTTGACCAAGAAGTTGCTAGGAAAGAGCTTGCATTAATGATTTGTGTTCATGAGTACCCTTTATCTATGGTTGATCATTCTGGTTTTTAAAGATTTTATTCTTCATTATAACCAATGTTCAAGATGGTGTCAAGAAATACTATTTGGAAGGATATAATTGGTATGCATGAAGTCCAAAAGGACAAGATGGTGAAGTACTTGTGAATTTCAAAAATCGAGTAGCTTTCACTATGGACTTGTGGACCACAGGCCATCAAAAGAGAGGCTACATGGCAATTATTCACTTTTATCTCAAGGCAGCAAATTGACTCTGGTTAATTTTGTTCTTACATCGCTCGCGGTATATGCCATGTGCTCTATTAAGTCGCCCCAAGCTTGTCGACCACTTAGACAAAGTCAGGCGTAAGTGCTTGTGGAGCAAGAAAACTGAACACGGGGAGAAGTGTAATTCACTTGCGGCTTGGGGGATGGTCTGCAGACCCAAAACCGGTGGTGGTCTTGGGATTCTAGATATCAAGGTTCAAAATATTGGGCTCCTGCTAAAAACCTACACAAATTTTACAACAAGCAGGACGTTCCATGGGTCAGACTCGTTTGGTCCACATATTATGAGAATAAAATCCCCCACGCCACTGGCCCTTGCGGCTCATTTTGGTGGCGCGACATCTCTCAACTCAGTGATATTTATCGGGGCATTTCAAAGGTGACAATTGGAAATGGATCATCCACTCTCTTTTGGAAGGATTTATGGCAGCCGGAAATTCTATCAGAATCACACCCGAGAGCCTTCTCCTATGTGAGAAATGAGGATATTTCTGTCCAAAACTTCCTTGGCATGTCATCCCTCCGGCAGGAATTTCAGTTACCCCTGTCTGTACAAGCACGCCAAGAGGTTGGAGCCTCCAAACGCTCACGACGTCATCTAGCCTTGACGGCGCAATGCATGATACTTGGACATACAAGTGGGGGGTGGATTACACCTCGTCAAAGTTCTACAAATTTTACTTTAGAGAAGCATTGGTGGATGATATATTCAGCTGGATCTGGAGGTCAAAATGTACTATGAAGCACAAAGTGTTTGCCTGGTTACTTCTTGCTGACCGTCTGAACACTAAAAATATGATGCAACGCCGACACTATAATGTTGGAGATGACCATAATTGCAAGCTATGCTCCTTGGGGGTTGAGGAGACTGTGGAACATCTTTTCTTGCACTGCCCATTCAGTACCACGTGTTGGGATTCTATACAACTATCTTGGCCATCATTGGGAGATAGGATCAGTATCATCAAGCAAGGCAAGAATGGCTGGTTGATGCCAATGTTCATGGAAGTGTTTGTCATTGCGGCGTGGGGAATTTGGAAGGAAAGGAATAACCAGGTTTTTCGTGGGATAGCTCCTACGTTCAACTCCTGGAAGGAGAAATTCAGACAGGACTTCGCTCTCTTGGTTCATAGAACTAAACCTAGCCTAGGGCCATTTATCTCACAGCTTGTAAACTCTCTCCACTAGTTTCTCTAAAACTTCCTGTCATTTCTTACTCCCCCCCCCAGACTGTCCCACCACATTGTCCCATCCTCCTCCCTGGTGGATTGGGACAAAGTGATCTGTAACTATGTAATGGTTGTTTGATTAATATATGTCAGTAGGAGCCTTTCCTACTATCGTCAGGTTCAAAAAAAATTATTGCACATTTTATTGATGAATCTTGGAACTTAAAGAGCTTCGTTTTGAGGAAAAAATCATATTCTTCAAATTATTGTCAATTTGAAATGTCTTTTTAACCATTATAAGTGTGATCCTACATGTTTTTATTATGTCTTAGGTTCATTTATGTGCCATGTCCTCATACATCTGAGGTTATATGTCAAGCCCTACATGAATGTCTTGTTGATTGGCATCTCGAAAGGAAGGTATCTACATTTACCCTAGACAACTACACATCAAATGATAAGGCTATTGAATATTTGTCAGATAAGTTGAATTCTAGATCTCTTATGTTGAAGGGTAAATTTTTGCATATACGTTGTTGTGCACATATACTGAATCTCATTGTTAAAGATGGAATGAGTGTCATGGAGAGTGGTATTGTAGGGTCTGTGATAGTGTTGTATTTTGATCAACCACACCTAAAATGCATGAGAAGTTTGAAAAGATGGCACACACTTTAAACAATCAATACACTAAAAGGCTTAATCTTGATTCAAAACTAGGTGGAATTCAACCTATAGAATGTTAAGCATTGCATTGAGATACATGGAGATTTTTGAAAAGCTAAACCCACGTGACAAACTATTTACTTGTTGTCCAACCCAAGATGATTGGAAGTTTGCAAAGGAACTTTGTGATAGGCTAAAAATATTCTTTAACATCATTGAGTTATTCTCGGGCACCAAATATGGTAATATGTTACATCAAATCTCTTCTTTCTCAAAATATGTGGCATTCGTTTAGCAATATAGAAATGGGCTGCTAATGACAATAACCTTGTACAAGAGATGTCTGAGGAAATGAAAAAGAAATTTGGGAAGTACTTGAAAGATGTCCATGGTCTTATGGTTGTTGCAATTGCTCTTGATCCAAGATATAACCTACATATGTTGCGTGCTCTTTTTGGTTCTCTATGGATAGGAGCATGCAACTAGGGAAGTTGAAAAAATAAGAAAGTTGATGGTTGAGTTGTTGGAATAATATCAAGAATATTGTAAGGTTGTGGGTACATTGGAGATTGCTAGCACCACTGCCCAAGGTGATGGAGTAGACGAAGTGTTTGATATATTTGATCAATATATATACTCACAGGCTGTTATTAGTGTTTCTCAAGTGCGGACAGGACTAGACTTATACTTGGAAGAGCCCAATCTCCGTAGAACACAAGAGCTAGACATCATCAATTGGAGGAAGTTTGGAGGTATCAAGTATCATTCATTGCAAAGAATTTCTCATGATATATTGCCTATCCTTGTAACAAATGTGGCGTCAGAATCTACCTTTAGTACTAGCCTGAGAATACTTAGCCCACATTGTAGTTGATTTGCACCAAATATGGCTGAAGCTCTTATGTATATATGCAAGCTTGGTCTCCTGCGGACATGTTAGGTAATCCTTTGCTTGAACCTTGTATCTTATTTTTTTAAACAATAGTTATTTATTTACTAACCATTGCTAAATCATTTAATTTTTGCATTATGGGATAGCAATTCTAGTCTCTTTGCAGCATTTCAAACACTTCTTGAGGATGAAGAAGAAATGATGATAGCACATTTTGCTCTTACAACTAGTTTTTAGAGGCTGCAATTCATTGATTTTAATTCTTGCTCTTTTCATTTCCAAGATGAGAATGGATCTATCATTACTGAGCCGTGAGCTGCACTGCTAGTACCTATTTGATTTTCTAAATTATGGTGTTATTATTGTGTTGTAATAATAAGATTTGTAAGCTGGGAGCTCCTAACTGGTTTCCTTTAGTGATAGTCTTGTAATAATAAGAGTTAAGACTTGTGACTTGTGAGCCATGTGATGTGCTGATGTGGTATTGAACTTAAGCATCTGATGGCATTTCTTTTAATTAGTGTGTGTGATAATATGTTCAGTTTACTAATGTGTGATGTTCTGATGTGTCGTTGAGTATAGTATTGATTTTTTTTGTGCCTTACAAGACTGCCTGGTGTTTTTTTTGGCAATTGTTAGCATCGGTACTCATCAAGTTCGGGCGCGGGTATGGTTCTAGACCCATGTGTTTCTTCGTGGGCAGATTGTGAGCACGCTCGTGGGTTCAGGTATGGGTTTGACAAGGGTCAACCCGAATAGACCCAACCTGATTGCCAACTTTATCCTTGAGAAGGTTGCTTTTGGTTAGCTTTGCATTGCATGTCCTGAAGAGTCATCAATCTGCAGACATCGTGACCAAGGAATTATCCAAGGCAATCTTCGAAGACTTTCGCTCCAGTTTATGTGTCTCCTCCGGTGACGCACATGGTGCGGGGTGGAAGGGTGTTGAAACAGCCAGCTATACATCGCCAAGTCTCAACTTACTCCAACATTACAGGAACTGCTTCCCTTATTCAAATGCCATGCACACGTTATGGCTTACATTTAGGAATTAGTTTGTATACTAGTTTGTATACTAAACTCTGTATATATATAGATCAACAAAGAGTGTGTTGCACAAATCTACTCTCCTAGATTTCTACAAGGCAGGCCACTGGTGCGAGAGGAGAGAGTAGGGGAGGCGAGCAGGAGGTGGATGGTGTTGGCGAGGGCGTTGAGAGTGCGGCTCGGCCCTACGGTGTTTTGGAAGCTCCTAGAGGAACAATTACGGCTTCAATCTCATTGGCTCACGACATGGGGATGGAAGAAGCGGTGGCCAGCGGAGGCGTGGGGGTGAAGGAGGATGAAGGGGCAAATCTAGGGCTGGAGGGCACATAGGATGAAGGATTAGGGCTTGGGAGACGTCGAGACTGGAAGCTCCTAGAGGAACAATTAGAGTCTCCTTAGCTTCAATCTCATTGGCTCGCGACATGGGAATGGAAGAAGTGGTGATGAGCGGAGGCACGGGGGTGAAGGAGGATGAAGGGGCAAATCTAGGGCTAGAGGGCACATAGGATGAAGGACTAGGGCTTAGGAGACGACGAGACTAGGGAATAAGGAGGTAGGGGTGGCCGACTGGAGGAACACGCCGTAGATCTAACGAGTAGGGAAGAGAAAGGAGCCTGAGAGGAGATGGTGTCCATGCAGAGAGCTGGTACATCATGATCTAGTTGCTCATCAGATCGAACGGATGTGCAGCATTCACCTGTGTAAGACTAACGGGAGAACGTTTTGCATGTAGATTTTCCATAACATAATTACTGTAAACTGACCTTAAGTACATTACTCTCTTCCTAGAATTAGCCAAAAAGAGAGAGGTATACCAAGCGAAAACATGGAGAAACTGAAGTTAAATTGTAGAATGCTATGTCTTTAGAAACAAATTAAAAGGTTAAAATAACATATCCTTTTGGATTATCTTATTGTTCCGCGTCACGTCTTGGATTAATAGACAAGAGGATATTGTGAAAAATCATAATGTTAAAGTGAACAAACTCACGTTTGATTATTGTATGGGAGCACCTAACTTGGAAGACTACAAAGTGATCACATCCCAAAAAGATTCAAACAATTCATACATGAAGCTTTCCAAAAAAAAATATTTCATACATGAAGATGTTTGAGTACGATGCTCACTTGCAAATTTCTGTAAACAAAGAAATAAATTTGTTGTGTATAAAGTTAATCACTATATTAGCCCTTCGTCTTTGTATTTTCAATTCGGCCCAGGCACAAAAAATTGCATGCGCACGTAGTACCCAAACGAATTTATTAGTTTTCTTCTCTTTTTCGATTATGCAAAGGTACATATTTTATGAAGGGTGCGCTAAAGTGAGCACGAGCGCCAAAAATCTAAAGGTCCTAGTATGCACTGCTGTATTTTGTCATCCTACGCGTTATTGAGCTTTGAGCCATAGGAACTTCCGGTACCTCCATATGCCAACACTCCCGACATAGTTCATATCACCCAAGTTCGTATAGCAATTAGTTTAGTAGAAACTTTATTCATGTAGCGTGTAAATAATATCTTCTATGTTTTAAACAATATACACAAGGGAGAGAAATAAAGTTTCATGCCTTACGTGGGCCAAGTCCCTGGTCTCGCCCAACGACCTATCAACAACAATTTCAACAATCCAGAGCTGTCAAAGCCAATGCCACGATAAACTGAAGGTCGGACTCGCAGAGCGATTAATGAAATTACGCAGCCGTCTCACTAGCACGTGCATGTCGCTTATTGCCGTAAAAAAATACCAACTTGTTAAGACACAGAGAGCTAAATTTAGGTTTTTAATCTTAACGGATACAGGTGCTACGATCGCACTAATATATCGCCTTGGTGAGAGAGTCAAATTTATGGTTTTTTTTTAGTGGACAGGATTATAACCACCTCACTAACTATCCGAACAACATCTAAATCCTCACAAAAGATATGCTCATAGATGCGCTCTCACTTTATTTTCTTTATTATTATCAAAATCCTATTGTTGCATCGAGGCAAATCCTAATACGCCCTTACATAAAAGATTAGACCCTTATATGTACCTAGGCTCACATGTCATAGACATGGGGTGACTCACATATCATTCGTATAGGAGAGTTTTTTCAACTTTGAAGTGGCATATAAGGATTTAACCCTAAAAATTAGGAAAAAATTTCCAGTTTTAGTCTCTGAACTATTAACTTGGTCTAATTTGCACCCTTAATTTCAAAACCGGTCAATATGTATCCTCAATTACTAATAGCAGTGCACTTAACCCCTCGCGGCGGTTTGGAGGTGGTTTTGTCTACCGTGGCACGACGCGTGGTGGTTTTTGCAAACGTGGCAACCTGGCCATCAAAAAAGTATTGAAAAATTAGAAAATTTAGAAAAATATAAAAAAATTAGAAAAAACAGCAAATTTTTTAAAAAACTGATAATTTAAAAAATCAAGAAAATTCCAAAGAGTTGGAAAATTCATAAAAATATAAAAATTTAGGAAAAAAATCAGCAAATTTGTTTAAAAATGATAATTTTAAAAATAAAGAAAATTCCAAAAAAGTTGGAAAATTTAGAAAAATGTTAAAAATCAGCAAAATATTTAAAAAATGAAAATTCTAAAATCAATAAAATTCTAAAAAGTTGGAAAATTCAAAAAAATGTAAAATATTTAGGAAAAAGTTAGTAAAGAATTTTAAAAATTGATCTATTGAAAAATAGCGAGCTTCCTAAAATAAAAAAATTAGAAAATTAAAGAAAAGGAAAAAAACCAACAAATTAGAGAAAACTCACAAATAGTTTTAGAACATTCAAGAAAAAAATATTATGATTTTTATGAATAATTATAAATTATCTTGTGAGTTTTCTAGAATTCATTGATTTTTATAAATTTAAAATTTGTAGATTTTTAGTAATTTTTTGTAATATTTATGATTTTTCTAAATTTTCTTATTTTCCATATTTTTATATAAATTTTCATATTTGAAAAATAATTTATTAGACACTTGCCACTTTGGACTGCCACGTGTCGTGTCACGGTGGACAAAGCCACCTCCAGACGGCCACGAGGGGTTAAGTGTTCTGGTATTAGTAGTTGAGGGTGTATTTTGACCAGTTTTTAAATTAAAGGTGCAAAATAGACTGAGGCAATAGTTCAGGGACTAAAACTAGATTTTTTTTCCTAAAAACTAATACCTCACTGGCACAATACAACTCACCTTAGATATTGACATGATTTTAATGTGAAAATTGACCATTAACTTTTACATAATTATGTAACTTTTTTACTATCATAGAGGGAGTAATGTTTATGCACAACTAGAGGCAGAACCGAGTCAAGCCAGGCTCAGCTCACCACCTGCTCCGAGCTGAGAAATGTGTTCGGCTTGGGCTCGTGCCTAGCTTTGAGCTGGCTCGGTACGGCTCACGAGCCATGCCTCAAGAGCCGGCATAGTCCCATTAATTATTATCTTACTGAACATCCTTAGGTAAACTGTACACTGTTGTTGAAAGTTTTGTGGATCAATATATGTCTTTATCATGTTACATATATATTTGTGAATTGTTGACTGAATATAGATTTGTAAATTGTCAGGCTTTTAATAAAGGTCAAGCTAAATTTCTTTGTGCAATGAGTCTACAAACAACTTGCTGAGTCTTTTAGACTCGACGAACTAAAAAAAGCCTCAAACTTAGCTGGTTTAACTTCCGAACCCAGCCTGGGCCAAGCCTCGGCGAGCCAAGGTGAGCCGTGAGCCTGTCTGTGCACAACCCTGCTGTTTCGCTCGGAGGCTGGCCGGCTGCCACCTTTCTCGGAAATCTTTCTTTTTTTTGGGCAAATTCTCGGAAATCTTTCAGAACCGCCAGAGTGCCAACACGACAGACACGATTTGGACCGTCCGATCTAAACCCAAAAGCGGACAACTGCCGGCCTACTTGCCTACTTAGCATTGCGTTGTCCAGTTCCGTGCTGCCGCTGATATCCGCCGCAGCCGTTTCTCCCCGTCCTGCCGCCGTCCTCATCTCCGGCTCCCCTCCCCGCCCTCTTCTTCGGACCCCATGGTAACACCACCAGATCCTTGCCCTATTAATCAGATCCACTCTCCGCGTTCCTGATGCGATTTGAGTTTCTCCTCCTGCCCTACCGGTAGGTTCCGGATGATTTCTTCTTCTTATTGTTCTTTGTTTTTTTCCCTGATGGTGGTGGCTGCAGTCTGCGCTGTTCAATTTCCACTCCTTCGTGACAGTCGTGCTGCTGCTGATCTGCACCTGCACCTTCCTCAAGATGCACTTCCCCTCCCTCCTCATCCGCCGGACCGGGTGCGCTCTTGGTTCCTCCTCATCCGCTTCTGTTGGTTTTATTTTCGAAATATTATTGTGGTCTGTCTCTGGTAGTGGAAAAGGCCAATGATTCCTTCCAAAATTAATCTGTGTGCATCTTTCATCAGGAATTATTCATTGCCATGTTTAATTGATGATTGAGTAGTCGAAACAACGGGAGTGAAAAAGAAAGGCACGGCTTGATTTTGTGCCATGAATAAAGAGGGGGGGGGGACAGCGTTTTGTAAGGGTTAGATACATGCAATCTACTCTGTTAGGAAATATTTTCTTTTTAGCCGTGGACTTAATCACTGAAACAAGTGTTGCAATTGCAAACACTACAAGTCCGTCCTTTTAATAACGTAATGAAAGCACATTTCTTTAAATGTCTTATAGAATAATAGTATATGTGAGATAGTAAGTTTCAGCACTGAAAGAGGTTATACAACATTTGATTTTCTGATTTAACAGATGTACATAGTAACTCCCTTTTTCGTCGCATAATGTTGAGAAAAGCTATGTTTTTACTCAAAATACGAGCTGGAAAGGAGATCAATCAACAAATTTAAGCGGATCAAAATAGAAAACTAAAAAAAGAAGGGCAACAGTAAGTCAGAACAGTCAAATTGGTCTTTTTGGGGTTAGTTCCTAAACGATGGTTTGTTGGTATAGTTTGGTTAGGGTTGATCGAGCATATTTCTATGATTATTTAATTATTTGATAACTAACCTCTGAGAAGCTATATCAGAGTCTCTAGATCTGTGGCCAACGGTTTAGAAATGTTTTTTCTGGCAGTCGAAACTATCACCTGTAGTTAGTCACCAATAAATCATTGGAAAGTTTCATACAGACAACATTTGAAGTGGCTACTTCCCACTGTCCTGTCCTGTTTCCACTTTCTTTAAAGGACAACCATCTCTTACCTTTTTAACCCTCATCCCAACTATATGTATTAGGGTTTTAGAGATAGGTGGGGGAAGTTCTCTCGGCCCAGGAGCAAGGTAGGAGAACTATTCTTCTATTTCCTTGCTTGATTAATTCCTCATGGAGGGTCCTCTTTATATAGAGGTCTAACAATCCAAACTAAGTAACAAATCGTAGATCTTATCTTAATTAGCTTAAGGCCCAACCTAAGAGATATCTTCCTAATTTAAAGGATAAACTACCTAACCAAGAGATTAAGGGGATCCTTTCCCTAACTTGGTGCAGGGTGGCCATGTACTACATGGACATAACATCACACCCCACCCGGACATTTAGCTCGTCCTTGAGCTATTAGGCTGAGGCCATGGTTGCAGTCTGAGCAAGCCTCGAGTTGAAGACAACGGCGACGCCATTGTACCTTGTGGCTCGGAACAGCTTGCAGCGCTTTGGCCTACGCCTGAAGTGGTGGGCCTCCTGGCCTAGGGGAGAAGGCACTATCTTCACCTGTTCCAGCACAAACGGCCTTGCCACTGCAAGATGCTGAAATGCTACCACCGCCTTGAGTTGCAATGCCACAAACAAAGGACGAAACGTTGGTGCTACTGAATGGCAAAAGGCTGCAGCAACGACACCACTGTTATCTCCTCTAGCACCCACCATCTTGTTGATGTGAGCCCTTCCGAGCGGGAGACTGACGGCGGGTGCTGCAGATTGCATCAACACCTCGATGGCCGTTGGTGGTGGCCGTAGCGAGGGCAACAAAGAAGCCTCCTCTGCTGCTGCTAGTAGGACTACAGTCGTCGTGGGGTGCAGCATGCACCACGTGCGCCTTCCTTCGGAGAAACAATGTCGTCGATGGCTGCGAACACCGTGTCGCTTGAAGATAGTGTGTCTAGGCTTGTACCAGACAAAGACTGCTAGCCGCGGTGCATGTTCCGAGGACGTCGCGGCTGGCCTCGAAGGCATTGCCCATGAGTGTAGCAATGGCGAGACCAGCGGCAGCGGTGTCCGCACCGCCAGGGAAAGCAACATTGCGTCCTCCTTTTCCTTTTTCGCAGTGGCCCACAACTCATGCATCCTTCTGACAACTGCGACATCTCTCTCCCTGCCACTGAGGTGGGCGAAAGAAGCCCTCACTTCTGCAATGGTGAGAGTCCTAACGACAGGTGTCGGTCCGCGGTTTGATGGCGCTAGGGAAGACCTCGGTGTCATCGCCTTTGGTGGTAGCGATGGCACGACCTGGGGTGGAGCCGGTGCCATGGGATCGAAAACTCCGCTGTAAGCCATTGAAGGCGGAGCAATAGTTGGCTCTGGTACCAAATGTTATGAACTAGGTTTATAGAGATAGGTGGAGGAAGGGCTCTCGCCCCGGGAGGCAAGGTAGAAGAACTATTCTTCTATTTTCTTGCTTGACTAGTTCGTCATAGAGGGTCCTCTTTATATAGAGGCCTAACAATCCAAACTAAGTAACAAATCATAGATCTTATCTCTAATTGGCTTAAGGCCCAAACGAAAAGATATCTTCCTAATTTAAAGAATAAACTACCTAACTGAGAGATTATGAGGATCCTCTCCCTAACTTGGTGCAGGGTGGGCCATGTACTACACATACATAACACCCACTTTCTCGCTACACTTCCCCCTATCTCGAAGCAAATCCAATGGAGATTAGTGGTTTGTGATACTTAGTAAAACTTCAGGTAGTAGATTTTTAGTAATTCTCCTATGAATCGTATCTGCATGTATTGATATCATTATACTGGTACTTGCTGTGAGATTGCAGACTTAAGCTGGGGTTAATTCATTCAATTCAATATTTGGGTACATAATTCAAGTTACCCGCATTTTTATATGATGATCTTTCCCCGAGTACGATACATAGAATGTGCTACTAAATTCAGCCTGCAAGTGGGACTAATAGCGGGTGTCCACTTATGCCCACACCAGCATGCCTTGTATTATGTGGGCATAAGCAGTAGCCCACCTTAACTCTTATACCGGCTCCTCTAAATCCTCTAAAAACCCGTATGTATATGCAACTCCTGCTTGGCATTGCACATGGCCCTACGAGTACGTGCTGAAGGGGTCCTCCTTTGGCTTTATCATTTTCCATATGCGCGTTACGTGGGAAGACTAGTGGGCTGGGTGGGCATCCCATAAACGCCACGTAATTTTCGAGTTGGCCAGTGGGAGTCCACTTACTAAGTTTTGTGGGTTGGGTTTGTGGAATTGTAGAAGGCCCGTGTCCACTTACACCCTGATACTAATTGGATGTTTTGTTTGCTAAGAATCCTTCCCTATTCATGATACTTTGCAAAAAGGAGCTGCATTGTGGTCAATCCTTTCCTTCTATACTTATTTGTGGTCAATCCCTATCCTTCTAATTTAACTATTTATTTGTGGGTGCTGGAAGCAGCAGCCATGTGGTTAGGGAGGGGGATGCACATGAAACAAGTAGGTCTAGAAAATATGCATATGAAACAAGTAGGTCTAGAAAATACAAATTTTGAGTTAAAGCAAAAGAAATGCTATACTTTGCAAAAGTCATGTAATTTATTTAAATCTTCTGTTTGCCATTATGCCATTATATCAGCTTTTAGACTCTACTTAAAAAGATGATACTGCCCACATATGTTTTATCCATGAAATTTGCATGCTATGTACACATAACTATTCAAGAAGTGTATGTATTTACAAGATTGCGAACTAACTCTAGGAGTTGGTGAATATGTTGATCACATCTTGCCCAGTATTGTTTAGGCAGCTCATTGCCAACCTTCTGTATGTTGTAGAGGACGTCAAATGCACCATTTACTTCATTTTTTAGTTTACAAACTTGTTCATTGGCATTTCTCATGTTCAATAATTTATGTTGTTTTTATAACTGTTTTTTCATTTGATGTCTTGAACTTCATAAATTAGACTTTCTACTTTAGAACATCTGCAGTTCATTAATTATCTTGCAATCTTACCCATCTCTTGTTTACAGGTTTTGTGGTTTCTTTTGGAAGGCTGCCAGAATAGGTAAACTTTGAATCTAATTTTCTTGATACCTTGTTGTTCTGGTACAAATAGACAATTGCAGCTAGTGCTGCATAGAGCAAAATTTTGTAATCCATATACACCTGGCCCTGTGGTGCCATTTGGTAGAGTTGTGCAGTTGCAATATTAATAATATTGGGGTATGGCCAGGGTAATATGTACAAAACACTGTCCATTTTGTGAAAGGTGGATGAAGAACTGAATAATATGAGCAGTGTTCTCTGTTTAAATGGTTGTTTTCATCTCGTTTTTTTGCATTAGCACCAACTCTGTTAAAAAACTGTGGTATAGAGAACTGCAATTTTGTGAGGAATTATGGTGGCAAACAAAAGTGCCAAATTTACATGCTTGTACTATTGAAATGATATTATATGGTGACTGATTTGGACTTTTGGTGAGTACATAGGTAGAAAAAAAGTTATCTTGGGCCTTCACTCTTCTAATGTTAACCAAAATAGTAAACAATTGTTCAGAAATTTACCTTTCAGGTTTAAGAATTATCGGGTTTCAATCTTCAATTTAGTGGCACACTGGTAGTTCTAATATGCTTAATCATTTGACGCTTAGAGAGTTAGAGTTGATATGGTCACAAATTGCACGAAACCGTACGTATTAAGCATTATATACTTTAATATCCAGCATCTGGGGAAACTGAGAAATGCATGCTCATTAGTTGGAATTTGCAAACCTATCCAGTTAACACTTTAGAAGTTAAACATATGTGAACAGTCTTGGTACCGCAATAGGTTTTGTGTGTGTGTACGAAAAGCACTTCATGAATTCTATTGCCTTGAAGTTGAGATGAGGCAGCAACATTAGGTCTTTGAGCTGAGGCAGTTTTATAATTTTGATCTGAGGCAGCATATTTAGATGTTTTGTATTACTTACTATAGTTTTTTTGGTAGTTTTCTCCATCTGTGGACTGTCTTTGGTTTTATGAAGGCAGGGTTGAATGTTTTCCTATGCATTTTGTCGTATGTTTTTTTTAGCATTTGTTCATTGCTTATCGAGATGTTTTAGATCTCATAGTATATTGATTCCGCCATTTGTCTTTCAGGTGAACGCCTTAGCCCCTGGGTAGCCATTGGGTGTTCTGTCATGGGCATATCTATTTTATTTTATTGAGTTCAGAAGATCTGTTCTGGCAATGACTTTGCCTGTAGATAGCAGGAACCTGATGCCCATTTTGATGTCGTTCGTTTTTCTCATATAAACATGTAATGGACTACATACTTCACCTTACTTGGTTTCTGATTCAGGGAAGGAGATGTATGGGAATTTGGACAGATTTACGTAGTCCGATTTGTTTGTTCTTTGTGAAGTCTGATCCATATAGCCTTGCCTTGAAACTGTAGTAGGTACTGTGCGTCCTTTTTGTGCCTTTATATTGGGATCACTGGGCTGTATGCAACATTATGGCCATGTTTTACTTTTGATGGAATTATGGCCATGTTGACATGTGGTTTGGAATTCTGGCCTTTCGTCGGGTGTTCTTGTGGTTAAAAGACATGTCAGGCAGATTCTTGGTTTTTATATCTACCAATCCACGCTGACAAAACTACATTGTTTGGTTTTATGTCTAGCAAACTCTTGATGTATGCATTCAGCGTCGAAGACTGCCTAGGTCTCTTCTTTTTCCCAAAAACATTCCCTGCTTGACATTAATTCAAGGTAGATCCAAACACACCACCGCCAGCTCACAACATCAGATTACAAACAAGACCGGAAAGGGAGAAAAGGTTACATGTAAAGCCATCCGAAACTTACCTTGGAACCCAAATGATGCCAAATTGAAGCACGTGTTGCAGCAACCTCTCCAAGTCTCGACAAGTCCCGTCGTCTCCACCGCTGCTGACCGACGAGCCGGCCACCACCAGAAAACAGCAGCAACTTTGGGACCAATGGCCTTCTATGGACCGCTGGAAATAGGATCCGAAGGCAGATAGCTCCTCCAACATCAAGGATCTTGGGATTGGATTTGCATCAGATGAAGAAGAGAAGCTCTTTGGAATGGCGGAGGCCACCAAGAGGCAGTCAGCACGCCGTCGGTGCACTCCAGGACGCAATCCAAACACGCTCGTAGACCGCAGAGCGGGCCTCCGAAGTCGGAGGTTGACGAAGATGGGAGGAGACGGGGCGACGGGATTACCTGTTAACCTATGGCCTGGTTGGGCTGCTGCACATCGGCTTGCCCCAGCTCATATGCTGCTGATAGAAAGCTACAAAGTACAAAGCAAGGCAACGGGGACAGACATCCATCGGGATCACGGCTGATACGGCGGCTTCTTCCTCTCCGGCCTCGCATCTCTTCCTGGAATCCCCGTTCTTGCTGCTCTTGTATCCAAGCTATCAAAAACATCTGTAATCTTGTGTGATTGAGTGATCAAGTGTACTGGTACCATAACAAAATGGTATCAGTCATTTCACCAACCTTCCACCACCACCATCATTATCGCCGCCGCCACCACCACCACCAAAGAGCTTGGTCCTGGTTTGAGACTGGGATGATGTCTACCCGCCGCTTGCCGCGCTGCGACGTGAGGTGAGGAGTGGGCAGCCATGTCTGATTGGGAGAAGGATGTGTGGGAGATGAAGCACAGACCGGAATGGGAGAGGTTGGCCTGCATCGATCAAATACTGGAGTCCACCCCGAAGGCGCAAGGGGAGCAGACGCGTGTGGAGTTGATGGAGCTTACTGCTCCCACGGTGCTCGGCGCCAACCACGACGTCGTCACCATCCATGCCAGCACCCTCACCGTGCCGCCCACCATATGTTCGACAGTGTGCCCAAGCCATGACACTGACGTGCCGACGTCGTCCACGGACACCACCGACATCTCCCGCTAGCTCGCTGCCCTTGTAGTGAGCGACGCCGCCCACGACATTGGCACCGTTAGCCTCGCCGCACCGATGCCCGCCACCTGTTCGACATTGGGCTTCGACCTCGACCTCGACGCCAGCGGCACCCAGGTCACAGTGGCGGTCTCGACAGTTCAGACGTCGAAGTTGTTTGTTGTCCCGGAACTCGACACCTCGGCGCCCACGAGTCGTTCGATGAAAAGCTCCGTCGAAGTCACGTATGAGCTGACGCTAGCGTTCGTGCCGGGCGTTACGCTGGTTCTTCCTCGACCACCAACCCGCGTGGAAACGTCAACTTCTACCCCACGACACCACACGGCACGGGGATGGACGTGGCTGCTACATGCGCCCGTCCTGTCCTCCCGATCTGCTGGACTTCACTAGAGATTGGCTTTCTCCTCGACAACCACTCCTACCTGTTCCAGCTCCGAAGCCGCCGTGGCTACTGCCTGGAGATGAGCCGGAAATACCTGCCAAGAATGTTGTAATGTGGAGGCACGCTTTGGATAAGTGTATTGAGAGATTTCTGTGGCCAATCCCCACTCAAGACCAAGGCAGTGATAGCTTATGGGTTCTCGTCACTCTACCTTGTGCACTAATTCTTGAGTACATAATTCTTATCAAATGCCGCTTCCACATTCAAATAGGAGCCCTAATGGATGTTCCACTGTTTGAATCCTTCGTCCAGCCAATGATAAAAAGTTGCCTAAAAGGCTATGTTGCAGCCGGAGCAGAAATCCTACCATCAGTTGAGTCCTGGAAGTTTTGCCATATGTTCCGATAATCAGTGCCAGGGAAGGGCTAAATGTTGATATGAAATTATTTGATGCCACCGCTCTGTTTTTGCCATGTGAAATGTCTATATTGCAGTCTTGGCCACCACCTTATTTGATAGCAACTTTGATACTCGAGTGCTTGATTTCATAGCCAACAAGTTCAGTACATGCAGGTCAGTTTGATCTAAGTGGTAGTTTCAAGCATCGTACATGTAAGGTTGGGAATACTGCTGGTGCAGGTACCATGTTGTCCTTCGCATGGGCTGCAATCTCTTATGGAAACAATTACATAGTGGCTGTCCAATTGTTTGCAACTTTCAAGGAAGATCTCATTGTCAGGTTACAGAAGCTCCATCTCTATCTTGTTGTCAATTCTAAATTGCATGAACACCCTTTATGTGTTAAAAATCTGTGGAGTCCTTGCTGGCATATGGAAGTTTTCATATTGCTTGCTCACGGATACCAAATTGGTTGCTCTTATTGGTTGATTTGGGATCCTGGAGGTTTCACTTCTCCAATCTGGAATCCTCGGCCATGGAAGGTAATTGTTACCAGCAAGGGAATGCAGATTGCTTTACTTATTCACTTTGGAGGTTCATTGATACATCATGTGTTGAGGCTAGTGATTGAGCAACAATCTGCAGTAAATGAGTTTCTATGAATGGGCATCCGTTGGTGCTGGAACATGAACTGCAAGATCTAGCATGTGCCTCATACTATTGGTGTTCACTTGCGAAGAACTATAGTTGGTACGGTGCATCCGTGTACCAGTTTAGTTAGGATTGTGCCAGCCTCAGTTTTAACTGATCACTAGCTCAGTGCATCTATTACAACTTCTGGCTGTTTGCTCCGTGTGTCAATATAGAAGGTATTAATCAGTTATCGGAAGAGCTTATCACTGCTGACAGTCCGATGCGGATCTCTCCATAAACAACACTCCATCAAGTTATTCAACTTCAAGTAATACATGTATTGGTCAATATATTGCCAAGACATAGCATGAAAAGTTGAACCTTTTTTTTTATGTGTGCCCATCTAATCCTGTTAAGAATAGTATGTTACTTTATGCTACTATATTCTGCATTCTTAGGTTTGGAGATCTAAACGTCATGGAGGCAAGGAAGAATGGTACAGACATTACTATGAAAACCACTAATCCAAGCTCTCCAACAAAGCCAACAAGTTCAAGTACACCTCCTACAAATATTGGACCATGATAAGAGATCGAGCTAAAGCCTTACAATTTGAGGTGAACATATTATGTAATCAGTATCTACTTGATTTGAGCTTAAATTATATGCTACCGAACACCTTGATCATATGCACTCTTACGCTTGAGAGCAAAGACTTAGAGGAGACTCAAAGTGTCAAGTTGAGAAGCTATATCTAAATCTCGAAACCTCCGACATCAATGTTAGAGCCTCCGAGATCTCTGAAGAGGCCTTCTAGCAGCCAATCTCAGCCCCTTCGCATCAACTTGATATCAGAGCTCAAGGTTGCCACGGTTTGAAATTTCTATCTCTTCTTTTTCGTACCCCCAATTTGTTAGTTTTGTTTGGTTTTTCTTGCTAATTTTGAAAATCCCACAAAAAATCCTGATTTGAGACATTGATGCAATTTGGAGTTTTTGATGAGTTTAATGGGTTATGATCCTCTAGAATTTTTCTATACTTGTTAATCTGACCTCCTATTGCATTGTTTTAGCCTTTTGTTTGAATTGCTGATCCAATTTGTTGGATTTTGGTCAGCCACTCTTTGTCCTGTTTTCAGATCTGAAAAATCTCAGAAGCTCCAGGTTCATCTCGAAACATCTGAGAATCGCACGCTGGCTGGGCAGACCGAAGAAAGAACCAAATATTGGACCTTCTAGGTTTATTTCCGGATCTTTCAGTCTCAATCCTGAAATTTCTGAAAATTTCTCGGAACCTCCAAGTTGACAGTTTTAGGGTGCGCAATGATCGTCGTTTTAGCCGTAACTTTCACATTTTGGCTTTGTTTTCGTTGAATTTGGAACCCCTCCACATTCTTAACACCAAAATCCGGAAGCAAAGCCGGAACTCCACAAGAAAGGTAAATTCATTTGAAAAAGGTAAAATTCTTTAAGACAACCTTTCCTCCTTGCATTTCTTTGTGAGCCATTGTACCCATTACGGATACTTTGAACCTACGAAAACTAGCCTTTTGATGATTTTTTGGATTTGCATATTTGATACTACCTAGAGTACTCTGAGCAAAATTGTAATAGGTCTTGACAAAAAGAAAGAAAATGAAGGAAAAAAAATTCAAAAGAAAGAGAGAGAAAAAAGAGTAAAATAAAAGAGAGAACAAAAAGAACTAAATGAAAGAGAGAAAAAGAAACAAAAATGCCATATTATTGGTAGGAAAGCGCAAATCTCAAAAGGCTCCAAGTAGGCGAGTAGTACAAGTATGCAAATCTATAGCCCGCTAATAATTTGCAATAGTGCTAGCATCTTTCTTTGTATTTATGCAACACGAGCTTATAGTCTTCGTTAGGGACATCTTGTACTAGCTCATTTGTTTCGGTTGCACAAATCTCATTATCTTTGAGTGTAAGTTATCTTGTGATTCGTTTATATCTTTTGAGATCAACTCTTATTATATTATTTCTATCATGGTTCACTACTTGTCATTGCAATATCTTAATTTTCGTTAGTGTATTGTGCCAACCCTCTCCGAGATCCACATAAGCTTTGGTTGTGATAGTGCCTGAGACTTGAAACTCTATCAATCACACTCTTGAAGGTCACCAAATCCTTGTCGGACTTCAATCCTTACATCCAAAGAAGGGTAAGATCTTCAGTGGTAAGGAGAGTGAGGTTGTCAGAATTTCTTTTTCCACATATCCATAGATTTGCACTTGCAACACTAACTATAGGATCAGCCACGAAGTGGATACCAAGAAGGAGAGACAAGGACAAGAGGATGCACGACACTCTACAATATCATTTCGAGCCTCGTGGGCTTCAACACATGAGATGAGTGCTTCTCGTGCATTTTTCCCAATGGACTTCACCGCCAAGAACCATGACAATCGAAGCTCCAAGGACTTAAGAAGAAGCCGACACCTATGGACAAATGAAGATGAAGATAATCACATAAGCACCCACCATCAAGGTGCTCCTCGATGACAAGGTCGCCATGAATATGAAGATGTGAAGCTCAGCAAGCCCAATAATACATTGCCCAAATCCCCTATGGCCAAGACCCCGAAGATTACACAAAGATTTTGTTCCACGGAACTCGTGATCCAGCGGCTATTCTCAATAAGCCGGCCCCTCATTGGAGGCGAAAGGGTTTACCACGGTGGGAGATGGAGAAATTGCCATCATGTGGTTATATCAAGAAGGCGGTGGCTTGAAGAAAGAAATGCCACCTCCAACAACTACATCAACTTATGAGGTCAACAAAGGTGGTGTTGGTATGATTGCCTCACAAGAGCGTGTGAGAAATCTCGAGTTCTTGCATGATGTGGATGAGCTTAATATTTCTTCTCATGCTAATTTGACTTACTCATGTGATGATTTGATGGCAAACCATGTTAATTATGTGGAGTTAGTTAGACATGATGAAGTTCTTTCTAAAATTATATTTGCTCATTCCATATGCTGCATTATGTTTGATGAACCATTAAGTTTGTCGTCTGCTATCATTAAGACTTTCCAATTGGCGTCCTTGAAATCTTTTAGTAGTACCTATACCTATCAATATAAGTTCAATTTGACTTGTGAATATGGCGTAGGTGACAAGTTTGTGGTGTGTAGCACGAATATCACTTGTAATGAAATTGCCATATTGAATTTGCTTATTTTGGACAATCCATCTTGTATGCTATGCTATGAACAATTTAACATGCAAAATAATGATAATGTCACATGTGTTGTAAGAAATGTGATGGCTACTTTTTTTTTCATAAGATTTTTTACAACCATGTTAATGTGTTGGATGTGCCATGTAATGAATATTGTCAAGTTGCTCATTTTGTTGCAAGAAATATGTTGATCACTTGTTCTTTCATAAATTTGCTTACAACAATAGTAGTATACTTGAAATGGGAAGGCTACTAAAACCCTCTCATACACCTTAAGAGAATTTGTTTGATTAAATAAATGTGAAACATGATTATATGAATTGCTTGCACAATATGGATAACCTAGAGATGTCATGAATGTCACTAACGATGCCATGAGTAGAAAGATGCATCTAACACATTTATCATGCAACTTTAGTTATTTTAGTATTGAACAAAACAAGGGACATGTGATGATAGATGACGTGTACATATATCATCATACACATTGTACTTCATATACATCTTGTGTACTAATGGTGGTGCGCGAAAGAAGGACCACGTCGTGCCAGATGACGTGTTTATCTACCATGCATTCACATTGTTTGTTTCCTCTAGTGTTGGTACAGGAAATAAGGTTTATATATCAACTTACGAACAACACGAGTTGACCAAAAGAGCTTAAGAGAGCTATTTAAGCTTAAACTTCCATGAATTGTTTGAGCCAGTACCTCTAGACATCAAGACCTATCAAGAGGAGCACGAAGGAACTTCACTAAGGTGAATTTCTTCTCTTTAAACAATTATAACATGGGATCAAGAATTGGCTACTCTTTGAGTGTTGTTTCTTCTTCATTGTTAGCCTTGTCTACCTCATGGAAGGAGAAGGCGCACCACGGGGTACCAACATTAAGGATGAAGAAGGCGCAAGGTATCAATACGAGAAAGCATCGAGATCACCCCTCTTTGGATTTGAAGGAGCGGAGTCGAGGACGACTCCTTTTCAAGAAGGGAAATGATGTAGATCTCCCTATGGACAACACTCCATCGACCTACTCAACTCCAAGTGACACATGTATTGGCCCATATGTTGCCAAGACATGGCATGAAAATGTGAATAATCTCCTTTACGCGTGTCCATCTAATCCTACTAAGAATGATATGCTACTTTATCCTCCTATATTCTGCATTTTTAGGTTCAAAGATCCAAGTGACATGGAGGCAAGGAAGCATGACGCGAACATCACTATGTACACCACTAATCAAGTTCTCCAACAAAGCCAACAAATTCAAGTACACCTCATACACATTTTGGACCTATAACAAGAGCTCGAGCTAAAGCCATCCAACATAAGGTGAACCTATTTGTTGCTGAGTATCCACTTGATTTGAGCTTGAATAGTATGCTACCTAATACCTTGATTATATGCACTGTTAGGCTCAAAGTGTCAAGTTGAGAAGCAACAACCAAATCTCAGAATCTCCAACCCCAATGTCGAAGCCTCTAAGATCCCTGAAAGGAGTTGCCCAGCAGCCAATCTCAGGCTCTCCATATCACAACCGGCCTCGCAAAGTGCCCTCTTGCATTTCAACAACTTCAGTATTAAGAATTCTTGGTAGTCCAATTGATGTAAACACACGGAGCCACAACAAGTGTATGCATGATTGGGGCAGATTTGATACTGAGTCCATGAAGTTTGTTCTTCACAATATTCTGTTACTACCTTGGGATCCGGGTGTCTTCGTGATTGCTTTCAACGGAGAGGTTGCTTCTTACAACTGCCAGATGCATTTGGGATCCAGTCGACGGTTCTATGGGGCGACGACTCAAGGGCAAGCTGCATTTTAAGGAGGGAGGAATGTTAGGGGTGCCACCTATGGGCTAGTTGTGCTGCTGCACATGGGCCTGGCCTAGCTCACATGTTGCTGATAGAAGGCTACAAAGTACAGAGGAAGGCAACAGGGACAGACATCCATTGGGATCACGGTTGATACGGCTTCTTCCTCTCTCACCTCGCTTCTCTTGCTCTAATACCCGTCCTTGCTGCTCTTATATCAAGCTATCAAAAACATCTGTAATCTTGTGTGATTGAGTGATCAAATGTATTGGCATCTTAACATTACCGACCAAGACCAGCCTCGTACCAGCGCATGAAGAAGACTTGGACACCGATACTCGGAGAAGCCAGTGCTGAAGATAGGAGAAGAAAAAAAATGTGTTGGCTCCCAACCAGCTTGTGCTAACCACCTAGAGGCTGAAGTGAAGGTACTGAGCAAACACCGACGATCTAGATCGTGAAGAAGTTCCACCGGACTAGCAAGCAGCAAATCAATGTAACACTGGCAACAAGGAGGACTATTGGTACTTGGGGAAAGTAGACGCCATATGGAGCAACCGAAGCTTAGTCACCACCACGGGACAAGGTCTAAGCTAAAGCTATGTCCAAATGCCTTGGAGCTATGGGGAACAAGGAGGTGGAGAGGGAAGAGCACCTAGTCCCCACTATGGAACAAGGGGAAGCAGATCTGGGCTAAGCATTTTCGATGCGGCCTGCAGCACCTCCGGACAGCTCACCACCATGGCAATTCATGGCTAGGAAGATTGTGAGAAACACATCAAAGGAGAAGGACGGTTGACCTGGTTTATTCATAGGGACTTGGGGACTGGAAAACCACGGCAACATAGAAGCACTGACGCCTCACCGCCGCACTCTAGAGAAGCTCCGGCCGGCCGCAACTATGACTTCGGCTTGATCTCGTTGTCGGGATCTCCATTAGCAAATGAGACACTGGCATCAAGCCAAACTACACATGGAAACTAGGCGGATATACAAAGGAAGAAGCAAGATTGAGCCCCCCTCCCCCTCCACTCCAGCTAGCGTTATCAATCCATTCGCCCCTTTGATGGAGAAATGTGGACTGAGGTATCTAAGGGATGCAACACAAGGGCTTCCCCAAGGTCACCTATCCTAGGACTATGGTGTTAGACAGGTTATGAATATGGTTTAGATTTTCTGTCTGATTAACAATTTCTCTCCTCTTCATATTTGTATTCACATAAAACATTTGGTTACTAATTTGGTTAAGGCTTGCGTATCCAAAATAGTTTTATCCAAACTATTCTTATCATATTTGCTATAAAGAATACCCATACTCAGTTAAACGATATTTCTCAGTGTAATGTGGATTCATGTTCTTTTTTGTGAAGTAAATAAATAGAATGATTGTTTACAAGGATAAAATATCACAAATATGTGGAGAACGGATTTTTGTGCTACTGGCTGCATTGGCCCTTGAGGAGTTAAAAACAGGAAACTACCACTTGCAAGTCTGAAAACAATGGATTTTTTTTACATAGATTGTGTAACAATGCACAAAAGAATGTGAAAGAATATGTCATCGGATGTACAATTTTTTTTGTGATATATCGAAAGATATAATTTTTTTTTGCTATGTCCATGTGTGTGATGTCTTTTTTTTTATTTGTCATGTATCCAAAGTTATCTTTTTTCTATATCCATGTGTTGTGATGTCTTTTTTTTAAAGTTCTCCGTGTGATATCCATCTGTGCCATTACATAAGTTACATGACAGTTGACTGCTTGAATCCGAACGAAATAACTAGATATCCGGTTTGAATTTGAATTCATTTAGTAGAAAAGTCCTCCAAGCCACCACTGTCTCCATCTCGTCCTCATCCTTCCTCTGCCATTGATATTTTTGTCATCACAGTAAATCTTTGCCATCGCCCCTATCCCCTTCCACGACCTCTAGCGGCTATCATCATCGGATCCACCACTGCTTATAGTCGCCTCCTAACCACAATAAAAAATTACCGGGGTCTCCTCTACTTGATTTGCCACCACAGGTGGACCATCGACCTAACTCCGGCGAGGTATTTGGCTTCTTCATCTCCCATGTGTTTGTTTAGCCACTAGATTGCTGAATCTGACGGTCACACTATACCGTTGATTTGTTAGGGAATGGTGTTCACTAGTCTTTGCGTTCCCATAAATTATGGAAGGATCTACCTGGTAAACGTTTACCAAGAAATAACTCGGTAAACACCCCTAAGAAGACACAAATGCCTAAAGCATACCTGCCCCCGTGCAGAGTAGATGCCTTCCTAAGGTGTTTCGGCGCCCCAGAGTAGGTAAAGAGCGTTGATTCTTTTTTATCGTTGCTTGTTATCTTCATCTATTTTATTTTTTTCTCTCTTTTTTTGCCGTTACTTCCTTTCCTTGCATGCTTCCTCTTTCTTTCTTTTTCCATTAGTAAATGCTCGGCGTTGGAGTCATCCGATTATTTTAGTGTCTCATCTTTGTTTTTGTTCTTCTATATTGGTTTTATCACTATTTTTCTATTTATTTTTTCTTTGGGTTTCTTCTAACGGTTTTAGAGGTGTTTTTTCTACCAGTTATTCTACCAACTTTTCAATGATTTTTTCTTCCATTTCTCTTTGCTCTCGCTGGTTTTTTATTTTGATGTTTTCACCTAATTGTCATAAAACTTTTTATTACTATCTTTTTGTGGGCAATGTGGATGAAAAAAAGGGAAATATTCGGGTGGGAGAAAATACAACATGCAACATCAAACAATGTAGTCGAAAAGTATACAATACGCACGTACAAAAGAATGTAGTAGGTGATGACCAAAATATACAGTAGTTAATGACCAAGAAATGTAATAGACTAAAAAGTGCAGTGGAAAAAAACATGCAAATGAAAAAGTGTAGTGGATGACGTCCAAAGATTGCAGTGCACAACAATTAAGAAATGTGGTAGACCAAAAAATGCAGTGGAAAAAATATGCAGTATGCACGTACCAAGGAATGCAGTTGACTACTACAAAAAATGGTGCGGAGGAAAGCTAGAAAAATTACAGTAGACAATGAATGAAAAATACGAACACCAAAAGTTACAGTAGATGATGATCATGTGAACACCAAAAATTACAGTAGACGATGATCAAATATTGCAATAGACAGCAACCAAAAGATGCAGTATTAGATGATGACAAAAATGCAGTAAACAACTGAAATTACGCAGTAGATTGGTAGTACAAAAATGCAGTAGACTGATAATATGCAATAGAAACATAGTTGTCGAAATTACTAACACAAAAATATTAAAAATATATTTTAATTAAAATATATTTAAATAAGATATAATTTTAAAGCTATCATCACCGATAAATCATAATTTAGTAAAGCGAGGCCCTATATCCTATTCCTCTCCGCATGTGAGCTTAACAACAGCAGTGAAGTCTACGCAGATCGGCAGATGCAACAAAAAGTAGTAAAGCGGGTCCTAAAGAAAAAGGAGCAATAAAGCGTACACCACAGCGAGAAAAGCAGCGCGACCGCGGGAGGGACGGCAGGAAAAGATTTCTTGCTATAAAGAAAAAATGTTTGTTTATATCTTACGAGGTACACTTTGTTTATTGAGATGTTACGAGATACACGTGTACCCGTAAGCATTTTGCTAATTAAGCGGGTAAACCAGCACTTTATTTCCTGAACCAGTCTCCCCTGCCCCGACAGCGCATAGAGGATCATGGCGCCCGCCCCCGGTCAAAACGTGGTTTGACTCTGTTCCCCTTTCCTTTTTCGCTGCACCTGCCTCCCTCGGACTCGAATACCGCGTCGTCTTCGTGTTCGCCTTATGTCAACCAGCTAGCTCCCGCCTCCCACCTATCTTCTCCGTCTCCGTGTCCTCTTGGTCCATTGATCCCCTCCCCGCATCCGCTTCTCCGAACCCATCACCGATCGATCGAGGCGAGGCGGCCGGGCAAGCTGCTACAGATTACCTCGTCTTGTTCCATCTGACTTGGGGCGTAGTAACCAAGGCTAACAAGAACAAGCAAGGGACGACTTCGTGTCTTCGTCCCTGTTCCTGCTGCTGCTGCTGTTCTTTGTTGGGAGCAAGAAGAGGATGCCGTACTGCGTAGTGAGCAGCGGCTCGGCGCCCGGCGATGTCCACGAGGAGGTGCGGATATTCTACCAGCGGTACGGCCACGGCGCCACCAAGGTCCTCCTCGTCATCGGTATGTATGTGTGCCTCTCTGCTCGCTTCCTCCCTTCCGAGATTTCCATCCCCTCTATCGGCTAAATGCTGCCGCCATTGATCCTGGGCAATGCCCATTCCGTTCCTGATGCTTCGTTTGATTTGATCTTCCTCCCCCTAATTTTTCCAAACACGAAAAGTTCAGCATTTGATTTGATTTTGCTCCCCCTAATTTTTCGAAACACGAAAAGTTCAGCATTTGATTTGATTTGATTTGTCTCTGCGTGGTGACCGACTCTTGCCTATCTTGTCGCCGGTCAGAAAGATTCGAGCAACTTTTCTTGCAATCACGAGGGAGAAAATTAAACAAAGTGTGAGATTTTCATTGCTCCCTCCATGTTGACGCGCAGGGTTCGCCGGGACGTACGAGTCGTGGGGCCCGCAGGTAAAAGGCCTGACAGGCACCGTGGAGCCCATCGACGAGGAGTCCCCCGCCGATGACGGCGACGGCGCGGCGGAGGGTGTCGAGGTGTGCTGCTTTGACAACCGCGGCATCGGCCGCAGCTCTGTGCCGGCACACAAGTCTCATTACACGTACTATACGCACCTCTTGATTAATTCTCCTCTTTACTCGTTTCATCCACTTTTGTCACAGGGACAAAAGTCCAAACGATTTATTAATTTCTAAAAGAGAAATCGTTTTGTTCAACTCTTTTCAGGACGTCGATCATGGCCAAAGATGCGTTAGCGCTCATGGACCATTTGGGATGGCAAAAAGCGCATATTTTTGGTCACTCCATGGGTGAGATGTTTTGCTTTCGATGACCCTGCTGATGATTTTTGGGTTTTTGGGTTCAGTCCCCTCAGAAAAATAATTTTGGGTTCAGCAGCGTCAGCTAACAACAAATTGCTGGTGAACCAGGGTCTATGATAGCTTCGAAACTGGCCGCCATTGCACCGGAGAGGGTCGCGTCGCTGGCTTTGCTCAACACGACCGGAGGTGGCTACCAGTGCATCCCGAAGGTAGGTATGCTCGTGGAGACACTAATATAGTGTTTATTATTGTGAGGACTTGTTTCCATACCGTAAATCCGTGTTTCCAACTATTTTTGCCGAGTTCGAAAAGTTTAATTTGTCAAAGACTGATGTCACCATTAGATGAAGATATTTCAGTGGTTCCTTATGTGGCATTTCAACTGCTGCTTTCTTATTCTCAAAATAAAATAAAACTGCTGCTTTCCTTATTTTATTCTCCAATTTCTGGATATTCTTCCATTGGGTGGGAAAAATTGACCAAAACATGATAGGAATTCTTGACCATGAATGCCACCTCATAGATGTGATAAAGCTGAATCAAAATCTGCCAAGAGAGATCGACCAGCATAGAGAGGAGGGCGAAGATTCTTGTTTGGCAACTTTAAATTCAGTAGCCGTACACATGAACAATAAACGAAAAGTCTAATTAACTGACGTTCGATTTCTTGCGCAATTAACCCACAGGGCAAGAGATGTGACTTGCATATCACATGCATTCAGACAACAAAAGATAAAACTGTTGATATCATCAACATTAAATGCTAAAAATCCAAAAATCAAAATATTTTATAGTTTAATCCATTTACCTGATTCACGATCTGTTTTCACCATCAGGTTTGCATTGATGAACACAACAAAATAAGATCTCATATGGGTATGTTTTGATAACTTTTTTGGACTCGTTAGTTATCACATTATTAGTGACGAGTTATCAGGTTGTTGAATCTTGGTCCCGTAGCTAGCAAATTTGGTAGTTTTTTGACCCTCACCACTTTGGTGTGGTCTCCTCTCTCGACTCTGCCACCGTCGCTACTTACGCATTGCCACTGGCTCCCTTCGTGACCCTAACCACTCTAACAAGTTTTCGAGGTTGAAGAGATGATGGAGGAGCAAATCGATCCAAAGCTCCTGAATTCTCAAGCGATTGCGAAATAGCATAGTGAAATAAAATTGATTTACCTTTTGATTTATAGTTACTTTTTTGCTACCTTAAATTCGAGAAAGCAATGGAGATTTGGACAGTCTAACCATTTATCGCGTTTCTTTTACTTGGGCAAGAACTTTGCCATATTCTAGATATTTCCTTGCCGTAAACATATAATTGATGGTGGTTTGACAATTCTATGTTTTCTACTTCTATTTTGAAACCATTCACGTTGTTCAGGACAAAATTCGCATTGAACTATTAAAATAAATTGTTGACCAGAACCCTGCTTTATAGACATCGTCAAAAGTCGCATTTTGCGAGCAACTATTTTCTTGGTTGCTGTCATTTCACTTGTACTAACTTGGTTTTATTATTAGCACAAAGAACAAAATAACTTGGTTTAAATGTCCATGACATTTTCTTGTCCAGGTTGATTGGCTGACCATATCTCTCGCGTGTCGTTTTCTGAGAGCAAGAACTCCAGAGCAGAGGGCTGTCGTCGATCTTGAAGTTCATTACACAAGGGTTCGTAATCACTGAATTTTCTTATAAAAGTTTGTGAATGTAAACAAGACTAATTTACAACTCTTATCATACTGCAGGAGTACCTTGATGAAACTGTTGGATCAATTACGAGAAGACAAATGCTTTATCAGGTGGACTTCAGCCCACATACGTTGGCCTGAAAAATATCACTAATAAACATGGGAATATTGATCTGTCTTATGCTCCTAGATTTGGTTATATCCAAAATGAAACACCATTTGATATTTGCAAAGTAAATGGCTAAACAACAGATAGATCTGATGCATGCTATCCTTACATCACCATAATACTCTGGAACGTTAGTGTGGAGGTTCGTGTGGTCCATGTGTAGTTATGTAATGAGATTTGTTCCATATGGATAGTTTAATAGAGTTAATGCAGCATACATATCTTTATGTCTCAATCCTCTTAGACCAAAATGTAAGAGAAGTGCTATGTTTACGTGGGTCCGCCCCACAGGTGGGCAAGGTATTAAGGGAATTTGGGTCAGGATGTTATGGTTGGTATTAGAGTATCAACCCTCGCTGCCATAGGCCGTGTGTGCGTGTGGTCTCATGTACGGACGTGTATCGAGTGGTGATCATGGGTATCTGCCATGTATGTGGTGTGCTGACAAGGGCTTCAGCCTTTAAAAGAGGTAGTGTATTACCCGGTCCGTTTGTGTGGAGGCCTATGTGGTCCATCTGTAGTTGTGTGATGGGGTTAGTCCCGTTTGGATAGTTTAGATAAAGTTGGTGTACTATATATACTCTTCTATCCTAAATGTAATATTTTCGAGTTTATCTTTTTATAAGAAATAGTGATAAAAATGTAAAAATGGTGCTATGTTGATATGGTTCCGCTTCATAAGTAGATAAGACATTAAACAAATTTGAGTCAGTGTTAACAAGGAAGTATGCTTTTTTGCAGGAATATGTGAAAGGTTTATCATCCGGTGGCATGCAATCCGGGATCGGATTCGAGGGCCAAATGAACGCGTGTTGGACACATAAGCTCTCCTCGAAAGAACTAGACCGGATCCGTTCAGCGGGTTTTCTTGTTCTAGTTCTTCATGGCAGGTAATTAGTAGCTCACGTAAACCGCTGTCATCCGATCAATTTCATCGCGCACTGATCGCCTGTATGCTGGCATTTCATCAGGCATGATGTTGTTGCTCAGTTGTATCATGCAAGGAAGATTGCAGAGAAGCTCCAGCCTGCTGCTAAGCTGGTTGAGCTCCATGGAGGCCACCTAGTGAGTCATGAAAGACCAGCTGAGGTAATACAACATTTTTTGGGGCTTCATTATCGATTGGTTTACAATTTGTAATCCCCGTTTAGAATTTCATGAGCATATATATATTCAGTATGTAGCGATGATGGACAGACGGAGTGCATTGTAATTGACGAGTTCCCTTCCCACGCAGGTTAATATGTCCCTTATGGCGATGATAAAGGCATCGAAATCAAATGCAGACATGGAGGAATGGTCAAACCTTCCTAAGAAGAACGATGGTATGTTCTTTGTACTAGCAAAGTGCATCTCGAACTACACATATAAGTACTTGCATCCTAGGAGGACTTCAAATATGTGAAGTAATTTCTGATCTTTTGTCGAAATACAGGTCTACTTGTCGCTGGATCAATTAGTTCTCTTGCTAAACAAGATGATAACGACGTGAATTACCTCATCCTTACATACAATATACTTGGCAAGCTCCAGCTTATTTTGCTTTTCTTCTTTGGAGCATTCTATGTTATTCTTGAGCATGCAAGGAGTGTCCTAAGAGTTTTGAAGCCTGTGAGAGTGTCAGCCGAAAGCTTATAGGTAAACAAGATGCCCATCCTTTTCTCTTATTCCTCTCTGATTTCAGTTCTGAATTGTCCCAGTAGACAAGCAATTGTAAGTGACCAGAAAATAATTTCTGCTGCAGAGAAAATAGTCAGAGAATGATTAGAACCAAAGACATTCAGTCTTCGGAACTGTGAATTTAAGACCTAGGATTCTTATGGCACATTCGGGAAAATTGTTGTTGTACAGGCGAGAGATTACAGACTGCTCCTGCAAGGAATTGTGTATATCTTGTTTTCTCCTTTTGTCAATGTGGGAAGCAAAGGAGCCGTCTGCAATCCAGTGAGGCGTGTGTTGTATAAAACATAAATGAAGTACTCATTTTTTTCAATAATTGTTCTGTTTTTCCTGCTTTGGTATAACAATTGGAAAAAAAAATGCAAGGGTGGTAAAAGTATCATACAGTCGCAATTGCAA
This sequence comes from Stipa capillata, assembly GCA_019208055.1. NCBI lineage: Eukaryota > Viridiplantae > Streptophyta > Magnoliopsida > Poales > Poaceae > Stipa > Stipa capillata. Next base: position 191,168 of record JAGXJF010003208.1, on the reverse strand, counting down.
GGGTCCGTTCATGTGAACATAATTGTTAACTTAGCCCACTGAACCCCAATGAATACAAACTTTGTTAAATTGCCGTATCATTTGCAGATATGAACTGATGACTCCTCCAACAGCATATAGAATCATTGAAGATGTAGAAAAATAATTGTTAACAGACTGTTCCAATTGCCAATTCAAAGTAGCAAATATATATATACTGAAGAAAGTGCACTTAAAGGACTGAATATGAAGAAAAGCTAAAAACCAAAGGGGGAAAAAACTTCATCTCATCTCATCTTTCTTTTGAAATTTCAGCCAAGATAAATCGCGGCTTAAATTTTCAACTTATTATTCCAATTTTTTTGGCTCCAGTATGCAACACTTTACACAAGCATCATACATTGGCTATACAAAGGTATACAAACATAGCTCAAGCACACTCATGATCATACCACATCTTGTTTCTCAGATGCCATTTCACGCTCAAATAACCTCAATTGTAGGCCAACATGCTAGCGCGCCCGCGGACGGCGACCCGTGGCGGCGTCCAGTCCCCGGTGCAGCCGGACTCCGGGCTGTACCCGGAGCACGGCTCTTGGCCTTGTGCACCACCACCGCTCTGGCCTGAGCTCGACGTGGCCCCTCCGAGCCCGGTGCCGGACCGGCTCCTGACGTGCGTCGGTGTAGACGGCTGCGCCGTGCGCGCCTTGGCGCGCACCGACTGCGTCGCCGCCATGTACCCGGGGATCACCAGCGGCCGCCCTTGTGCGGTGGCGGACGGGTTGAGCGGGCTCCTGAATGGCGCGTCCATCTTGACCGTCCTCTCGGACACGGCGCCCTCATTGGGGGTCACGTAGGTCGACGCTCTGGTGGCGGCAACACGGCGGTTCTTGTTAGGTTCCGGCGCGTGGTGCCACGCCTGCGCGGCCATCCAGCGCTCGAGCCAGTGGAGGCTTAAACCAGTCTTCTCCTCCTCCTGCTGCTGCCACTGCCGCTGTTCGATCATGCGCGCAAAATGATCGTCAAATATCCGAACAAAGGAAAGCTTATCCATGTCAGGATCAGCTACACAGCGTTTCGCAGACAACGCACCTGCTGGTATCCGTAGGCGTAGGCGAGAGCCCGCTCCCGGCGGGCGGCGGCGTCGTGCCGGCGTGCTCCCTCTGCCCTGGCTGCCTCCGAGGTGCGGCTGCTCCCGTCCCAGCCCCCGAGGGGGCTCCTTCTCCCTCTGCTGTCACCGTTGCTATTCGTGCCACCGCTGCCCCGTTGCTGTCGCGGCGTGTATCCTCCGACTTCTTCGTCGTCGATCTCGTCCTCGTCCCCGACCAGGCCGAGGTTCAAGTGACAGGAGGCAGAGTGGAGAGGAGGGCGTCGACTTTGTTGCTGCCGGGAGCGCTTGGTGGCGGACGGAGGAGTGGGCGGGAGGCGCAGGGGGACGTGGAGGTGGTCGCTGAGGCGGCGCGTGCGGACGCGGGCCTGGGCGCGGACGAGGGCCTGCATGCAGCGCATGGTGAGGTGGACCTGCCGACGCACCTGGTGCCCGCGCACCAGCGCCTGCAGACGCACCAGCCCGCGCAGCGCGCGCAGTGCTCGCCGGGCCTGTCAAGCACGGGACCTCAGTCAGTACTCACTCCTTTTGTCATGTTTGACTTTCACTAGTCAATGACCTAATTTTTTTTACTAAAAATATATTTAGATATTTAATTTAGTTTTATGAAAATAGTATGGTTAAATTTGTTTTAATAAATATTTTTGTTACGAATGCATCTCCCTAACATTTAATAAATGCACGCATTAGTATAAAATGGATAATCAAAGTTTAACTTAAAAATCGTGCAAAGTCAAACATGGTCAAAATTTGAAAACCGACAGGGTACTATACTAAAAAGAGTACGTGTCGAAGGGCCGCTCCTGATTTAGCAGCCACGGAGCTGTCATCGTCTGCCGACATGGCAAGACAAGTGGTATATGTAATATGCATGTCATCAGTTGAAATTTGGCCACATGGTGCTTTTGTTGAGTAAATGCGTAGAAATCTAACATTGTTTTGAAAACGGGCAAGAGTCTTGCGTGTCCATGTATTAGAAGAAAAAAGGAACACAAAAGTGCTTGTACAAAGAAGCTATCGACCAGTGGCTCGGGTTCAGATTCGCGAGCAAGTGGCTGGGCAGACGACGCATTGTGCTTACAACACAACGCCCCACACCCTAAGCAGCTATTTCCATATATCATTCAACTACGACGCTCATGCGAGCTTCCAGAGGTTTAGCTCCTCTTTCAGTTTACTGCAAACTTGGGCTGTTGACGAGTGCTGCGCATTGTGTACTTTTGCTTTGCGCTCCTTCCACAGAATCCACACAGTGAGCAGCACGACTAAATCGAATCCCTTGCGACTGTCCTTTGGAGCGCACTTCCTGCTAGTTGGCCACCATTCGGTGAGCACATCCTGCGGCGATGGCTGCAGGTGAGCTAAGCTGCATCGCGCAAGGACGGCTTGCCAGATGGAGGCAGCGAAGTTGCAGGCTACGAACAGGTGATCCGCAGACTCGAGGGCGCTGGAGCACAGTGGACAGGTTCCATGATTTGGGAGGCCACGGCGTTGTAGGCGATTGGCGGTCCACAGTCTTCTCTTCATGGCAAGCCATAGGTGCAACTTGCACTTGGCTCGGCCCAGGTTTAGAGGCTACGGCCGCCGGGGAAGAATTCGAGGCCATGGAAGAACACCCTGTAGGCGGAGCTTGCAGAGTAGATGGCGTTAGGATTCCACTTCCACAACACTTTGTCCTTGACGCCCTCCTGGAGTTCACTGGAAGCAAGCCGGTCCTCGAGTTGCAAGAATTGCACGATGACGTTCGCAGTCAGGACTCCAGTGATGTTGCAGGTCCACGTGTCATCGCGGAGGGCACGCACCGATCTCCTGATGGTGCGGGCGTAGACGGCATTGAAAAGGGCTGGCGCTATTGTCTTGATGGATTGCCCATCCAACCAATTGTTGGTCCAGAACATCGCCAGATTCCCATCTCCTACCGCAATGGAAGTGGAAGCATCAAACATCACTTGGACGTCATCCTCGATCCTGGCCGGCAACTGCGCCCAATAGCAGTTTTTGGTGCACTGCAGCCAGAGTGAGTGAACGCGCAGCGCTCAGCCAAGGAGTATGGTGAGAATCGCCCTACGAAGCATGATGAGAATGGGCCAAGTAGCTCAAACACACCACCTACACATGTTGGATCAATGACAAGAACTCAATTTAAAGCTATCCAACATGAGATGAATCTATTTCTTGCTAAATATCTACTTCATTTGAGCTTGAATAGTATGCTACCTAATGCTTTGATCCTTTACTACTTACGTTCGAGGGTAAGGACTTGGAGGAAGCTCAAAACAATCAATTCAGAGGCTTCCAGGAAATGCCGGAGTCTCCGACATCAATCTCGGAGCTTCCGACTTCCCTCCTCAGCCGTAAAGTCTTCAGCTGTAAAGTCTTCAACCTCCCTGAAGAACTTGAAGACTCAAGACAGAAGGCAATCCCGGGACTACCGATTTCCAAATCAGAACTTCCGACTTTCCTTCTTCAGCCGTAAAGTCTGCAACCTCTGACTTGAAGACTCAAGACAGAAGGCAATCCCGGAACTACCGATTTCCAAACCGGAGCTTCCGACTTTTCTGTCTGTACTCAGATATTTAGGCTTCTTTTTGCTGTAGCACGTGTACTGTAGCACCGACATACTGTAGCTGCCCGTGTACTGTAGCCACCGTCGTACTGTAGCAGCTAGTTGATATTTTGATTTTTGTTAACTTAAGCCTTAAGTTATCAACCTCTATATATATGAGGTTGCTTCCTATGTAAAAGACTAGTGAAGAATTTCAGAATTGAAAAGAACTCTTGTTCCTCTAGAGTGTGAGCTATTTCCACCTCAACCAAGGATTGGGAGTTTATCTGAGATTGTTTCTCCATTGTTCTTGTGATTTCTTCGTGGATTGCTTGAACACGTTGCTCCACGTTAGTGAGTAACAAAGGGCCGAAGTGTGTGGTTGGGTGAATCGAGTGCTGCAGGCTTCCGTAATCAAGACGGTGGTTGGCTGTGTCATTCATCAGGCTTCACAGGCTAGTTATCCAGGATCCTATGTCGTGAAGATCGGGCAACCTCTCGGTGATTCACATCAGAGTAAATCAAGAACTCCAAGCCCGCCATACTGAACTGGCCGACAGACTTGATTCCAAGCCACCAAACACTGCCCTCCATTGACAGCTTCCGTCCCCTTCCAGAAGAAGGCTCAGATTCTCTTGTCAATTGTGTCCAGGAACCATTGTGGCAGCTACATCATGATTGGAGAGTGGACCGGATTGGAATGGAGCACATACTTAATCAGCACCAGCCTGCCACTAGCCGAGAGCAGAGGCACCTTCCACGATTGCAATCTCTGTGCAACCTTGTCAAAGATTGGCTGCAAGCTCGCCTTGGGCAATTTCTTGTAAGAGAGAGGACGCCCAAGGTACATGCATGGGAACTGTGCAATGGCGCATGGGAAGCCTTATTCGATGACCGCCATCTCTTCATCTCCACACCGAATCATCGAAATTGAGCACTTGTCGAAGTTGGTTGCAAGGCCCGTCGCTGCACCAATGGATTGGAGCACCTAGCGTAGCAAGGAGAGATCAGACGCCGTAGTGGTGAGGAAGATCACCATGTCGTTATCATAAAGTGACATCCAAAAATTGACACCCCGACAGCGGAGCGGCGCCATCATCCTAGCCTCTTCTGCTGTTTGAAGGTAGGCATTAAGCACCTCCATTACAAGCAAAAAAATCAGCGGCGATAGCAGATCACTCTGGCGTAGGCCACGGCAGTGCAAGATGCATTTGCCGGGAACGTCATTTAGCATGATCCTGGAGGAAGCGGATGATGTGAGCATGCAGATCCATTCGATCTGCCATTCTCCAAAACCCATATGCCACATCAGCCGAAAGAGGAAAGACCACGAGACAGAGTTGAAAGCCTTGGCAATGTCCACCTTCAGCAGCAGTGAAGGAATGCGCCTAGCATGGAGCACATGGGTTGTGAGGTGAACAAGCTGAAAATTGTCATGGATGCTCCTCCCATTCATGAAGGCACTTTGGTTTTCTTTGATGAGCAGCAGCAGCTTGGGTGCAAGGCGAGTGGCCAGGAGTTTGGAGAATAGCTTGCCGATGCTATGCGTGAGGCTAATCGGCCACAAGTTCTTCACCTCCATGGAGTCCTCTTTCTTTGGCAGCAGCACCACCAGAGCATCATTAAGATGATCAAGGCCTCGAGACCGGAGTGTGTACAGATGGTGAATGGCTGCAACCATGTCATCCTTTATGATGGCCTAGGAAGTCTAGTAGAAGCGTCCCATAAACCCATCTGGGTCGGGTGCTTTGTCAGCCAGAAGGTCTTTGACGGCTGCCCAAATCTCATCCTCCAAGAATGGCACATCAAGTTCTGACAGATCAATTGAGGGTACCTACAGTAGGTTCAAGTTGAGATCATGGACGCGCTCCACATCAGTGCCCATAATTCCCGCGAAGTAGTCAGCGAGCATCTCCTCCTTGTCTTCATGCGAGGTGGCAACAACCCTGCCTCGTGCAAGGACGACGATGTGGTTTTTCCGCTGCCGGTGACGTGCATGGATGTGAAAGAAACACGTGTTGGCGTCGCCCTTGGCCAACCAACACACTCGCGATCACAGTCTAGCAATCGTGCGCTCCAAGGACGCTAGCCCAAGCAACTTGACCTTAAGTTCCTTGCGAAGATCTTGCTCCATCACGAACAAGGCTCACGATTCCTGCGCGACATCCAGACGATAGACGACCTCCTTTATGATCGCCAGCTGCAATTTGATGCTGCCAATGTACCGTGAGTTCCAGGACTACAATGCACGCTATGTTCTGGTGAGCTTCTCTTGAAGGCGGTGCAATGGATCCGTTGAGGCAGGAGCATCCCAAGCAGCCTAAACAATCTGGTTGTATTCCTTGAACTTCGGCTAGATGTTCTCAAAGTGGGACCGATGAGAGCACGGGCTTTGCAGTGATGTATGCAGGATTATGGGGCAGTGGTCGGAAGCCATTGACGACGCCGCATGGAGGAGGCAGCTTGGGTGCCGTTCCTCCCAATCCACAGAACAGAAGAGCCGGTCGAGGCATATGAGCGTGGGGACACATCGCTTATTGCTCCACGTGTACCATCTCCCTTGGAGGTCTATCTCCCGCAGCTCAAGATCATCGAGTAACCGGTGAAATCTCCGCATCCAGTGCCTGTTGAAGTTGGACTTATTCTTGTCACAGTCTTGATAGATTAGGTTGAAGTCTCCAATGATCGCCCGCGGGCTAGGGTGCGATGCTCTGAAGTCTCTCAATTCCTGAAGGAAGAGAGCTCATTCGGCATCTTGCAGTGGCCCGTAGACACCTGTGAACCACCAAGCGAACGACAGGTCTCCACGCTGCTTGATCAGCACAGAGAGTGCAAAAGAATGAAACACAACTCCAGTGACATCCCAACAGTCAGTTCGCCATGCTATCAGTATGCCTCCCCAAGTCTCCTCTGCCAACAATTGAAGATAATCAAAGCCAGGTGCTAGCATTTGTAGAATGAATCGATTATAACCATTTTGGTTTCTTCAATGCAGAGCAGAGAAACCCGTTCATCACGCACTAAACTGCGGAGAACATGACGACACGCTGGTGCATTCAAGCCGCACGTTCCACACACAAATATTTTCATTGCGTGTCGCCATTGGGGAAAGATATGACGACCGCAGAGCAGCGCTGGGAGGGGCTTAGCAGACCTCCTCGACCAATGCGATGTGCTTCACCGCATTCTTCTTAAATAAGTCCCGGACTGCTTCAATTCTGTCCGGCCTGAGCTCGTCCTTGAACTTGTCCTTGTATAGCTCGAAGTCGTCATCAGAGATGTGCTCGGGCTTCTCCACAAGCCCAAGGCTGCACATGAGGATGCGCTGCACCTAGGAGACCAAGCCAGGGACCGCCGAACCCGCGATCTTGGCGATTCGCTTGCTACGTTGTGGAGTGAAAGGCATAGCGATGGGGAGAGGCGGCCTCAATAGGGTAGGTGACAGTGCTTGGATGCAGGCCTTAACGAAGGCCGCAACATCAGTGTACCGCCTGTCGCCTGGAAGCATCGAAACAACCGGTACCTATAGCAAGGCAGCATCATCGACGGTGACCAATGCGGATGAACCTGATTAGCAATGCCAAGATTTTTAGGTTGCAGCGGATCGGAGCTTGTAGTTAGAGGGGCCTCGAGCGCGGTGGAAGCCTGCTCCAATGGTGATTGGACCGAAGGCTGTGGACTCGGCACGGCCTGGCTCAGGCAAGGGGCCACGAACACAGTAGAGGCCTGCTCCAGTGGTGGCTGGGGCGGAGGCTGTGCACTTCGCATGGGCTGACTCTGGCAGGGCCCAAAGATGACAAGCTCCAGAACTGGCCCAAGATTGCGGCCCGTTGGAGGTAGCGTAGGGGCACACTTTAGGCGGCTGGTGCACTGTGGGCTCCACCTGGCGGGGGCTACCGATTGTCAGTGCCAGCTGTAGAAGGGCCACGATTGTTGTCACCACGTCCATGTCTTCATCCGTTCTGCCACCCTTCTCTAAACTACCCAACACCGAGCTAGGACGGTGCGGGAAAGAGAAACAGAATGGGAAATCAACCTTGGCCCACTCAAATGCTCTTTTCCAGAGCTGTCGGCCAGACGCACAGTGGACCCGTTGCATCCATCCAACAATGAACAACTCTTTTTTGTCAGGCTACGGCCATGTTCGCGTATGGAAAAAGGCATGTGGTGCAGGCTCCCGGCAGAAACCGACGAAAGGGACGTCCTTGACTGCAGGACCGACAAGGGTGTGGGCGAACCAATGGTCGACGCGTGTCCAGCTGGCCCCTCCAGTAGAGCATCAGCGTGCACGCTACCTGATGTCATCGGTGATGGAGGTTCCGGAGTAGGCCGTGGGACCCATCTAGCCATTGGCAAAACCGGCATGGGGTGACGGTGGCGTCGGCGCTAGCGTGGCCGTCACTGTTTCTGCGCTGCGGCTGGGGCAGCGGGGAACTCTTCCACTGTGAAGGCAACATGGGCAGAACTTGACGGCGGGGCAGAAGTCACGACGATGGCCATGGCCTCCGAAGGACTGGCCACATTGCTTTGCCCAGCTTGACTGGAAGCCTCGCCAGTTGGAGCGTGATGGCGCCGGTGGCCGCGCCTTCGATAGCTGATACCCATAATTTGTGTATTATTTTTATTTAATTTTGCTGAATTGCTAGAAAGTGTAAAGTATCTCTTTATCTATTCTTGTGCGGGAAACTTCAGGGAAAAGCTAAAGAACAAATTTGGAGAATGTTTGACAAGATAAGCAAGTATGAAGAAAATGGTTCTGATCCGGAGCCTCTATAGAGGGGGCGTCATGGGGATCCCAAAGCTCCTCGAGTAATTGCCCAACCTGACCATGTCCCAGCTTTTCAATTCCTTCGGCCTACATATTCCCCAGCGACGTGTACTTTCCAAATGTGAGGTCAATTTGTGAAAAATAGAGACATCGTGTCACCAGAACAAAGAAGAAGATCCAATCTCTTAGAGGGGAATTCTCGGATAGATAGCCACCAAAATCACCCATTGATGGTAGTTTTGATAGGGCTAGTGTAATATCCGACTCCATTATCAAGAACAACTCTGAAGATTGGTTTGTATTGATTCAATCTATCAAGTTCTAATGATTTGTTAGTAGTCTCATTGAGGCTATGGGTATCTAGTACTAGCTACATAGCAATTATGTAATATGTAGTACTGATGTTGGGACCGCATTATCATCTTTCTTATGTTTATTAGATGCAATTAGTAGTTGTATATCTTGTACTTGTTCTATGAGATCGACAGGTACCCGATACTTGGACGAACTGATCAAAGGCAAGTGTGCAATTATAGGGCGAGGACGTGATGACTCCAGGAATCCTGTGACAAAAAGGACCAAGTGGACCTCGCCATACCGGTAGTACCGAATCCACGCATTAAGGGAATTATAGTTATAATCAAGAAGCGTTAATGCTTCAATCCAAATTTGATCCTTAATAATTCTATTGTGCAATGGCTATTAGCGATAGGGTTGGATAACTGTTTACACATGACAATGACTATTGGCATTTATTCTATGAAGACATACCTCCATGCGAAAGAATCTATCACATACATGTTGTGTTGCTTATAATTAGTGTTTCTTTATTTATCTTATGATCTCACTTTGTAGTACTATTTGCTAGTTGTGAATCTTTTTATCCATGGCCTTGTTTTAGTTAATTGGCTCCACATATTGTTTAGATTTAGTATTTTCTTTCCTGTTGTTTGTTATTTATTCAGCAACTACTACTTTCCTTTTAATGCACATTCATTAAGGTTCTGGGGTATTTTATCAAGTGACAACGATGGTAGTATCCACGAAACCCTCCAAATAATATTTTTCTTGAGGCTTTAGCGGTTGTTCGATGGTGATTGTGAGGTACTTACGCGTCTCAAGGTTTGGAAAACTTTGGAGTACTCTGAACGAAAAGAGAACAATGACCCTGTGCACTTGCAACCCATCAAGCGCAAGCGTGGAGGGGCCTGAAAGGGGGATATGAGTAGGGACATGACGAGTATGTAGATGGTGCCAGTGTGGAGGGGGATAGTGATCCAATACACGATGGTGGTGTGAAGGAAGGAAACGACGAGCACGGTGATGGTGGCGGTACGGAGCCATCGACGGTGGAGAAGGGGCATCGGAAGCATTGCCGAAGGGGAGAAAGCGTGGATGCCAGTGTGGAGTTGGGAGATCAAGGACGGGAAGGGGAGGAGGGAGTGGAGCGTAAAGACTTTGACAGACATCGGAGAAGAAGGCGGTGGTAGAGAGTGTGGAGGTGAGGGGAAGAAATGGAGGTGGACAAAATAAGGGAGAGATAGAGGAAGAAGAAAGGGAGTACACATGACATGTGGGTCACATGATTTCTTTATTTGTTGATTTGGCTTAGGGGTTAATTTGAGGATTGATCTGGGTAATAAAATCGATTTTGTTGTCGAGGATTGGAACTTAAACTGTACCGAGAGTTCGGGAGGGTAATCGGAACTTATCTCATTCTCAAACCGGTTGGGACAAGCCTTCAGATCCGTAAATCGATGGCCGCGATCTAGTTTAAAGACTTTCATGTTCAGTGATCCACAGCTTGCAATCCACTCTTAGTTTTAATTTTTTTTTAATATGTCATGGCTTATGTGGTGGAAGCTGGATTCACTTGTCCTTCCACTAGTAGTTTTCTTTGAGAGGAGGGAAGTACTATAGTTGGGTTAATTTCATCTCCAGCACCGAAAAGGACGCACGATTCGTTTGTACTAGCAAAACCCAGTGCCCCAGTACTACAATCTGATTTATAGGACTTGAAGGACATGTTTGGTACTTAGAATGATAACAACAGATCAGCGCTGTCTGCCTGTCATTAGGACAACTGAGAGCGAGGTACAGTCATACCGCGACCTCCTCCCTCCTACCAGATGTTAACGACGTGATTCTGTCAACACGAAAACGATCCTTCGCAGCAATGGGATCCACATCCACCCATAGTAGCAGCTGCAAATCTACCGATGCATTTTTATACATGTTGGCATTATGTGTTCTATCGAGCAGCAGCTCATGAAAACTAACTCAAGGAGATATATATGGGATTTGCCACACCTTAAAGCCGCACTAGCTTGACTCGGTTGGGCTGCTACGGTAGGTGGAGTGAGCGAGTGGATCCCTCAAAACACCCAATGATTGGTAGAATAGATCGATGGATGGTTCTCCCCCAATTAAGTAACCTTCTTAAAATCTCACACCTTGATGTGCAAGCAATCCCCTGATACATCGCTTCTACCTAGCTGAGTTAGCTCAGACCAGTCACCATAAAAGTGGCCCACTGATTTTAACACTAGATCTCGCTTGGTTGTAAAAACAAGGGTTCACCACCAACTCAATCAGGCACTCTCTACCTTTTTGCCTCACCCTTTTCTTATACTTTTCCTTGGTTTTTTTCGGAGGTTAAAGTGTTGGGTGTTTTGACTATGCAAGTTACGTGGTAGTAACCAGATAGCACTATAGTTTAGTTCAGATAGGGCAAATGCGCAACAGAGTATGAATTTCGCGTCCAGAATAGCCCGTTTACTCATTTGAGAAAAGGCGATAAATTCCATGGTACAATGTTTAAAAAACTCATAAAATTGATGAGGTACTTACAAAGTTGCGCAAGCATGCAGATTTTCGACATCAAAGTTATATTTTGGTATGAAGTACAAAAAAAGACAACTGTTACTCCTCATTGCATATGATCAGTGCAAGATTTACTAAATGACTATTTTTTTGAACGATTAATAACATAACTCTATGGTGGGCCTACCACCCCCCCCCCTACCGCTAGCCCCCTCCAAAACACGTAACTTTATGCATACTGTATCCATGATTTTTGTTACTATTTTTGGAACATTATATCATGCACTTTTAGCTGTTTGGGACGCGGGCACAACTAATTTTCCGTGCGCAACATGAAACTCAGGATCACGGTGAATGAGAAACTGGAGTTGCTTGTAGAAGCCGAACGGACTATGTCTAAACGGTCCGGTTTTTGATCTGACGGCTCGTCTACATCGAACAACACAGTGGCAGAGGATCGAGCATTCGAGCTCTAGAGCAGATTACCGCGAGGAGAATTCTGATGACACGCTGGATATCAGTGGTTATGGATTGTTATGCTGTGTTTTCCCCCATGTTCTTGGGGTAACAGGAGGTGTAACTGCCATTTGTGCTTAACTGAGAATGTTTTATTCCATTCTATGAAATGGAACTGGGGCTGGGCCCTTTTGATCTAAAAAATTTTCTGATGACACGGAGGCGCGGATCGGACACAGTATATATATAGTTGGTTACGTACCAAATAACCGCGGTAAACTGCCTGGATGCGCACGGCGGCGCGCACCTCCCGCGACGCGCGCCGGAGAGCCGCTGTCCTCACCACCCTCGCCGCGGCCTCCGCCGCCGCCACCGCCGTCTCCGCGGCAGCCGCCAGCGCTCTGGCGCGCTCGATCTCGCCTACCTCGTCTCCGTCGTCGTCGTCCTCCCCCATCCCCACCACCGCGCCAACCTCGCTGGTGGTCGCCTCCGGTGACGTTTCGGCCGCTGGAAAATGCTCCAGCAGCAGAACCTCCGGCTCGTCGCCGCCGGCCGTGGCGGCCTCCTCCTCGCTGGCCCCGGCCTTCTGCAACGAACACATGCAGGTAGCTCAGCCACGATGGTTCGATCACATGACAGCATGCAAACCGAAGATCCCGACAACTAATGCCGACATGCAGGAACGAATGACTCGCGCATGCACGCCGGTCGCTGGTCGCGCATATCGGCGCGGTGTTTAATTACCTTTTTCGCGCCTTGCGCGGTTTCCCTGGAGGAGGAGGAGGAGGAGGGCCTGAAGACCTTCCTGACGGCGGCGAACCAGCCGGCTGCCGCGTGCTTCTTGCCCATGGCTCGCTGCGCGCTAGCGGTTGCGTGCGCGTCCGTGGAAAGAGATTAGTAAAATAATCTGCGAGGGAGAGATGAGGACTAAGGAGGGAGGAGGTAGTAATGGAGTGTGCCGTAAATGGGATGGGACGGTGGCGCCTTTGACGTCGCCGCTTACGGGGACCGCGCGTGCAGCTGCATCTGCTCTGCTTCCGTCAGTTCAGGGGTGTGACTGTGTGTCTGCCTGTGGGCCCGGGCTTTGCGGGGCACGGACGCTCCGACAGGAGAGGAGTTCCGGAAATTCCGATGAATTTCTACCACTCGAATGACACGAATAATTCTGAATACAACTGTTAAGATTATAATAAGATAGAAATATTATTCATAAAATTTTAAATCCAAATTCGGTTCTCTCATCGAACAACAGAAAAATAAAAATAATTTGAGCCGTTAACTGTTTAGAAGAGTTACTTTGATACGTGGATCAAATCTGGATTGATACTTTGTGATATGATCGGTATCCTGTTTAAAATTTGTTGATTTGTCTTGAAATTTTCCGGACCTTTAGCTGATAGCATTTAAGCACCACAAGAAGTGGTAGCAATATAATTATTTCTGGTACTTCTAACTATCCATGCCAGTAGAAAAGCAAGAGTGAGAATATTTATTCTAATTTCTTAATTCTCATCCGTGGCTATCACGTATAGTTAGACCCTCTTCTAGTTACTCTCATGTTAATTACACAATTAGTCCCTTAAATGACCCACTTTTCATATCTGTCTTTCATTTTCTTCCCGATGCACCTTTCCATATCCTACGGCATGAGTTCGTCCACTTTTCAAGAACTGAGAGATTTAGTAAAAAAGATTGTTACAAATTTTATCAATATTTTGATCTAAAATTGAAGGATGAAGATTCAACGAGTTTGCTCTTAAGGTTAAGATGGTAATTTCTCTTGTTTATTATTAAATTTTATGGATATATCTCAATTACGTCTCTACATGTTCTGAATTTTATATGTCTTGATACTTTAGTTATAGGTTTAGTGTTACCTTTGCAACATATTAATGTATGTGTAACTTAATTTAAATTTGTCGACCCATGCATCGTGCATCATTGCTAGTACTAGCAATGCTGGAGAGCTCTTCGTATGTAGCTAAATCATGTCTTCCCGACTTTAATTTCTCGTCATGTATTAATGACATACCTCTTGAAATAAAAGAAACACACCGGATTCTACCGAAGAAGTGTGTACAACAGCGATAGACCTGGATATAAAACTTCAAGAGTCCATCTCCACGGTAGTTGATTGTATTTTCTTACACTACTATAGAACAAGTTATTATAGCCGGTTCAAAAACATCATTTTAGTCAGGTTTAGCCGCCGACTGTAGCAAAGTAGAGTTAATACTAAATATTATGTCAGCTGATTTCTTAACTGGTTGGGATAATGTTATCTTAGTCGGTTCAGAAAATTAACCAACTGAGATACCAAATTATTCTAGTCGGTTTCACTTATACTACCCTAGTTGGTTTGTTGTCCCGACTGAGTAGGATAGTTCATTATCCCAGCCAGTTTCTAGCCTAGAACCGATGGGATATTTTTTGGACTAATGGGGAGAATCTATTTCTGCCTAGCATAATTCCTGAAACAGAAAACAACAATAGATATATCTCAGATTTCCCATATCATCTCAACATCAAGATATCATACATATATACACACATACACACATACACACATACACATCACATTAACATCACATTTTAATTCAAAAATGGACTCTCAGATAGATAGTGACGATGAGTAGTGTACATCTACTGTAGACGATGAAGATATCCGCATACGAATACACCACGACTTAGGAGTATCCTAACTACCTGAGAAGGTATGCACCTCGGAGAAGGACTCTGTGTTGATAAGGAAACCACCCGTGGGTATCTGGGACTCCTTAAACTAGGTAGTCAATCCCGATGTTTAAGGGAAGTGGAATCTTACTCGGAGATGAGTCTACATCTCTTACGATATGGTATGTCCTTTATAAAAGGATGCCGAGGGCCTTCGGAGAAGATGGGCTCTAGAAGGTTGAATAAGCTCCACAGATTCAACAAGTACCACAAGCCTTTCAAGATCAATCGACTTCTAAGCAAGGAAAATGGAAGATCAGCCTCGACAACCACCTCCGACTAGTTATAGATCCCATCTAGGATAAAACATCTCCTTGTACTCTGTATCGAGATCAATATAAACCAATATGACATAGGGTTTTTATCCTAAGGATATCCCGAACCTGTATAAAGCCTTGTCGCCAGTGGCCCGATTCGTGGTCAACTTCCCGATATGATCCCCTTCTCTCTTTTCTCCACGTATTGTCAGGACCCCGGGTTCAGAACCAATTCACACTGCGATATGAGGTTCGAATACCCGAGAAATTGCCCAGCACACCCTACGCTTACCAAAACGTCGTATGTCTTCATTGCTGGACGATCCGACACCTAATCAATCCATCATACGCTTACCAGATGTCGTATGCACTCACGATTGGTTAAGCCGGGCAAGGACACACCCATCGTCAGAGGGGTTGGTAATAAAACCAAAGTCCGGTAAAGAATTGGTGCTTCTCTTGAGTCACTAGGTAAAGTGGTTCCGGAGGAGCCCGACCATCGTACCAACACCCTAACCTAGCCCGGAGACTAGTGGGTCGCTCGAAAGCCCGGTACGATATCCCACACCCTGCCTAGCCGGCATTGCATCTCAGCTAGCGGGTCACTCAACCGAAAACACTTCGCGGAGTGAGCACTAAGAGGAGGCATCACTTCTTTACGATTGATTCCATATACTTCAAACATACACGCACTGTATATGGACCGATCACAGATAACAACTTCATATCACAGTTCAAACTCTAAAGGAAGGAGTTATCAACTTACATAGTTCACCTCTTACCCGAGGAAGGTCATACCACACACAAGTGTTGACTCGAAGGTCGATTACAAGTTTTTCAACTTCAAAAACAGCAACCAATCAAAATGGAAAACATGAGATGGCAGCCCATGCCATCTCCCTCTGATGATACAAACCCACCACAATTCGACCGTAGAGGAAAACCACCAAAGCTAAACATCGGCATCGACATTCTCACTATTGTAGAACTCACCGATACTAGGATCACCTGCAACAAGTTCAGAATCGAATTCCGTAAGTACTTTCGTACTTGCAAGCAACATTTGTAGGCTCATCCCAATTCAATTTCAGCATGCTTATAACAAGGATAAAATGACAAGCATCAATAAATTCACAACATGTGAAGCATGGCATGTACATCAAGACAAAACAATATTAACATAACCATCTCCATTTTATGTTCAACACTTTGCTTTCGGATCAGCAATAACCTAGAATTCAACCAAGAATTCGTTTCACTTCTCACATCAAATCAAACAGAACTCAAGTTATCAAACTATCTAGTCCATCGAGACTAGATTCAATTTTCTGAGCAAGTTCATCCAGACTTAGTCGGGAAGTGTTCCGAAATGTTGTTAGTCCATAGCTAGCCGACTATGACTACCCAACATTCCCGAATAACACTTCCACTGTGGGTGACGGGTAAAGCCCTACGATACCGACATCGACTGAACGACTACGGTGCTTACGATCACCTCGCTCAGCGATTCATCAGTAGCTGTCGATACCCTGGCCCTCACAACTCACTATTAGAGTTCCATAGATAATTAGTCCATTTAAAAGATCACCGCTGATCTTGCAACCAATTAACCTACCATGCTAGTGATTACGCCATCACATAACATAGCATTCTCAAAGCATATTCCAATCAAGTATTTCATCCCAATCACAAGCACATCATGAAATGAATTAAGGAATCTTAGCGAGCTTTTGTATACTTGCCTTGCTAGGTTTGCTCTGGGTCACAACAGTACCCAACTTCCGAATATTCCTTGCCACTCGTTTCTACTCAAAAACCAAATCCTGGAATACCGAAATAAAGCAATAGAATGAACTTCAATTAAAACCAGCAAGTATAGAAATTCAAATATGCATGACATGCAGGCTAATGTGTAGAGAATCCCTATAGGCAACTAACGCAATTGGTTTCGTCGAATTCGGAGTTCCAGGGTTTGAGTTACGATTTTCCGAAGATGTATATACTAGAATTAGGGTTCCATTAATTCATGCATATATTCAGTATATGAAAAGATCATGAAGATGGGGAATATACTGAGGTCTAGAAGATGATCTAAGTCAACTGTTAGTAACGCATATATGTCAATTCGAGTTATTAGAAATCGAATACAAATCATTTTGCAAGCCCTAGGGAAAAGGACATTATGGGAATTTCATAATTTTGAAGAACGTAACATGAACATTAGTTATACCATGATGTTCTATAGATTAACAGAAGAATAACAAAAAAAGAATCATTCAATTTGAAGTTCATGTGCAACAGTTATGGATTTTTGAAGATTTTATTCACTTTTAACCCAATCTGCTATTTTTCTGAATTTCGAATTAAGCCAAGGCTTTTTCTCACCCAACCTTGGCTAGCCGCAGCCAATGACAAGGGGGGGGGGTCCCCTTTCTCCCACTTTTCTATTCTCCTTTTTCTTTTTCCCTTATTCCCTCCAGTCTACTACAGTTGGGCCCCTCCTGTCAGGTCATTCCCTTTTTCTTTTATTTTCTTCTCCCCCAACTGTTGGACTCAGCGTGGCTTGACTCCGATGAGGAAGTGTGGCGGCGGGCGGGGGGTGAGCATCCTAGTTGGCGTTGCAGAGGGGGGGAGCGGGAAATAAAAGCACCAGGGGCTGGAGAATCTTACCCCGAGCTCGTTTTGGTGCTCGGGAGTCGAGGAAGGAGTCAGAGCCTAGGATGGTGGCGGCGATGGTGGGTGGCGAAGCTCGGCGATGATGATGAGGAGTCCTGGGGCAAGTCCAGAGAGGCAAGGTGATGAGGGAGGTGAATAGAAACCTGAGGAAAACAATAGGGACACTAGAAGACCTTGATGCTCACCGCAGGCAACGAATTTGATGGCGGCGGAGAGGTGACTGGCGACCGGGATGACGAGGAGATCAGGGAATTTGCTGCGAAGAAATCCGATTAACTCCGGCCATGAACTGGTAGGACAGGGGCGAGTCAATTAAGCCAAGAAAATAGGAGGATGGGCCTCACCGGTCGTGGAAGGAGAGAAGGACCCACCGGACTTGGAGAAGACGGCGGCAAGGAAATCATTCCGAGGTGGCCCTGCGCAGTGTAGAAATGAGGAAAAAAGGCCCCGCCGGACACGGGGAAGCCGACAGAGCCGACGGTGGCACACTCGGGGCGCACCAATGCCAGTGGTCCTTGTGCTCGGGAATTCCTTGGTGCAGGCGATGGGGGGTGCACGGCGAAGAGCAGCTCCGTCGGCGACAAGAGCGAGGTGGAGAAATGGAAGGAGAGGGAGGGGGTACCGAGGACGGGGTGCTTGGAGGTGTACTGGAGAAGGAGGCAAGCTCTGGTAGTGGGATGGTCAGAGGAGGGACGACGCGTGGGCGAAGGAAGCTGCAGGCGGGCCAGGCGCGTCAGCGGCAGAAGGGAAAACGGGAGGGAGAGAAGGCACCGAGCAGAGGGAAAATCGGAAGAGGAAAAATGCGCCTTCGGGCGCAGGCGGGGGAAATGGGCTTCGGCCCAGGCGGAGGGGGAATGGGCCGACTTTGCTCGGCCTGAGGGAAAGAGGAGGGAAATTCCCTTTTCTTTTTCTGATTTTTAACCCCCTTAGTTCAAATTCAAACTTGTAAGTGATTTCTAAGGCAAAGTTTCAAATTGGACACGAAGGACAGCAAGACTTTAACAAGATCTCACCCATAGTGTGCTTATAGCACAATTTAAAAGGGAATGTATCAGTTATTGTGATTAGATGTTATATATAGGGTTCAATAAGGTCTAGAGATATAGTTTTACAAAACGTTGTCTAAAATCTCTAAGAAATATTATGAAGAGTTCAGGAAGATATTTAGGAATTCAATATGAATTTTTGTGACATTCGTTCTACCATGTTATGGAATAATTCCTGGGTCTAGGCTAAAGTCTTTTGACCGATGCAGAGTTTTTAGTTGGCCTGTTATGATGCTATGCTATGCAAAACTCCAATTCTGTTTCCTTTAAACACTTCGAGAGCTTTGAATTTGGGTATACACACATACACATAGTGGGTCTTTACACGTATTACGTAAGATCGGCGGTTTACCAATTGTTAACAAATGGCGCCAACCTTGGGGATCGCGGCTGTTGATCACCATTGGCGTCTTGGCCAGAAGCTGTGGCAAGGACTGGCTTCTTAGACGAGGGGTTCTATGACAACTTCACCCCTCTGACTGATCAGGAGCCAAAGCAAGATCGAGTCGATCTTGACAATCTTTCACCCGACAATTAGTCTAATAACAAAGCCCAGCAGTGGATGGACAAGCATGCCAGGACTTACGGGGTCGATCTTTGATCCTATGACCACCAAAACACTCACGCTGACTCTGCGAGTCCCATGTCGGGATTGTCACCCACATGTTCCAACCACCCAGATGGCCGACAAAACTTATCAAAGGCCACCCCTGATGGCAGGTCCATGATGGATCTAGATTATACCTCCAGCGGACACTATCCCCACGAAGTATTTATGATAGGAAACAGATTACAGCGTCAATCCTCTTAGGAGATTGAGGTGTGATCACTGATCAAATAGAAAGACTGGATATCGAATGCTCAAGGAGCATTTTTAGAACTGAAAAAGATAAAAAAGCTTCATGTACACGGCTTCTAGTTTGGCTTTTTCACAGCATGAAAGCATAACATTATATACAAAGAACTACTGAAGGATAAAGATTTTGGCACTTGATTAGATACAGGGATGAGCTCAAATAGAGTTTTGCACAAAATTTTGGGCATTTGACAGGTTTTCTTTGGTCACATATTACCAACTTCTGATATGCAAGATCAAACAAGCTACCGTATATCAGACAAGGATTATCAAGATATGATTATTGTCCTTAACCAGATGAGAAGGATTCAAGTGGAATGCTGCATATATTTGGCATTTCACAAAAAAAATTAATTGCTTCATTTTGCCAAATATCCATGCAAGCATTTAACTTGAGTCGCATAATATGACATAACAGAGAAGATAATAGAAGGGACTAGATATGCTTTGCACTGGGTTTTGGGCTGCCGCCACTGTTCTCCTAGAGGAGTCGGACTGTCCAACATAGACAGTCCAAGCCTTGGCGAGAACAGAGTCACCAGGGAGCGATGGATTTTCCGCGGGAGGGGGGGTGGGGGGGGGCGCACCAAAACATGGAATTGATCGATAAACTTGCACCCCACATATAAAATGACACCACTCATGTATGCAAAAATTCAATAATAAAATTTCAGGTTGATGCCTTACCTTGCTGTTGGCTTTGAGGCTGTGATCTCCTTGCCCAACTTACTTCTTCTTTATTCTTCTTCCATTTGTTCCTTGAGCTCCTGCTCCCTCTACTAAATTGGACTGTGAACTAATAAGTGAGAGAACTAAAATATGACTGCAAAAGAAATGTATGAAAAAGAAAAGTAGAGTGAGCACCTAGTATTAACAAGCTATTGTGGCCTGCAATATCAAGCTACCATACAAAGGAGACACATCTGGAATGGGTTTTGAAATAAGAGATGTGGAGAATAAAAGAGATTATGAGTATATGTACCAGCAAAATAAAGATCGACTAAGTCAGGAGTCAGGGCAAACAATTTAATACAAGCTTCAAATATGAAATAGATACCCAATGTTCTAATTATCATCAGCTTCTTGTAGAATGTCTGAAAACAAGTGCCATGGTTGTATAAAATGAAAGAGCATAAACCATTGATGATGGAGCAAAAGGTGTACAAGGATCAGCTGGATGAATTGAAATATCGAATGTCAGATGAAGCACTTCAGCAGATGCCACAGTTTCAAGGCAGATTAAGACTTTTACGTAATTTTATCTTGTCCTAATCGGTATATTAAAAAAATAAATTCGTAACATGGAAACAGTGGAGAGAAATGTAGCACGACATTGGAGAGAAATGTAGCACTAACCTTTGCGTGATTCAAGAGCAATGCCAACAGAAGAACGTGATCGCAGGAACCCAGTTGGAGCCTCTCCTTCTCGAGGATGTCTCAGTCCACACCAATAGGGAGCAAGACAAGGGTGTGATTCCGGGACAACATAATTTAAAAACTTACATTACGTCCTACTATCAGCATTTGTTTGGGCTGGTAGCATCCACCAATTTTTCGTGGGTGGAGCATGGTAATGATGACATTCCTCAAGTCTCCGAGACTGATAATGAGTTTCTTGTGGCACCGTTTACAGAAAAGGAAGATTGGGATGCGATTTTTCAAATGGAGCATAACAAGGCACCCGGTCCAGATGGCTTCCCTGCTGAATTTTTTCAGCGGTTCTGGGATATAATCAAAGAAGATCTTATGGCACTGTTCCATGACTTTCATAGGGGCGTTCTTCCTTTATATAGGCTGAATTTTGGTAGTATTACGCTTTTACCAAAGAAAGTTGTTGCGACACAAATTTAGCAATTTCGGCCGATCTGTTTATTGAATGTTAGCTTTAAAATTTTCACGAAAGTTGGCACCAATCGCTTGTGTCGTGTGGCACAAACGGTAATTCAGCCCACCCAGACTGCCTTTCTGCCAGGGCGGAATATCTTAGAGGGTGTTGTTATTCTTCATGAGACGTTACATGAGAGAGATGCACAAGAGAAAATTATATGGTGTCATCTTCAAAGTAGATTTTGAGAAAGCTTATGATAAAGTTAAATGGCCTAGGACCCTGCGACTGAAAGGATTCTCCTAAACCTGGCGCAATTGGATTTCTCACTTTGTCCAGGGTGGTAGTGTGGGGGTCAAGGTGAATGATGATATTGGTCCGTATTTCCAAACAAGGAAGGATGTAAGGGGATCCCATGTCGCCCATTTTATTCAACATCGTTGCTGACATGTTGGCTATTCTTTTGAACAGAGCCAAGAATGTTGGTAGTATAATGGGAATGGTACCACACTTAGTAGTGGATGGTCTGTCCATCCTTTAGTATGCTGATGATACGATCATTTTTATGGATCATGACATCGAGCAAGCGAGGAACCTCAAGTTGTTGCTTTGTGTGTTTGAACAACTTTCGGGCTTGAAAATTAACTTACATAAGAGTGAGTTATTTTGCTTTGGCAAAGCCAAAGATTTTGAGGCAGAGTACACGCAACTCTTTGGATGTGACTTGGGGACGTTCCCGTTTCGATACCTCGGGATCCCTATGCATGATCACAAACTGTGAAAGAATGACTAAAAATGCATTGATGATAGATTTGAGAAACGTCTTAGCGGATGAAAGGGTAGGAATTTGTCCACAAGGGGTCGTCTTGTCTTGATTAATTCGGTCCTCTCTAGCCTTCCCATGTTTATGTTCTCATTCTTTGAGGTACCCAAAGGGGTAAGGAAGCATCTAGACTTTTATAGGTCCCTTTTTTCTGGCAGTTGAATAGCCATAAACGGAAATATCGCCTCGATAAGTGGAGCATCGTATGTCGACCTAAGGATCAAGGGGGACTAAGAATTCAGAACCTGGTCCAGAAAAATAGATGCCTGCTAGGTAAATGGTTATTTAAACTTCTTAATGAGGATGGCATTTGGCAGCGTCTCCTCAGAAATAAATATCTGCAACGCAGGACTCTATCCCAAGTGGAGGCTCGCAATGATGACTCCCAATTTTGGATAGGTCTTATGAAGGTGAAACACATTTTTTTCCAGCTAGGGAGATTTAATCTGCGTACGGGCAATCAGATTCGGTTTTGGGAGGATGTATGGATTGGCACTTCACCTCTCAGATCACAATATCCCATTTTGTATCATGTCGTCAGACAGAAGCACGCCACGGTGGCGCATGTCCTATCCTTGCCTAGGCTCAATTTATCCTTTCGGCGTGCACTAGTTGGGCCTAAGTTGATTGCATGGAACATGATGCTTAACCAAATGGCATCGATACAATTGCAACCTGGTTCAGACAATTTTTATTGGAATCTGCACCGTTGTGGACAATTCTCAGTCATTTTGATGTACCAAGCGCTTATGAATGCTAATAGCCTTTCTCGGCATAAACATTTATGGAAGCTTAAGTTGCCTCTTAAAACAAAGATTTTCATGTGGTATTTAGGTAGAGGGGTCATTCTCACAAAGGATAATCTTATTAGACGTAATTGGCATGGGGATGGAACCTCCTGTTTTTGCAATGCGGGCGAATCCATCCAACATTTATTCTTTGACTGCCCTGTTGCTCGCTTTGTGTGGTGGGTAGCCCAGATTGCTTTTGGCCTTCCTCCCCCATCATGTACTTTTGTTTTGTTTGGGAATTGGCTCCAGGGGATGTGGTGGGAATTTCGGGCACCAATTTTAGTGGGTGCGGTAGCGCTATGTTGGTCTATTTGGTTGTGCCGAAACGATGTTATTTTTGACAAAAAAATCTTTTTATCATCCAAACCAGGTGATTTACAGGTGTGGCAACTTACTATGGTCTTGGGCGCCCTTGCAAAAGCCAGAGTTTAGGGAACTTATGGTGGATGGGAGCAAGAGATTGGAGACTGTGGTGTTTGACTTATTTTCTGCAAGTAGCTGGCGTGCGAGCAGGTGTTTGGATGCTCCTATGGTCAGCTGAGGACGTCTCTTTTTGCATTGTTTTTGTTTCGGCTTATTTGGCCATCAAACTATTTTGGACATTAGCTTGTGTGCTAATATTTTTCTTTTGATCTATGTAATAATGACTAGTTTTAGGTTGTGTGCATCCACTGGATGTAGAGGCCGGAAGCAATAAAAACTTCTATTTCAAAAAAAAAGGCAGCAAAGACAAGCAGGAGGACGAACGGAACAAAGCACAAGGACTAGAGGCAAAGGACAAATAGGCACGAGCACTCGTAGCTGGGCATATAACCATCTTGATGGTTGCCGCGTTGTGGTCGTCGGACACCAGGATTGTGCGAGTGGGCGGTTGTCGCACCTCATTTCTTTGATGCAGCCGCGGTTGGCTCAGGTCAACGACGACGTCGACTCCGTTGTGGTCCACTCGCCTCCGCCTCCCTGTCATCTTCCTCAAAGCAAAGCGATGTGGCCGAAGACATAGTGAAGCTGATGGAGAGGCAGCGCGGATGGATGGGCGGCGCCTCTTCACACGCGCGTGGCGCCCGGCCGAGGGCGTCGGGGAGCGGTGCGGCTCGCGCCTCCTGTCGTCGTCCTCCCCGTCTTCTGCTGGTGGAGGGGCGGCCCGGATAAAGTGCTAATAAATGATAACATTTAATGTCCCGCATCAAAATTATAGATTAACTTTGTTAAATGGTTGTTAGAGGGTTAAATCGAAAGTTAAATTGTGACATCATCGTCAACTCAAATATTATAGAATGGTATAGAAGATGGGTGCTACTATATGTACAATGATATAGTTATACTGCGCACACAAATAGATGGCCTCACCACATGGTAGGAACACATCTTGAGGTCGTTCATAAATTGTATAAGTACAGTCATACTTCTACATTGTACCAAGGCCCCATTTGAATCTGGGGGTTTGTAATTCTTTCAAAGTTTTACTACGCGGGTTGTATGATTGTATAATTTTGATGCGGGAGCATCCATTAAATGTTATCATTTATTAGGATTTTATGCTCGAAGAAGTGCTAAGCCTCATTGACAAATATTACTAGGCGAATTTAATTAATGCTTGTTTTACAAGTTATATATTAAGAGGAGGAGGTATAATTTTATTTGTATGATATATATGGAACACTTATGAGTTTTACAAGTCTAAAGTAAAAATAAAATGTGTAGCCTTCATTGAGACATGGAGGGAGGATCGGGTGCGGCACAAATCAGAAAATTCAGTCATCTATATTAATATTTGGAAATAATATTGATCTACTTTCCAACTAATCAAATGGCTCGTGATTTGCAGATCGCTATAGAGAGTTATGCTCGTGGACATGAATGCTGTTAAGGCCGTCTCGGACCACACCTGAGGATTTCTGTAATTGAGATGAGAATTGTACCGCAAGTTTGATGGAATCCTACATTCACATGACCATTGGATTTAGGACGGATAAGACGAGAAATTCGGATTCAGTTCGTGACAGCTAGTAGGGTTATCAGTAAATAAGTACTCGCTGAACAGATATTTTCGGGCCGGTCGCAATGGATATACTCCCAGCCTGAGATTCCTTATACGCGATTTGCAATACTCAAAACAAGTCGGCGGTTGTTTTCCTAAGTTTTCAAATAGAGTTATGTAAGTAAAAAGTTGAGAGATAGGGTGGATTTTCATCAAAGCATTTGGGTGGACATCCAAGTGTGTATATACGTAATTGGTGTCTTTTAGCCTCAGCCCACGTTTAAACATAAGATGAATAGAGCCACGTGCTTGTTCCTTCAATTCTAGAATTCATGTGAGGATTGCTGGGAGGAATTGAGTTCTGTTGTGTCTGTCCGGGCTAAGTTCATCTTTGTAGGAATTGAGGGCATGGCAGCCGAAAGGACGAGCAGTACACACCGCTTCCTAGGCTGGGAGGGAAGGTTGGGCGGAGTAGAGATAAGCCAAGAGGGGCGCGACGGAGACGAGGCAGATGATGTTGGAGGTCCGCGGTTGGAGGTGGCCGAACGGCCTAGTGGGGGAGGAGGGGAGTCGCAGGGCGCGAAGGAAAGGAGGATGTGCAGGTTTTTTGTAAGGGAGACAAGGTGGGGATTGAGATGAGAGTCTGGAAAGGTGGAGAAAAAGGAAAGTAACACGAAACTCCACCTTCACCTATAAAGCTTGGTTTAAGTGCGTAGGTGATAAGTTTCCTCTTTCTCTCACTAGAATCTAACCATTTATCCTACCATATTAAACATCCAACGGCTCAGTGGACACTAGGTTTACCTACTCTGGTAATAGTAAAAAAAAAGTGAATTCCATTTTGAACCAGTATATGTGCACCAGTGAAAGATTGCATTAGATTATAGATTTCGTGAGATTTTGAACCAAATTTTAAGAATGTAATTCTATTTTACACCAAATTTAATGTCTAGAAGTGAGCTGATATGGAGATCCCACTGGTCAGACTTACATGGCGAGGATAACAAGGCACACGTACATCAGATGCTTGTTTGTCTAGGGCGTCTTCGATGTGGCTGGACCAGACCAACCTGCTAAAGCCTAACCAGCCCGTACCGCTCACGCCTAGCACTCTCCATCTCACACCCTACCAATCCTGCGCATCCAGCTTGGAGGTGATTGCGGAGGCAACCACGGCTTAGATCATCGCCAGTGACCATCAGCGCTCCACACCACTTCTAGGCAGGGTTCTTGATCACATATCTTGCCGCCGCCGTAGCCTCCGTTTTGTTTCGGCCATCGTCGCTTCCGCTCCACTCTCCGCTAGCAACCACCGCCGATCTCCATCTCACCACTCATGTTAACCCTAGCTATAGCGCATAGGGACACAGTTGGGCACGGGTGCGTGTGGGTCGGCCACGTCGGATGGCGCCCCAGAGGAATACGCCTCTGATATGATGTGGCAGTTGTTTTGCTGTCGTTGCCATATCACCATGACGAATGGGACCATCATGTCGATCCACTCTAAATGGTTAAATCTGGTGTAAAATGTCACGAAATTTAAAATCTGATGTAAACTGTCACGAAATCTAAAATCTGATGCAAACTGTCATGAAATCTAAAATCTAATGCAAACTGTCACATGTGTATAAATATCTAACATAAAGTGGGATAAACTTTAAAATATAATGCCGTGTACCTCTCTTTCACGTGCAGTTCTTCTCCCTTGTATCCCTTCTTAATAAGCGCCGCTGTATGTATATGAATTATTCGTACAATCCACGTATACGAATGATGTTCATCACTTCGGTAACATAAATGAATGGCCCTACGGGTAAGAACTCATGCATGAGTGAGATCGCACATACTCTCTCTGTCCAAAAATGTAAGGTATATTTTAATTAGTTAAGAAAAAACTTTGACCAATAATTACTCTATAAATATACAGTTTGTGTAAGAGAGTGGATTTTGTACATGTACATGTGGGTACATGAGTTAAGGATTTAGGTCAATTCTCATATTTATGCATCTCAAAAAATTCTCCAAAAATTCATAGATGTTCATCATGTTATAATGTACAAACCCACAAAATTTCATGCAAAAATATAATCAAGAGTGCCCTACACAAAAAAGACAAAAAATTGTTGCTGTGTTGTTTTAAAAATAAGTTGAATTTTTTGTCTTTTTTGTGTAGGGCACTCTTGATTATATTTTTGCATGAAATTTTGTGGGTTTGTACAATATAACATGATGAACATCTATGAATTTTTGGAGAATTTTTTGAGATGCACAAATATGAGAATTGAACTAAATTCTTAACTCATGTACCCACATGTACATGTACATTTGCTTTTCTCTTTGTGTAGAGAGTGGATTTTGTACATGTACATGTGGGTACATGAGTTAAGGATTTAGGTCAATTCTCATATTTATGCATCTCAAAAAATTATAAGTAAGAACTTTTGAATACGAATCTAACTATATCAATTTTATAATACATAGATCACATATCAAGAAAGTAATTGCTAGTTAAAGTATTGTCTTAACCAATCAAAATACACCTTACATTCCTAGATGGAGGGAGTAGAATGTATAAAAATAATCTTACTTATAGAAATACTTTAGTAAGCTTCCACACGACTAATAAAATGACACCACTACTACAGAATAGCTTATTATAGACGGTTCAAAAACCCTAATGTAGGCGGTCTCTCATAACGCTTATAAGCAAGGGTCTGTGATGACCCCCCATAGAACCGCCTATGATGAGGGCATATCACAGGTGGATCCTTACAAGAACCGCTTGTGATAATGACATATCACAGGTGGTTCCCTAAAATAACCGCATGAGATGAAAACACTCATCACAGGCGGTTCTCCATAAAAACCACTTATGATCTGTTTTATAGCATACCTAATTATTTGAGATTGTTGCCTAGCAGTAGCAAACAAAAAACACAATACATATAAATATCCATACACTCATCTTATTCATTCACAGTAATCATATTTGAATCATATGGAATCACAGAACATTGATACATATCACATAAATTGAGTCACAAAATAAACTCTCATCAAACTCATCATCATATCTCACAAAGTAATTAAACTCCCAATTTCATCCACCTCATGTCACATAAATTCAGTAAATTCGGCATCCATATAAAAGTACATTAAGAAATACATATCACTTTTTAGTTAAGACGTACTCGCCTTCATGTAGCTAAATTTACATTCTCTCTCTTTACCACATTACATCTACCAAATTAATCAAAACTTTAAACCAATCACTAACCTTAGATCACTAATATGAAAGAGATATACAATATCCTCTCTAAATCCACATTTTTTTGGGCTCAATTTAATTTCCAGGCTGAAAAACCGCAAGAGCTCTGCCGCCACTGCTGCTGTGTGTAAGAACAGAACATTGAAGACAAGGAGCTCAGTCTATCAAACTGTAATAAATAGACATCTTATCACAGGCGGGCCGTCATCACAGGTGGTTCCTAGTAGAACCGCCTGTGATATGTCGTCTCCATATCACAGGCGGTTTGCGTCTCTAAAAGTGAATCTAGGTGGTCCTCTTTGCGAATAGCTTATGATCTATTATAATAGAGGCAGATTTTCTAGAACCACCTGTGATATGAGATTGTTTATGACCTATTCTATAGTAATGCACATTTTTCTTTTCGGTGCAAACAATACCAGCTGCATACTATACTAACCAACGTTGTACTAGAAACCAGTGAACCACCTTTAGTTTCAGTACCCCCACCCTGTATTTTTTTTCCGGAAGATCTCTATCAATTATTTTTCCTGTCTCTGAACTCTGGACGGATTATAGAAGGTATCTTGGTGTGATGGGCGCGGAGAATCTCACGCTCGCACCACTCGTTCACAAAGCAAACGTTAAAGGTTTTTGTCCGTTACTGAGAGCTTTCAACTCCCACAAGAATCATTCCCTTCTACGAGGAGACCCTCTTTGTCCCTATCCTCTCCCTCTCCCTCCCTCTCTCTTTTGTATATGCAGACATATCCCTCCAAATAACCCCTTGCCATTTTGGTTTGGCTCATTTGCTGTCTCTCTTAATCCGTTCCCTAAACAGCAGCTTCGTCCCTAACCGGCCAGCACCTTCCCTTATCTCCTTGGAGCTGAAGGGGTATTAATAAAACAAACCTGCAGGTCGAGTGTGGCACGTGCATTATTGCAAAGGCCAGCATGCAGCTCCACCCTTCACCGCCGGCGAGGGCATTCGCCCACGGCGGTTCACGGTTGCCTAATCTTGTGAAAGGTTATATATCATCATCTCCATTCCTATCATGTTCCGGAAAACGCTTCTATGTATGCAGTCTCTTTCTCTCTCTATATATACAACGGGAAATTAATCCCAGACTCATAAATTAAACGCATTTGTTTTTCTTTTTTTCTTTTGGCCCGTAAATTTCTTCCTCGGGTACAAGATGGAAATATCTTGCCATTCTCGTGCCATATGTCGATCATGTGATAGTAGCAGGAGCTTGTTGTCTGTCCTGACGGCCAGATTGCGATGGTTACTGCATGCAGTTTGCGCCTATGTTCTGATCATAAAGCTGCCTACTGCCCTTTCGCCCTGTAACATGCAATGTTGTTCTGAAACCGACAAGGAAGCCATCCCTGTGTGCATTCTGTATACGTTTAATTAGCCTCACGTTCTTCCTCCTCTTTTTCTTCTTCCTCTTTATCTTTCTTGTGCCTGTGAGCAACTCGCTCGCCGTGTTTTTTTTTCCTTTCGGACAAGAAGAGATTAAGCAAAGCCATAGGTGCACTTGTGGTGAGATTGGCTCTCACTTTCTCTTCTTGGCAATTGAACAATTAGGTCCATGTCGTTTCTGCGGCAAAGATGGTGCGGCTGCCCTGGTGGAACTCGCCGGCACGCACGTCGCGAGGTGGAGGACTCAGGCCACCAACGTATCCAGAGCTAAAGGTATTGCCTTGATTTGGACTGGGCGCCGGTGATCTTGCGCCCGTCTTTATGCCGCTCTTGTCCCTTACCCTTGCTAGGTAGTACTACTGCGTGCAGCGTGCGTGTATGTTACTATCTCTCGTTTTATTATGTGCATGCTCGGCAGTTACTAAATTAATATAAGCTTCCTGTTTATTAAGTGCACAAACAGCACACTCGCAGTGCACTCACTCACTACTCACAAGCACAAGTTACTAGTTGCCTATCAAGTACGCATGTATACTCTAAAGCATTAATTAGGAGTTTAAATTTACATAAAATTCACAAACAAACAAAGGATTAAACTCGCGCGTGGTAACATCCAAGGTTAACTACTTGACCCAGTCTCAAGATTTCTCTCTAGGCCATCTTTGGCCGGCCAACTTGTTGATCCCTATGTACGGCATGTTCTTTGTCAGCCCAATATATAGCCGGTCGATCAATTTGGTCACTGAATAAAATGATCAAAGATTCGACTAGGACTGCCACGTGAAGTCAGGATTAGATTGGATAGTAGAGGTGACTTATGCCAACAGATCATATATGCCAACAAAAGAGACAACGAGGAATGCTTCGTATTGATTTCTTTGGCTAAGGTATACACATCTCATCATGCTCTCAGTGAGAGAAATCATTGGCTCTGGCGATGAAACTTCGTCTCTTTTCTTATCACTTGAATTTCGCATCCAGCGCATGTTACTTTCACCACGGCGGATTTGGTTGTCGCACCTTGATGTTTCCACAAATCACGAAAATAAAAGGGTGTAGAGCGTGCTCTAATATTTTGAACGGACAAAAGTATGACCATTTTGTGTTGTGTACAATAAAAGAAAGGGAAATAAAGGAGTAGCCTATCCGACTATCTGTGTCATGTAAAATAAAAAGGGGAGGTAAATGGGTAGTAACGCACTACTCATTTATCTCTTTTTTCCTATAGAACAGATATAATCATATTTTACATGAATTTTTACAGGTCCAAATGCTAGCTATAGCATGCTCTACATCATGATTTTTATTTATGATTTCTAGAAACTCCATGGTATACCAACCAACACTACTACATAATAGGTCTTTTAAGACCCTCCATCGCTCACGGTTCCGCACAAACCGTAAGCGATGCAAACATCACACACGGTGGATTAAACAAGCCTGTGTGCGATGTGCCTGGGCCAAAAGGCCTGTGTGCGATGTGGAGCACATCACACATGGTCATCCATAAATGCCCGTGTGCAATGAGGTACGGAGCATCGGTGACGTTTTTTCCTGGCTGATCGTGTGTGATGTTGTCAGTATCGGTGACGGTAGTTTTTGATAACCATGTGCGATGTCATATCAGTTAAGTCAGCAGCGACTTCGACCTAAATCGTTGAGTTCGAGCGTGCGCGGTGCATGCTTCTTGTAAGGGCGGTGACGGAGGCGGCTTGTTGGAGGGGTGGCGCGCGGCGGCTAATTGAAGCGGCTGCGGCACACGCTGCGGCTGAGGCGCAGCGGGTAGCGGCTGCGCGGCGGGCGGGTGGCGCGCGCGGCTACGGTTGAGGCGCAGTAGGTGCGGCACGGCGGGTGGCGGCAGTGGCAGCGGCCGGGTGGCTAGCCAGGGGGCTTTGAGCGCGTGGAAGTGGTACGTATATATATATTTAGTTTCAATATTAATATATTATGTATATGTAGTTTTAATTAATGGTTCATAATTTAACTTTTTAGGTATGTAAATATCATATTAGTGTTGCAATTTTGTATTAGTTTCAATGCTTCATAATGTAATTACTGTTTCTTATATTTAATTCCTTATATGTAGTTTCAATTGCACATTCACGTAGTCGCGTAATCCTATGTATCCCCCGTTTGAAAGAACTTGTTCATAAATATGTAGTACATGTATATTTATGAATAAACTCTTTTAAATTGTCCATGCTTTTTGGGCACCCTGAGAATGTGTAGTTTGGGTTCGTTTCTATGCCAAGTACAGATTCCAGATAGAGTTTCGGTAGCGTCTCCCTGTTGTTTTCCGGATACACACCCCTCTTGGCACGTTGCCGAGACGTGTATTTGGAGAACAACGGGGAGGTGCTGCCGAAATTTTTGTCTGGAATTTGTACTTGGCACGGAACGACCCAAACTACACATTCTCGGGTAGGATTTAGGACCTATCTTTACCTATGTAACCTTAGCTACCCCTAACTTTACCTATGCATACCGTAATCAGTTTATCACTATCACTTATGATTTACATGTACTTGTGTAATTTTGTTTCATATTTTTTTCATCCGAGAATTAATTGTTATTTTGTGGATTAATCATTTGTATGTAGATGGATCGAGGTTGGATGTCCAAGAGTCGTACAAATTGAGCATATATCTGTGGCGTCGTTGGTTTCATCAAAGTCGTTGAGACAGACATGAGGAATAGGGGGGAACCATTGATTTTCTGTCCATGTGTTGATTGTGATAATTCTACACTGTGGGAGAACCAAGAGTGATTGAAGAACATTTGTTTCAGAGGCGATGAAACGATGGCGATGATATGCTAAACCCCTATGATGGCCAACCAGATGGTGACGATTGTGATTCTGATGGTGATAATATTGCTATGTCAGATCTGCAACAAATGATTCATGATTTCAAGAGCTACCATGACGATGGAGAATATAGGGAATTCATGGGCTTGATGGAAGACGCCGAGAAACCATTGTATCCAAACTGCAAGGTAAATCACTCCAAGTTGTCAGCGACACTTGACCTCTTGAGATTAAAGGCAGAAAGCGGTTGGTCAGACACGAGCTTCACAAAGATGTTGGGTCTTCTCACAGACATGCTTCTAGATGACAATAAGTTGCCAAAAAGCACCTACGAAGCCAAGAAGGTGATTTGCCCCATGGGACTAGAAGTACAAAAGAGACATACATGTACTAACGACTGTATGCTTTATCGCAATGAGTAAAAGATTTGCGTTCATGTTTGGTATACAAAGCTCCTCGATACAAGCGTAAATTAGCAAAAGACAAAGACAAGGCCGACAATGAGATCAAGACGGGAGTCCATAACAAGGTTGTTTGGTACTTGCCTGTAATTTCTCAATTGAAGCGTTTGTTTGCAACCCAAAGGAAGCGAAGCTAATGCGTTGGCATGCAGAGGGACGTAAGAATGATGGACAGATGAGACACCCGGCTGATGCCGCCCAGTGGAGAAGAATCGATGCAAAGTACCCAAACTTCGGAGATGCCCCTAAGAATGTAAGATTTGCAATGAGTACGGATGGAATGAATCCATTTGGTAATATGAGCAGCATACACAACACTTAGCCTGTGCTTCTATGTATATATAACCTTCCTCCTTTGTTGTGCATAAAGAAAAAGTACATCATGATGTCGATGCTCATCCAAGGGCTAAAGCAATATGGAAATGACATCGACGTTTACTTTAGGCTACTGGTGGAAGAACTACAAACATTGTGGAAAGAAAAAGGGGTAAGGATATGAGATGAGCACAAAAATAAGCCATTCAACCTACGTGTATTGTTACTCCTTAGCATCCAGCATCTAGGATTATCCAGCATTTGCTAACGCTTCGGGACAGAGTACAAAGGGAGCCAAAGCATGTGCCACATGCATAGATGATACTGCAAGTGTTTGGCTTCCGTTCTCGCACAAAATCGTATACATGCGTTATCGGAGGTTCTTAAGAAGAAATCACTCTTGCCGTAACATGAAGGAACAATTCGACGGGAATACAAAAAGAGATGCCACACCAAGGCCTTTACCGGTGATGAGGTCAGTGAGATGGTCAAGGATGTGAATGTTGTGCTTCGCAAGGCACAGACCTATGAGAAGAGCGTGTGGAAGAAGAAATCAGTTTTCTAAGACTTACCTTATTGGAAGGATCTAGATGTACGTTACTGCATCGATCCCTAACCTCATAGTTTCTCGTCTTCCCCACTAACTCTACAACTCTTGATCTCAATCCCAACCACACAACAGACCTATCCTGATGAGACGGTGGCCTGATCTTTCGGTGAGACGAAGATAACTAACGGTTTGGTGGAGTTTGACCTTGACGGTCCGACTTTACCGTATGGGACGATACGCCTTAGCAATCACTAAACCAACCTCCAATGGTTATTGACCTTGCCGTAGGCCCGTCAACCTGAACAACGAAGTTTGAGTTCCTGCAAGCAACTGAAGAACCAGCAAGAACAATGATAAACAGCAATATGAAATTGCGAGTATTAAATTGGCACAAGAGATAAAAGAAAGTATATTGGGATTCCACTGGCGATCTAAACAAGGCGGTAGTCCTATACGACTTGTAGATGTGATATGTAGCAGTAGCTAAACAACTCAATGAAACTCCAAAAACTAAAGAGAAAATCCTAGGGGGTATATAAAGATAAGAGGTGATCTGTTACAGAGGCAGCTCGGATTGTTTTCGCTGTTGCGATCAGCTCGTAAGGAATTTGGATATGGGGTTGGACAGGTTGGAAAGACACGAGATAAGCTTTCCAAAGAGTCCAAGATCACCAAAATCAGAGTCCGTATGCTCAAGATAAAGACGTTTGAAGTCAGGGCTGTTTCAGCAATCCGAATCAGAGTCCAGATCTTGTGGGACTCTATATCTAGCTCTTCTTGGACCAAAAGTGACGTGGGAAGACTCCTTGTACAGCACCAACTCATGTGGGGACATCTTCATTGACACATGAACTTCATTCCTTCCTCCTCCCGAGAGCTTGAACTTGAATCCTCGCTTGTTCTGGACGATCTTGACGAACCATCGTTTGTTCTTTATATCTCGAGCAGCGGATGTACTTGAAGTAGTGGAAGTAGAGGTGGCAGCGGGTATATCTATGGGGGCCATGTCCTCATCATCCTCCCTTCCTTGAAAACAAAGTTGTCCTCGGCTTTGCATAAGCTGAAAACCATCAAAAAATAAAGAAAGCGTGTATGCAGCATATATGTATCTATCAATCATGGTTAGCTTTTCTTGGTTAACAATTATATCAAAACCATGATCTCAATTATGATTCGTCTTGGCAGATTTTAGAAACATGCATAGTGGTACATTATTCTTATAATTCTAACAAGTATTGCAACTCAATTTGCAAGTATAAGTGAAGTGTTTATGTATATAATCTGCTTTGCAAATATAAGAGAAATGTTCATGCATATAATCATGTTTGCAACGTATATCACTTAACCATCCCAACATAGGTGAATAATCATCAGTGGTACCCAAATAAGAAGCCATATCATGTTGAATTTTAGAGCACGTCAATGCACTAATGTTGGAACAATCATGTGACAAGCTATTTAACATCAATTCACCACCAATATTGGAGGTCATATCAAAACAATGAAGCATTGGTGTCAAATTATCTCCTCTAAAAGCAAAAAGTTGACCATATGCAATGAAAATCCTATGCATCAAGAATTCATTACCTATGTCATAATTGCTACAGCATGTAACATAATCATTTGAATCAAAGAACGACAATGCGTAGGTGATGAGATGAATAATTGCAGGTGGTCATTGTCAAAATGAGTAAGTTTCGAAACAACCGGTTTATTACAAGTGATGCAAACCAAATGCACACAAATTTTATCCTCTACACTAGTAGCTCCAATTAAATTGATCCTATAAGCAGGAGTGTAGGCGGAATTCCAAGATGGTAAATTCACAAGTTCAGAAACCTTTTTTAGAGCATTTGTCAAATTCATAGGGTTAACAAGTTGGATAGCACATACAACATCATGACTAATGGCATTATACACGTCATTATATTGTATGAACTTATTATATCCTATCTCAGAATCATTCAATTCACAAGGCTCAACTTTTGGCGTTGCTAGACTATCATAACAACCTTTCTTAGCATGTGAAGCAACTAAAGTAGTAGAATCAATATCACTATTTGGGAGGCTTAAAACAGTATAGTTATCATCTAAAAGAACATTAGGCACACCCAAATCTAAAATTTCAGAATTCATATTATCGTTATCAATGTTTTGTGCACCTAAATCAGTATATAAAACATGAGTTTCACATGGTGCACATATATCAGCAGGTACTTCAGTTATTTGATCAAATAGCAAGCTCAAATCAGCAAGTACTACATTTGTTCCAGAAAAATTATCATGTGATTCTTGAGAAACAATTTCAGCATGTTTAATCAATTTCTCATGAGGGCTAGTAACAATTTCAGCACATGAAACCCTAATTTGAGCATTAACATGTGATTCTAAAACACAAGTATCATGTTCACCATCTAGCTGTGGTGTAGATATAAGTGAAGCGTTATCACACAACTCTTCGTTATCACAAGGAGCATTACGCAATTCTTTACAAATAATATTCTCAACTTGTGGTAAAGGCAAAATAACAAGTGGTTCCACTCTAGGTTGCTCTAAAATAACATGACTAGTGGACAAGTAGAGTTCATCACGGAGAGCATGGGGACTAGTACCTTTAGTAGGTTGCAACATGGAAACTTGTACCTTGTGTTTATTAGCCTCATTTATCCGTCTCTTGATCACCTATTCAGCTTTGCAAGCAAAACGAAACAAACGATTGACAGAGAAGTAGTCCTTATGCATAAGTTCGTCCTGAATATTATGGTTCAAAAATTTCCAAAATCTATTAAGAGTAGCTTCCTCACTTTTATTGATATTATAACAAAATAAGTAATATTGAAGGTCTTGATAGTACTCATCAACAGTGTTACTACCTGGTTCTAAATGTTGCAACTTTCAAAACTTGCTACGTGTAAAAGAGGACGGTACAAATTCGTATCTCATTGCAAGTTTTAAATCATCCCAAGTAGCAGGTATATAATCAGGGTATAATCGACAATATTCATCCCACCAAATAGAAACAAAGTCAGTGAATGTACTAACAGCAGCTCGTGCTTGCTTATTCTTAGGAAAGACATGGCTAGCGAATATTTCATGGAGTTCTAATTCCCAATCGAGATAGAAATCAGGCCTATTACAATCCTCAAATATTAGCATGGAGACAACATGATCATGTACCTTTTCACGTTGTGGTACATTTCGTGGAAGTAGTCGTACTTGCCGTGGTGGTGATGATGAAACGCGCGCCTCAGGGTATGGCACATCTCCCACTATAGATCTAGCCCAAGAATTGATTACTCCAGAACCTGTCATTATCAGTAGAAGACAAGGAAACAAATCACAAGTATATGTTCCTACCAACTACTAGAATGTGGGGTGTGGAGTGGAAGAAATCTCAATAATTCTGTAGCAAATACCAAGCTCTTACCAGTTCTTACTGTGCTGCAGTGGTTGTCGGCTTTTGGTGGTGTCAACGATGATCAAAAGATTAGCATAGCGATTGCCAAGGTGACCGAACAAAGTACAGTATAGGAAGGTGGAGCTTGGTTGGTTTCAATATGGTAGCAAGGACTAGCAAATGATCACATAGGTATGCAAAGTTGAAAAGATGCTCAAAAATACTAGTCCTAGTTGCTGGATTTAGACTAGAACGAGCAAAATTTAACCAAGCCTAGATATTAAAACAATGGAGGCAAAAGACCACAAGCTCAAGAAACAATGCAATGCAAGAATTCTTATGAGATTTTTTCTTTCTTTTTTTAATCAGTGGCCTTCTGTGTGGCTTTTTATTCTTTTTATAAATTTTTAAATTTTTTTATACCTCAGAAAAATACTTAAGAGAGCAAAAGATCTCAAATAGTCAAAAACTAGTGTTTTGCTGCAGTGCTGCCGCACTGCCGCAACAGCCCAAAACAGCAGAAATCGTGTCGCGGCAGGAAAGTGGCAGGAGGCCGAAACTTAAATTGGCATTTTCTCCCAAACCACTTGTAGGATTGCACTGAAAATTTAACAGTAGGCTCCTGGATTTATTCCTGATTTTACAGAATTTTGCCAGATTTTTTTGAGCATTTTGAATTTTCAGTCGGAATTTGACTTGGAGTTTGAATCCGAATCCAAAACGAGTTGTAACTTGAATTCTAATCTGATTCTGCATGGATGTGACGTCCAGGAACCTTTTTAAGGTCGTGGAAGAGTCCTAGAGATTGGCCAAGTCCTTGCCCAAGAGATTGAATCAAACAAGGCAAGGCTTTAGTCAAAAAACCAGTGTTCTGCCGCAGTGCTGCCGCAGCAGCCCAAAATAATAGAAATCATGTCGTGGCAGGAGGCAGAAACTTAAATCAGAATTTTCTCCCAAAACCACTTGTCCGATTGAGCTGAAACTTTAACCATGGACTTTTTGAATTATGCCTGATTTTCGGGAATGTTTTTGGAATTTTCTGGGCACCTTTTTTTTTGAGTCCGAATTGAGCCCTAATTTGAAATTCGAATCAAAACCGTTTCAAACCATGAATCCTGGTCCGAGTCTGCATGGATGTGACGTCCAGGAGTCTTCTGAAGGTCGTGGAAGAGTTCTAGAGGTTCGCTAAGTCCTTGCCCAAGAGATTGAATCAAACAAGGCAAGACTTTAGCTTTCAACTTGAACTCCAAGCAAACTTCACTTTCCTTTTTTTTTCTTGGACTCTACTTTTTTTTCTCATATCCAATCTGGTAGAGCTAGCACAAAGATGCAACTAGAACTAGATCTTCTCCTCGGCCCGTAGCAGCAAGGAGCTTGATGGTGGCGGCGAACTTTGTCACAGCAGCAAGATGGTGCCCCCGGTAGCAGCTAGAGGAGCATGGCAAGTGGTGGCAGCGGCGTGGTAGCACGGGCGGTGCGTGGCAGCCTGCGGCGACACAAGGAGGTGGATGACCAGCAGCGGTGGGAGGTGGCACGGGCTGTCATGGCCGAAATTTGCAACAAAAATCTTGCCGTGGCAGCAACTCTTCTCTTCTCTTTTTTTCTGATTTTCTGCAGGGAGAACTAGAAGCAACAAAACAAGGTTTGATCTAGTAGAAAAATTTCAACTACGAACCAATCTAATCCAGCAACTCGACACGATCAATGCAACAAAAGTTCAACAATGCAAAAAGTACGATGAAAATTGCGAGGCTCAGATTGGTTTGGACAGGGGAAAATGAATCTAATCTACTATTTTTTGGCTCTTTTTTTAGACAATAGGACGAACAGATCTAATCTACAAAAACGGTAAATTTCTCACCGAGCAACTTGAACTCTGATACCACTTGATGAGACGGTGACCCGATCTTTCGGTGAGATGAAGATAACTAACGGTTTGGTGGAGTTTGACCTTGACGATCCGACTTTACCGTACGTGACGATACGCCTTAGCAATCGCTAAACCAACCTCTGATGGTTATTGACCATGCCATAGGTGTGATCAAACTGAATGATAAAGATCGAGTTCCTGCAAGCAACCGAAGAACCAGCAAGAACAATGATAAACTGCAATCTGAAATTACGAGTATTAAATTGGTACAAGAGATAGAAGAAAGTATATTGAGATTCCACTGGCGATCTAAACAAGGCGGTAGTCCTATATGACTTGTAGATGTGATATGTAGCAGTAGCTAAACAACTCAATGAAACTCCAAAAACTAAAGAGAAAATCCTAGGGGGTATATAAAGATAAGAGGTGATCTGTTACAGAGGCAGCTCGGATTGTTTTCGCTGTTGCGATCAGCTCGTAAGGAATTTGGATATGGGGTTGGACAGGTTGGAAAGACACGAGATAAGCTTTCCAAAGAGTCCAAGATCACCCAAATCAGAGTCTGTATGCTCGAGATAAAGACGTTTGAAGTCAGAGTTATTTCAGCAATTCGAATCAGAGTCCAGATCTTGTGGGACTCTATCTCTAGCTCTTCTTGGACCAAAAGTGACGTGGGAAGACTCCTTGTACAGCACCAACTCATGTGGGGACATCTTCATTGACACATGAACTTCATTCCTTCCTCCTCCCGAGAGCTTGAACTTGAATCCTCGCTTGTTCTGGACGATCTTGACGAACCATCGTTTGTTCTTTATAGCTCGAGCAGCGGATGTACTTGAAGTAGTGGAAGTAGAGATGGCAGCGGGTATATCCATGGGGCCATGTCCTCATCATATCCAGAACCCGACGGAAAACCCGCAGCCTGAAGAGACATCACCATCCCACTGTCCCTGCTACTGGGCATTCACTACTCAAATTCTAATGTCAATGGCATGGTTAAGTCAAAACGAGTTGCCACCACTGCATCACATGCCCGTGCAGCAAATCGTGCTAAATAACTTTTTCTAGGCTAATGAATATCTAAAAAAGATTCATGAAATTGTTAAAAACTGAACAATATACCAAGTATAATACAATTAATAGTACAATTAACACCATACTAAATTAACATTACTATTTCTGGGTCTAAATAGGAATATGTGATGACGAGTTAGGTTTAGGTTTACTTGAGGGCCTCTTTGATGGGCAGGATTTCAAAATCATAGGAATAGAAAGAAAAAAAAAGAAAATTACAATGTCATGTCTTCATAGGAATTTTCATCAAAAATGAATGGTTACACCATAGGAAAATATATAAATTCTTCGATGAGGTTTGAGTGTGGACGAATTTTTGTATATGAATAGAGTGCAAAGGTACTCCTAGAGGTTACTAAGGATTCAATCCTACAAGTCAGACAACTCGTGTAGGGAAAATTCCTAATGATCACAACCTTCAGAAACCAATCAAAAAGAGTCAGAGAGCCCCTAGCTAGACCCTTCAGGCAAGACATGGAAACAATCGAACTGAATATTACCCATTGAAAGCTTGGGCTAGCCAACAATATTTGAATCGATTGCTTCTTACAGGAGTGCAGATTATAGTCATGGTGTTAATATGTTCTCCACTTCATTGGAAGTTACAAGGATTTTATTACTGAATTTTTAGTGATCTCGACTGTAGTTTGCATGTTTTTTTTTAGAAGATAACTGCATTAAAAAGTTAAGGAAAACATTGGTAACATCTGGAGAGACAGCTGTCCCAAGGAATTGCAAAGAAGCCCCTGAAGAAAAAGAAAATAACAAAGAGGTCCCTGGGGGTTCAACATAATTCCTGCGAATCGCCGCGTCAACCGGCCGGAGCGGAGGAAGATGACGACCTGTGCGCCTCTGCTTAGCACCTACACAAGACACCAAAGCGCGAAGGCTTGGTCCAAACGCCGCAAGAGAAGACCGCCGCGAGAGGCGGATCCGAGGCTTCGCTGAGAGACCATCGGCAGGGGCATCGCCCCAAACTCGAGCAGGCCGCCGATTGCACAGTAGTCGCCGGAGCCTCGCCACCAGCCAAAGACGAGGAAGCAACACGCCGGAGGAACAAGGGAGGCAGCCGTCAGAGAAGAGCAATACCGCCGATCCGCGAGACCAAAACCTCACTGGCCCCCCGATGTCGGCAGGAAGAACGCCACCGGGACAGGGCTGGAGCCGGAGGACCAAAAGACCAGGCGCCGCCGTCGCCACCGGCCAAAACCCTAGACGAGCTAGACCTATCTACACATCCGGTCGAGGCCGCGCTTCCCCCCACCTCGCGGTGCCTGCAGGCAACCGGAGGCGAGGAGAAGCGGCGGCCTCGCCGGGGAGAAGGAAGCGGATTTGAAAACACCGGTTTTCCGCCTCTCTCTAGTGTAGCAGAGGAAAGGGGAAAAGCCAGGTGACTGTAGTTTGCATATTGACAATGTGAGAAAATCGTCTAGAAACATTTTCAATAAAGTTAAGAATTTTGATGGTTGTCACAATTCATATAATACTTTCTCCTTGGTCATTTGAGAATGCTCACAATATTGCACCTAAAGGAGAATTGAAATTTATTATTCCCGTATATAATCTAATATTTTGTATACTAACTCGATAGCATATTATCTTTTTTTTGTGTGAAAGAAATAACCTTATCTAGATACCAACACTAATACAATAATCTTATGGTGATAGGTAAGGTATTTCCTTGGTATGCAAGCTTGCCACGTGTAGAAGCAAGAACCTATTTGGATCAATATGGTGGTGACAATGATGTCTGGATTGGAAAGACACTCTACAGGTAAAAGTTTACTACTACGCTTCAAATTCGAACATCGGTTTGTAGCATACATATTCAACAAAGCAATGTAAATGTACCCATATGCCTTGATGGATGGCTTTTGGCAGGATGCCGCTTGTGAATAACAACGTCTATCTTGAGTTGGCAAGGCATGATTTCAATCGTTGCCAAGTTCAACATCAGCTTGAGTGGCATGGTCCACAAAAGTATGCTTTAATCCCACAGTATGCTTTACATCTCATTTTCCTGCATGAACTTAGCGTAGTTATGATCATATTATTTGTCACTATTTGTATTTAGGTGGTTTGCTGAGAATGGCCTGCAGGCTTTTGGCGTGGCAACAGAAGATGTTTGAGTGCTTATTTTCTAGTGGC
Source organism: Stipa capillata (assembly GCA_019208055.1). Classification (NCBI taxonomy): domain Eukaryota; kingdom Viridiplantae; phylum Streptophyta; class Magnoliopsida; order Poales; family Poaceae; genus Stipa; species Stipa capillata. Next base: position 149,207 of record JAGXJF010003208.1, on the reverse strand, counting down.
TGCTTGCATTTTTGAACCAAGCCGTGGCATTGAGCGACTCGCATGGGCTAGGGTGTCAGTGCTTGCCAACACTATTTCCACACACCTTCGTAGCGATTTGTCGGGTAATAAAATGATAGAACAATTTATGCACAATAGTCTCAATGAAGGGCATGGTGATGTATCATGGTGAGTACATTAACCAAGCATGATTTTCTGATCCAATCATAAACCACCACGCGAGATGATAATGGCTTATAAGGATAGCTTTCATGGTTGTTCACTTGTGATAAGAAAATAGCAAACTTGTACTAGTAATTAGGTTGATGATTTCAACTAGTGGACAATTCAAATGCATATATGAAATCCAATTTTTGCAGAGACTAAGATCTTGACACTTGCAAAGACTTTGTTTTACCTGTCATGATGCTACGGAAATGTCTTAAACACTACTCTATTGTAATCTATGTTGCCCAGATATGACGATACGGATACGGATATGGATACTGCAATACGGTATTTTTTTTTAGAAATACAGATATGACGATACGTTTATATATATAGAGTAAATTTTGAATGTACAGAAATTAATGATTTTTTATAACAAAATGGGAAAGATGACAGTTTAGGAATACCTTAATAACTCTCTTCTCCATCTCCATTAACCAATACTCTAACAATCCGATACTTATATAGCTGTCAGTCTGCCAACAATTGAATAAATTAGTAAAGTAATACAAATAAATGAAAGCATAATGGATAGATACATCATGCTTACATTGCAATTGTAGGTAGAGGCATGGAGCACTCCAACTCCAAGTCTGCAACTAAACAAGTCTCATTCCATTTCTCTATTTCTCAAAATAATAGTTCAACTCAACCACATAGTATATAATTTGAAAATCTGACCACATCACCACAAGTTCACAAAATCACAAGCAGTCCACGTGCAACAAATTACATAATAAGCTAATGAGGTACCAAAGTAGATGACAATCATGACATGACAAAATGGCATTCCACTCTCTAGCTCTCTACCCAACACAGCTCTCTACCTCTTGATCTTCATCTCCAATGTCCAATGCCCTAATATCATCTAGCAAGATCTCTAGGTCTGGTTCATCTAGTGAGAGCTCAGCTTGTTGAAGAAAATCTGCACCACCAGCAAATACCTCATGGTTATCTCCTTCGATGTCCCAAAATCTTGATGGGCCACTTAAATACTTCGGCGATCTCCCTGAAATAAGACGCAAGTTCTGATGTACAAAGACTAGATCCTCAGCACGTCCAGGGTTTAGCCTACAACAAATGAAATTGAAGTCAAGTTCCAAGTAGGTGGTAAAATCAAGAAATGAAGAAGAAATGAAGAATAGAGGACCTGTTTCTCATTGAACTATGTATCAGATCATATATACTCCAATTTCTTTCAGCACAAGAGGAAGATGTTGGCTGGCCAAGTAATTTAAGTGCTAATTTTCACAAATTTGGGGTAGAGTTACCATAAATTCCCCACCATCTCTCGGGATCTAGGTAGGCTCTATCCTCAGTTGAGTCGAAGGAATTAAATCTAGTTGCAAACAAACTAAAATTAGCAAACTGCTGTTTCATCTTTTGCAGTTCAGCACCAGCAAGAAAAAACCTCCTAAAGCATTTATTTCTCTCTTCTGAAATCTCCTCATCCATATGTGGAGCTTGGCGGGCTGGAACCACATTAATCCAAGCTTCAGTGTAATACCTAAGGACAAAAAAAGTAGCAATTAGTAGTGCATTAGGGACACTAATCAATTTACTATACTATGGACAACAAGCAAGCATCTTACTTGGGATTTAGTGAGTGTGCCAAGCAATGCAATGGGGTATTATCCTTTGCCCACCGGTTGACTAAGATCTGATGCACAATAGAGTAAAAGGCAGATTCTTCGAAACCTGGGGCTCTTTTCCTTCGTGGTGATAAATTGTAGTCTTCACCTTCTTAGATCATTGTATCCCACATCTCATATATCAAATGAAGGCATGGTTTGTCTATGTTGGCTGCACGTATCATAGCATAGATAGGCTCGCTAAAATCAAGGATATACTTCACCTTATCCCACCATAGATCACTAAGAACCTTCTTTTTGACAAACTGTGCTCTACCTTGATTGTCATCTCTATAGTCAAACCACTTTGAGCTGACAACCATCAAAGTAAGAGCTTCTTTGACATCACAGAACCTCTTCAACATCACAATCTGAGAAGCAAATCTTGTATCAGCAACAGCAAGAAGTTTCAACCTACTGAAGTCAATTAACATAGACATCTCATGGAGTGATTCATTATGAAGTTTCTTATCTGATTGGCATCTCCTGCAACCTCACTAATCCAATTGCAATGTTCATAATCGAGGTCATCCTCACTCCTGGCTGCACCTATGTTCTTCAAAGCAAGGTTCAAATATGAGAGAATTTCTGCTCCACCAGCAGCCCCGCAGCTCTGCAACTAGCTGCATTATCAGTGACCACTTGTACAACATTTACCGCTCCAACAACATCAATGATTTCTAACATCTTTTCATCGATGTACTCCTTGGTTTTTATTTCTCCCTCAGTGTTGATTGATCTTAAAAACATGGGTCCATCTTCTGTTACAACCAAGAAATTTAAGAGCGGGTGTCTTTGAGGATCGGACCACCCATCCGATACAATACACACACCTTTGTTGCTCCATGTTGTCTTGATTGAATGTAGCATTCGTTCAATATGTGTTTTTTCTTGCACAAGAATGCTAGTTTTGATTTTGATATAGATTGGAGGGGCATAGTCACCCAAGTTGGTGTTGGCAGCAAACATGAAAGCCTTCCTAAACCAAGGGTTTCTTGCAACATTGAAAGGCAGGCCTACAAATAAAATAAAAATTAATTAGGAAGTGCAATCAAAATTCAAACATCTAACAATGAAAGTTGATAACTTGCTAACCTACGGTATAGAGCATCCTAGCAATCAAAGCATCAAGCTTGCTGCGAGTTTCCAAATTGAAGCTTGCTTCAATAGCCAATGTCCCCCTTCTCTTCCTCCCACTCAAGCCCTCTGTTGGAATCGAAATATTCAGAGGCAAGCAATTAGCACTCAATGCATCAGCTCTGTCTTGTTCACCTTTGAGCTGAGCTAGAACATCAACCGTCACCTTTGGACATACACTCACGCCCTTAGTTGACAACTTCAAGAGATGCGCTTTCACTCTTGAGTAGCTCCCATGAATTTCACGGTCACAAAGCCTACATATGGAATTTGCATTCCCTCCTTGGCCTCTTCCGGTCCTCTCTATCTTCTGGACATACCTCCACAGCGGCTTCTTCTCATCATCATTTGGAGGAATCACGCTAGCAGCATTCAACACTTGGACTGCATTATTGGCTCCTCCATTGCATCTTCCAACTCCTATATTTGAGCCCGAGCTTCCAACACCAAAACCACTGCCACTGCCGGCATTGGATGCACTAGCCATTGCCGACCTTAAAGGGGAGAAGAAGTAAGGTTACTGAGCACTTGAGCAGCGGTGGCAGCACTAATTGTAGCTTTGAACACAGCGTAGTGTGCCAAAATCTCAAACATACAGCAACCTGATGGTACAAGGAAGATAAGTCAGAAGTGAGGTTTGAACAGCTGCTTAAGTCTATCAAGTATCATTAGTTCATCACAGAAGACAAAAGCTAACTTCAAGAAGACAAGAACTATGTACCAGACTATCAGGAGCTCACCAAGTGACCATATATGAGCTTGGCGGGGAGGAGAGCTCTTGACTTCTTGAGTAACTTGGTCGGAGAGGACGCAGCAGTGCAGCACAGCAGCAATGGCTGGTTGGCGCACTTCAGGGGAAGGGGTGGCGGCGTGGCATAGTGCAGTGGTGGCGGCGGCACGGCGCAGGACAGGCAGGGGCGTGGCGGTGCGGCGACGGAGAGGCAGGGGCATAGCGGTAGTGATGTGGAACAGAGAGGATGGGGACGGCGCGATGCAGAGAGGACGGGCAACGGGGATCAAAAAGGGCTGATTAGGGCTAATACGTTGTCGGGACCCAAAATCCATAACAGAGAATCTTAAGTGAAATCATCCGCTAAGTCGAAACGTCAACCCCGACCTCAACCCTTGGATATCAATTCCAAGAGGAATGGAATGATATGGTTTCGAATAGCCCGAGACATCAACCCCGAACTTGCTCCGGCGAACTAATGCACAGATTAAGTAGGATGATATGGTCTCCTCACTCTTTTCTCACTGAGCCGGAATATCAATCCCAAACTCGTCCCAGCAAATTAATGCTCGGCTGGAGTAGGATGATATAGTTCCCAAACTCCCAATGGTAGAGTTACTTCACAGGGGTGATTAAACCTAACGGTTCTATGATATAAACTCTAAAACCCTACCCACACCATGTGCTTCAATAACATACATGCAATGCACATGAGGCAGGTGAGAACAAACAAGTATCACAACATCAACTATATGACTAAAACTGCAATAATACTAGTTGTTCTTTTAAACTTAACAACATAATTCACACAAAGAGTCTATGACACAGTGGAATGTTTAATATGACTAAGAAGCTGAAAAGTAGGGCCAAAAGATGGCAGCAAAACAAACCAAGCTGTCGAACCCTGGGCAGGATCACTGCTTGGGATTCCCAGTGACTAGTCGTCGTGGGTGTCGATCTCTACATAGAAACCATCCGTTGAAGGGATGATTTCCTCTGCACAAGAATTTATCAATAATAGCAAGGTGAGTAAAAAACTGTACTCTGCAAAACTTACAAGGGAAATTAGTAATAGATGCAACTGGTATCAATAAAGAGGTAACTGTGGACTACTTTACAAAAAGCTGATTATTCTTTTGACAATATTTCTTAAGTAGGATGAAATCGACTACTAGATTACTTTTCAAAGAGACACACTTCACGAGGTGTGTTAGTAGAGGGTGATCGAACACGACCTTTACAATGTTTTCGATTTAAGTATGAGCCACCCTAATGGGCTAATCAGTGTACACCAGTCCGGCTGGTACCCAGACACGGTCCCAAAAATTATAGCTGGTGATACATCCCCGGTCGCGGACCATGTGTAACCCTTACAGCTATGTTGAGGCACCACATCATATCATTTTTCACTCACTCAGTAAATAGAAATGACAAATTATGCAGCTCATAACTTAAGTCTAGACAGATTATTCAGTCGTGGGTGGCCCATTATACCACCCGTGTAGAAGTACGCAAATCTTAGGTTCAAAAGGACACCGGGAACCGGTCGTTGTCGGAAAAACAAGACAACCCACAATGCTCCAGCCATGGCCTCTCATCTAAGCCCGATATTTATTGATCAAGTTCATTAATTACTTCCCGGTGAACACCCACCTACCACTTAACCCACCCAGAGTGTTGCGGTTTGTCTGCCATCCAAGGAATTACGACTTCTACATGTCTAAGCATGTATAAGCATCATTAACCATATAAGTAATTTAGAAGCAATAACTATACTACTCTAAATAGGTTGGGGTGTGGTGGAGTTGATTGGGCGACAAAGTAAGTTATGCAAGGAATAAAGCTAGTATTTAACGGAAAGTATAAGTTGAACACATGCGATAAAGGTTTGAAAACAAATAATATTTTGTAAGTAATAGGGTGGTTGCAATATTTTCAAAGGATTTGCTTGCCTTGAGGTTTGGTTACTAAGTCTTGCTCCTGCTCGGGATTATATGATTCGAAATCTTTCGGCTCTATCGGGAAGAACGAAAACACCGGAAAAAGGAGGTGCAACAATAAACATCAAAATGATGAACATCAGCATGATATGAAATGCATGTCATACCATAGAGAATTTAAAATAGAGACAAATACAAGTGGGATCAATTTAATCAGAGTCTGGACACTCAAGATATCACGATCCGACGATCTCCGACTAATCGGGAAATCCTAATTTGAGTTTTTAGCTATTTGTATTTTTCCTAGCATGCAAACATGTATGAAAATGACATATTTGGGTAGATCTCATTTTTCTAAATATTTTGATATATTATTTGCATTTTTCTGATTAAAAATGGATTTTCTATGATTTTTCTAAGATTTAATCAATTTAATACCCTTTTTTGTATTTTTCTCAGTAAATAAAAATAATATTAAATAATAAATATTTTTATCACTTATCTCTGTCTTAGCCTCAGAGAATGACATGTGGGCCCCATGGTCAACTTTGGTCAAAGTTGACCGAGTCTATGACAGGTGGGGTCCACTTGTCATAAAATTCTAATTTTCTTTATCCTTTTAATTTAATTCTTACATGTGGGTCCCGGACATCATAGAGACAAAAAGAATTAACTGACAGTGCATTTAACAATAGTCATTAATGTGTCGATTTAGCATTAATTACTCACAGTTAGTATTAAATGCTGTTATTAATGTGTCCAAACGTTAATTACACATGATTAGCAATTAATTACATACATTAATTACACTTAGCATTAAATGCTCTCATAAATATGTCTTAACGATAAAATTAATGGGCCATTAATGCCCTAACAAACGTGGCCGGGACCCGGCCGTTTGGCTCGGTCCGACCGGTGGTTTAACTAGCGCTGCGTTGCCGGCAGCAGCGGGGGTCGGGGCGACGGTGAGCCAAGGCAAGGCGGGGCGGCGGGGGTGAGCGGCTTACCGAGGAGGCTGCACGGCGGAGAGGTGGTGGAGGTAGGCGGGGCTTGGTTCGGGCGGCGGGGCTCGGAGGGCGTCGGGGTGAGGCAGGGAGGCAAGCGGGCGACGGAGCGGTGGAGGGCTCCGGGTGGTGGGGAGGCTCGACCGGAGCGGGAGTGGGGCGGCGGCCGGTGGGGATGGGGGCGAACGGCGAGGCGGCGGGGGTGGTGGAACGCACGGGAGAGGGAGAGGGAGGCCGAGAGAGAGAGACGAGAAGGAGGAGGACTGATGCGGACATCACCATGGACAACACTCTATCAAACTATTCAAATCCAAGCGACACATGTGTTGGATCGTATGTTGCCAAGACATGGCATGAAAAGGTGAACCTTCTCCTTTACATTTGTCCATCTGATCCTACCTTGAGTGGTATGCTACCTAATGTGTTGACTCTATGCTTGCTCAGGTATGAAAGGTCAATAGAATGGAAGAGCGAAGCCAAGTGGAAGAAGAACTGGGGCTGCCTGGATTGCATGTCCGGACATTCCGGACAAGGATGCCTGGACACTCCGGATGCACAAGCCGAAGAGCTCCTCTCCATCCCGGACACTCCGAGTCCCAGCTCCACATCCGGACATTCCGGGAATCAACCCCGGAGTCTCCGGACGTCCTCCACCCGGAGTGTACTCCTCTCGGGATGGTACCCGAACATTCTAGAACCAGACCCGGGCACTCCTCCGCGTGTCCCAGCCCAGCATCCGGACATTCCGGAACTCAACCCCGGAGGCTCCGGATGACCAGCTCCAACCCTCCGGACGTCCACTGAACAAGACGTCCGGACATTCTGGGAAAGGTACCCCGGAATGTCCAAGCGCCACGTCCGGACATTCCGGGCAAGGTCCCCCAGAATGTCCGGGCGCACTGTTTGCGCACAGTAACGGGCCGAGGCCCATGTAATGAGATGGCTTAGCCTCCAAGGGTTACGGGGTTAGGCCTATAAATACCCGTACCCAAACCCTAATTGAGATTAGACTTGTTGTTAAGAACTTAGTAGAGCTTTGCTCCTAATCTAGGGTTTCATCCCTCTAGATTTGGAGTTCCACCCTAGGCCTTTCTTTCCTTTGGATTGAACGGATCGGCGTGTGCCTCCGAGTAAATGTGGCATTCAATTGAGAGGTTTGTTGAATTGGTTCCTAGTCTCCAAAGGCTTTCCCATTGGGGTTTGTTGTTGGTTTGGGTTTCCAATTAGGCTTGCCTAGTTATCCAATCCAAATCTTGAAGATCAGGAGCCACCATATCAACTTGGTATCAGAGCTCTAGGTTGACACGATTTGGATTTGTATCCCCTCTTTTCGCTACCCCCAATTGCTAGCTTTGTTTTGGTTTTTCTTGCCTATTTCAAAAACTCCACAAAAAGAGCCCGATTTGAGATCTATATGCAATTCGGAGTTGTGGGTGAGCTTTGGTTGGTTTTGATCCATTAGATCTTGGCCTCCTATTGTTGATCTAACCTCCTATTGTGTTGCCTTGGCCTATTTTCCAAATCTCCTCTCTGATTTGTTGTTCTTCGAGCCGCCCCTATTCAGATCTAGAACCTCCCAGCACAGCCGGAGTATCTGGACCACGCACCCGGAGTCTCCGGCCTATCACATCAGAAGATTTCGAGTTCTCGGGACGTACCCCAGAGTATCCGGGCCCTTTACCCCGGAATTTCCGGCCTACCCCGGAGTATCCAGCCCATCTTATCCGGAATCTCCGGGCAGCCATAATCAGACTGCGCAGCAAGCACTGTTTCGGCCGTAACTTTCGCATCCGGACTCCATTTTCAGTGAACTAGGACTCGTTTCGAAGCTATCGACGAGCTCTAGGTCATCCAAGTGGAATCCCATCATTTCCTTGATACCATCTTCAGAAGCAAGGCCGAAACACCACAAGAGAAGGTAACATCTATAAGAAAAACTTTTCCTCCTTGCATTTCTTTGTGAGCCATTCTACCCTTTGCGTATACCTTGAACCTATGAAGACTAGCTCATAGATGATTGTTTGGCCTTTGTGCACTTGATACTACCTAGAGTACCCCAAGCAAAATTGTAAGTGCTAGTTGTTCTTGTAGGTCTTGGCACAAAGAAAGAAAAGGAAGAAAAAAAGAAAAGTAATAAAAAAAGAGAGAGAGATCAAAAGAAAAAGAAAAAGACAAAAAAAGAGAAGAAAGAAAGTGCCTTATCTTTTGTAGGAAAGCACAAAACTCGAAAGGCTCCAAGTAGGCAAGTGGTACAAGTGTGCAAATCCATAGCCCTATAAACTTTGCAATCGAGCTAGCGTCTTTCTTTGTATTTGTGCAACACGAGCTTATAGTCTTCGCTAGGAACATCTTGTACTAGCTCGCTTTCTTGGTTGCACAAATCACATTATCATTGTGTGATCCAGTCTTATTGCATTGTTTCTATTGTGGATTATTACTAATCATTGCAAAATCTCAATATTCCATTTTGCTTAGTATATTGTGCTAATCCTTTCCGAGATCCACTAAAAGCTTTGTTTGAGTTAGTGCCTTGGGACTTGGAACTTTTTCAACCTACTCTTGAGGGTCACTTTTACCATCCATGGCCATCCAAACCTTCAATCCAAGGAGGCAAGGACTTCGATGGTAAGTGAGGTGAGCAAAAAGCGTAGGGTTCCAACTTCCACGTACACCACATATATATCCTTTATGCTTGCATCTTAACCATGTTTAGGTTTGACCACGAAGTGGATACCAAGAAGGAGAGACAAGGACAAGGGGGAGCACGACACACTACAACATCATTTCGAGCCTCGTGGTCTTCAATGAATGAGGCGAGTAATCCACGTTCATCTCCCTCAAGGGACTTCACTGACAAGAACCTCGACGTCTGAAGCCCATAAGGCGTGAGGAGAAGCCATCATCGACGGATGGAGGAGGATGAAGGAAGCCATACAAGCACCTACTGCCAAGAAACTCCTCGATGACAAGATTGCCAAGGTGGCGAAGTGGACAAGCTAGACAAGCCAAAGATCACCATGCCCAAGTCCCTCAAGACCAAGTTCCCCGGCGCCCAAGAGCCCGAAGACTACATAGAAATTCCATTCTATGGGACTCAAGACCCGAAGGAGTACCTTGAATGGGAATGGCGAATGGAGAAATTCCTCAAGCTTCAACGAGTACTCACAAGTCAAGAAGTCAAGTGAGCCACAATGGACTTCCACGACTACGCTTCAACATGGTGGCGTCTACTTTCCATGAAGGAGCTCATCACCGATTGGACAAGTTTGAAGACGCTCATGAGAGATGAGTTTGTGCCACCCAAGTACTCAAGAGAGCTACTTCGCCAAGTGGAGTGCATCAAGCAAAGGAACCAACCGGTCCAAGTCTACTTCAATGAAATGAAGCGTGCAATGCGACGAGCCGGTGGTTTTAGTTCAAGAACGGTGATGAAGTACTTTAAGGATGGCTTAAACTTCGACATCATCTCCGCACTCCCTCTCAGGAACTTCCAGAGCTTGCTAGATCTCTTGGATGGTGCTCTCGAGGCGGAGAAACGAGCCAAGGTGATCAAGGCCCAAGAAGAGGATTGGCGAGAGGGGAAGCTTATCAAGGAGACCAAGGCTCCACCTTTGGAGGTGAGTATGGAGTTGGTCAAGCATGGGAATTTCCCTTCGACCACGGTGGCGAATGGCGCTATCCAAAATGGCGCTTGCATCTTTGGCGGCAAGGCGAGCGAAAAGATGGTCGAGCATGGGGTTTTCCCTTCGACTGAGGAGGCGCATGGAGATGAATACACCAAGAGTACCTCCACCATATCAACTTGGATGCAAACAATCCCATGTGAGGTTGAGAGCCACATAGCCAACTTGAGAGAGAGAGTGGTAAAAAGAGAGAGTGTGCGTCTCCACCAAATGTGAGATTGAGTGCATCGAGGTTATGAGCGAGAAAGAGAGACCACAAGAGTTGAGAGAGGTAGTTGATAGGTCAAGTGAGGTCATGTCAAAGACTAACTACTTACCCTCTCCTTTTAGTGTTGTTTCTCATTTGGTTTAGGAATTGGAGATCCAAGTGGCATCCATTCTCAACAAGCCGGCCCCACCATTGGAGGCGAAAGAGTTCATTCCAATGGAAGACGAAGAACTTGCCACTCCGTGGATATGCCAAGAAGAGGAAGGAGGCTTAAAGGAGGCAATGCCGACATCAACACCTACTTCCACTGAGGAGGACATCAAGGGTAACATTCAAGGTGTTGGAATGATTATCTCACAATTAAATGTGAGAGATGTTGATTGCTTGCATGATGTAGATGAGCTTAATGTTTCTTCTCATGTCATTTTGACTCACCCGTGTGATGATTTGAGTGCAAAACATGCTAATCATGTGGAGTTAATTAGACATGACGAAGTTCTTTCCAAAATCACAGTTGCTCATTCCATATGCTATGTCATGTTTGATAAGCCTTTGACTTTGTCGTGTGCTATGACTAAGATTTCCGAAATCACATCTTTGAAATCTTTTAATAGTACCTATGCCTATCCTTATAAATTTAATTTAATTGGTGAATATGGCATAGATGATAAGTTTATGGTTTGTAGCATGAATATCTCTTGCAATGAAACTGCCATGTTGAAATTGCATATTTTAGGCAATCCATCTTGTATGCCACGCTATGCACAGTCTAACATGCAAAATGATCATAATACCCCTTGTGTTGTAAGAAACATGATGACCACTTGTTCTTTCCAGAAGGTCTCTTGCAACCATGCTAGTGTGTTAGAAGTGCCATCTAATGAACTTTATCAAATTGCTCCTTTTGTTGCAACAAATGTGTTGACCACTTGCTCTTTCCAAAGATTTGATTGCAGCAAAGATATTAAGCTTGAAAATGGGAAGGTCCCTAAAACTTTCTCGTGCCTACTAGGAGAATTTCATTCAAGGCATGCTCATCTGAATTTATTGTGCAACATTGATGACATGATTAGAGGTACCATGGATGTCATGTTTGATATATCACATTTACCATGCACCTTTAATTCAAATAATATTGTGCACAACAAAAGACAAGTCATGATGGATGACGTGTACATATACCATGCATACACATTATATTTGTTATACATTTTGTGTGCTAATGGTGTTGTGCGAGGGAAGGAATACGTCATGACGTATGACGTGTTCATCTACCACGCATACACGTTGTTCGTTTGGTCTAGTGTTGGTGTAGGAAACAAGATCTACACATCAATGGCCGAACAACATGATCTGACCAAAAGAAGCTTAAGCATCCAAGAAATGTTCGTGCCACGCACCGCTACGCGTCAAGAGCTAACAAGGAAAGCAAGACGAAACCTCACCAAGGTGATTTCTTTCCCTTCTAACAACCCTCTAATGAACATTAAGGATGGTCTACTCTTTGAGTGTTGTTTCCTCTTCATTGTCAACTTGATGTATATCATGGAAGGAGAAATAACACCATGGAGTACTAACTACAAGGAAGACGTCGGTACGAGGTATCGAAGGCAAGAAGCTCGGACATCATCCCTCTTGGGCATTGAAGGAGCAGAGTCGAGGATGACTCCTTTTCAAGAAGGGGGGAATGATGCGAACATCGCCATGGACAACACTCTATCAAACTATTCAAATCCAAGCGACACATGTGTTGGATCGTATGTTGCCAAGACATGGCATGAAAAGGTGAATCTTCTCCTTTACATTTGTCCATCTGATCCTACCTTGAGTGGTATGCTACCTAATGCATTGACTCTATGCTTGCTCAGGTATGAAAGGTCAATAGAATAGAAGAGCGGAGCCAAGTGGAAGAAGAACTGGGGCTGCCTGGATTGCATGTCCGGACATTCCGGACAAGGATGCCCGGACACTCCGGATGCACAAGCCGAAGAGCTCCTCTCCATCCCGGACACTCCGAGTCCCAGCTCCACATCCGGACATTCCGGGAATCAACCCCGGAGTCTCCGGACGTCCTCCACCCAGAGTGTACTCCTCTCGGGATGGTACCCGGACATTCCAGAACCAGACCAGGACACTCCGGAGGAGTGCCCGAGAGCAGCGTGTCCCAGCCTAGCATCCGGACATTCCGGAACTCAACCCCGGAGGCTCCGGATGACCAGCTCCAACCCTCCGGACATCCACTAAACAAGACGTCCGAACATTCCGGGAAAGGTACCCCGGAATGTCCGGGCGCCACGTCCGGACATTCCGGGCAAGGTCCCCCGGAATGTCCGGGCGCACTGTTTGCGCACAGTAATGGGCCGAGGCCCATGTAATGAGACGGCTTAGCCTCCAAGGATTATGGGGTTAGGCCTATAAATACCCGTACCCAAACCCGAATTGAGATTAGAATTGTTGTTAAGAACTTAGTAGAGCTTTGCTCTTAATCTAGGATTTCATCCCTCTAGATTTGGAGTTCCACCCTAGGCCTTTCTTTCCTTTGGATTGAACGGATCGGCGTGTGCCTCCGAGTGGTAAACGTGGCATTCAATTGAGAGGTTTGTTGAATTGGTTCCTAGTCTTCAAAGGCTTTCCCATTGGGGTTTGTTGTTGGTTTGGGTTTCCAATTAGGCTTGCCTAGTTATCCAATCCAAATCGTGAAGATCGGGAGCCACCGTATCAGGGACTTCGGCTGAGGGAATAAGAGGAGAGGGCGGCAGGAGCTCCGAAGCAAGAGGTGGCGGGGAGGCTCGGGGAGCTCGCCACGTCGGGGCGGCGACGAGCTGCTTGAGCAGCTCGGGTGGTGGCAGCGGATAAGGGCAAGGGGGGGCACGGGGATCAGGATAAGGGGCAAGGCAGGCCAGGCCGGGGTGGGGGGTGAGAGAAAGAAATGGGCCGGGAGAGAGGGAGGCCCAGGCGGGGGGGAGGGGGTTTAGATTTAGGTTTTTATTTTATTTTCTTTTTCTTTTCTTTTTTTGTTTTTAGTTTTACCCTTTTTAAACAATTCCAAAATAAAATTTCATATTCTAAAAATCTCTCTAACTGTTCTAAAAATATATTTGAATCATACAAATTGATTCTAAGGCAATTTGTTCAAGGATCTTCAATTCAAAATTTAAAATTTAATTTAACCCTCATATAAAATTTAGAGGTTTTCCTTTCTTTCTTTGAGGCTTTTCTTAACATTTTAAAAGTTTAAAATTTTACTGAAATTCTTCTTCATGAATGGATGCTATGATGCATATTAGCAAGATATTTAGAGATGGGAATGTTACATTCGTATCTGAAAAGTATCCGAATTTATTTTATTTTCTTAAAACGAAAATAAGCTGATACATACCAGATACGTATCTGGACGTATCCACGTATCTCGGTACGTATTGCCTCCCGATACGTCCTTAATCTGCCGTATCCGCGTTTCATAGGTTGTAATCCCTCACTGCAGCATTTACCAAAAGAAAAAAAACATGGTACTTCACTAAACCTTTTTCATATTAACATGCTTCATTATAACACATATTGTGCATTTTGGCTTAATGGAGATGCAAAAGATGAAATTCTTTTGAGGGCACATCGGCAGCTTATTGATTTATTGGCACAAGAGGCACTACCTATTTGTTACGATGCGCTGTAAGTTATACGGAGAGGTACATGTGTTTGCTAGTTATTACAATGTTTTGTTACATAACATTCTAATTAATATCATTCTTTGAACTTCTAGTGGATTGAATGGATGAGGCAACAGATAAATATTGAGGATGAGAGACATAGTACAAGAAGTGTTATGCAATCAGGGTCGTGCATGGTTCGTGATAAACAAACATGTTTACTTCTAGTTAAAATTATTGAGATTTGTGCTGGACGAATTGGTGAAGCATCATCTATGATGAACGACACGGACGGTGCTTGTTTATTCAACTTGCATTCTCTTTTTGTGATAGCCTTCACAACAAGATGTTCCTTAGGTAACGCTAACATTCCAATAATTTTCTTGCCACCTTTTGTATCGAACTATGTGATAAAGGGGTGAAGTAATAAACTTGACGCCAAATAATGAGCTAGTTTTACCTCTTTGTATTACATGAAATGAATGCCCCCACATGTGAAAATTCGTGCTGACCTCTCAAGCAACTCTAAGACTTGAGGGATTAAGGGATCTGGGTATTGTTACCTTTTTATCTTGTACGATAAAATTTTATTTAACTTGAGAGAAATAGAAACTACAAGTAGCAGTTAGCAACAATGGAGATTCTTGTATATATAAATGTATATATATAATGTATCTACGTATATATATATATATATGGACCATGGAGTCCCAGTTATTTAATATATATATTTAAATTTTTTGAAAAAATATTCAAACTCACTTTGAATTTACGCATTAAAAATCATGGATCCTAGGCACCGTGGAGCCTGGGCTCCATGATTTCAAAATTAGTAATCCAAGTCAAATTTGCTTATAATTTTTGAATTCTTTTGTTGTTGGGTATATACCTGATTACGACAATTCAAATGAAGTACATACCTTTGAAACTTCACTCAAATTCAAAGGTTTTAGGTCACATACCCTGAATTTGGGTATTTGAACTAATTACCCCAAAATTTATTAAATTTGAGTGAAAATTTTGAAAGCTATGTACTTTATCTGAGTATAGATATCTGGATATATACCCAAAAACTAAAATTTTCAAAATAAGTATTCAAATTTTCTTCGAATTTACCATTTGAAATCATGGAGTCCCAGTTATTCATGTATATACATACATATACATATGTTGTTTGACAACAACAATGCTAGCTATTCATGGAATTTTGTTGAGTCCAAAGAGACCCTTCTATTCTTAGAGACTTCTTAAATATTTATGTAATGTGAAATTATATGCAAATTTCTCATTAGTTTATACTTGACATTGGTCTAGTTATATTAAAATTCAACAATAAGAATTTTGTTTGTCTTCCACATATTAGTATGATACTTCTAATTATAACTCTAAACTTTATACATGATTATAATATTTCGTAATTCATTTGTTATATTATATGTCTTATGCTAGTTTTGGCTCATAAAATTATAATATCTTCTGCTCATTAGGAATTATAATTTCAAATGACTGATTTAACTAGGAATGTAAAGTTATAGCTTAAATTTGTCATAGCAAGGAAATTAGACAATGAAATTGAGGCACCCATGACCAGATATGGAGACTGTCAAGAGTGGTTGAGGAACCGAACACGTCAATTGGATGTCGCGACACACGTATTCGCTTTTGCACGAGTGCACATTAGAGTTAGCATGGCATGTCATTTTTCCTCTCAAGTCCCCCCTCAGTTGAGGGGATGCCCCCTATTTATAGGGTGGAGGGTGAGTGAAGTTCAATTACATATATACCCCTAGGCAGGTTACGGCTTGCCCCCAAACCTTTCATGTTGTCAGGAGCGTTGCAATCATTTCCACTCTATCCTTATAGCATATTCGTAAAGTATATTTCCTAAGTCTTCTCAAATTCTGGCGACTTGTGCGATGGTTCAAGTCATAGAACGGCATGCCGTCACGATGCACATCTTGTCCACTCATCGCTGAAACATCTTTATGGTGCCTAACGTCATTTGACCGTCTTTATTGAGCTTGGCGTCATAGTTTCATCTTTTATGGAGCTTGGGGTCGTAGTTCCGTCTTTATGGAACTTGGTGTCATAGTTCCATCTTTTACGGAGCTTGGTGTCTAGTTCTGTCTTTGCGGAGCTTGGTGTCGTAGTTCCGTCTTCACGGAGCTTGTTATCATAATATCTTCTTTACAAAGCTTGGTGTCGTAGTTCCAGCTTCATGGGGCTTGGTGTCGTAGTTTCGTCTTTTATGAAGCTTGATGTCGTAGTCCCATAATTATCGAGCTTGGTGACGTAGTCCCATCTTCACAGAGCTTGGTGTCGTAGTTCCGTCTTTTATGGAGCTTGTTGTCATAGAACCTCGTTTCCAACGTTGCTGCACGAACGTTCAACACTTAACAGAATTGACATAGGAAGGGGTTACCTAGGTATTTGCGTTGATTCGGAGTGGTGCGACAACCCTTCCCACAACAACATTAAATTGGTAAATCAAGAAACTACAAAGTACATAATGAGAACAGGATTTATAGGTACTCTTTTTTTTCGTTACATTATTAATTGTTTTGTTTATTTTTTATTTTGCTATCAGCAAGTCCATATGAAACTTCCATGTACATACTAAGTAAAAAACAACAATTGTCATTAGAAATAAAGCAACATATCATGGTATGCTACCATTCTCCATATTTCTATAGGACATGTAATAGTTGTATAATAATTGTTGTAAGCTAACCCGCATATTTCATACTTCATAACAACAAGTTAGCCTTAAATATCTAAAAGTAAATTTTTGCACATCTCAATGTCTCTAACCATTTAACTAATGATACAATTTGTAGGATATTGAGAGGAACAAGGCAATAATAAGCCACATGGACAGGAAAACTGAGTTGGATATACAAGAACTTGCCCAGCATGCTCTTCAGGGATATGATGATAGAACAAGTAACAAGATGAAGCAGACCTTGTTAAGTGTTGTGAAAAGTTGTTACTATCTACTAATTACCCGCCATATATAGTTGATAGATATGTTTCCAAAGTTATTTTTGAGCATGTTATTTGAAAGAAACTCTAACACGATGTATCATTTGTAGGGATGGACGTGAAATTTGTAAGTTCACATCATGTTGTAAAAGTGGTATAGGAAGGGTGTATAGACAATAGTTTTCTCCACTAGAAGTATAGGTAGCTTATTCAAGTTAGCATGGTTGTTAGCTTGATATCGTTGTTATTTGGGGGATAAATATTTTGGATAGAGATTGTGAATATAAATTAGTTTGATGGGAAATAGGTAAAGATATAACCCATCACTAGTTATACGATTGCAATGCCTTGTTCAGAATAGAGCAAAAAGTTCTTGCGAAGAAAGTGAAAGGTTGTGTTGCTTCCACCAAAAAATTGTTATTTCTAGCATGAATCCGCCTTTTTTGAGCAATTAGTAGGCGCTCTTCTATTTGATCAAAAAAGGACCGAAAGTTATTTGCAAGCCTGACGCACCCAAAATGCACATGATTATTCCTAAGTTCTTGATGATTACCCTATTTAAATTGCCAGCAAATCACAAATTAATTGGTGGACTGTGTAGGTACCTCTCTTTATTGTTTTCCCATGTAAGAGATAAGAAACACCCCAGATATGGAGATTCACATGGAACTACGCGTCGGAAGAAGAATCACATATAGAAGAAACCCTCTAAAATTTGGAGGTCCGAATGCGGAGCATGAACTCAACCTAACCATATTTGCTGACCACCCCTGTACAGTACCACCTCATCAAACCCTACAACTTTCGTGAAAATTAAGCTTCCCCATATAATTGGACTCCCTAGAGGCGGAAAGCTCCTCGATGATAGAAGTTGAAATGCATATACGAGAGGGTTGGGAGGACAACGTAGGACAAGAAGACAGACACCATCGTCGCGATATATAGTTGCACCATCCATGTTGTAACAATCCCTCCCATTACTACAGAACTAGTCATTCGAGACCCCTCATTCGAGGTAAATCAAATAAATCCATCTCTGTTCTAGTACATCACAGGCAGTTCACAAAGACAAACACCTTGGTTAACTCGGAGAGATGTGATAACTTGTCATTACAGGCGGTTCTGTTGAAGAACCGCCTGCAATATGTGGACGACATATCACAAGCGGTTCTCAAGATGATGGATTTGTTTAAAACCGCCTGTGATAACGTGGTCTATTTATTACATTCTGCCAGACCGAGCTCCTTGTCTTTAATGTTCTGTTCTTACACACAACAGCAGTGGCAGCAGAGCTCCTGTGTTTTTTTAGCTTGGCGATTGAATTGAGCCCAAAAACTCTGAATTTGGAGAGGATATTGCGTATCTCTTTCACATTGGTGATCTAAGGTTAGTGATTGGTTTAAAAGTTTGATTAATTTCCTAGATATAATGTGGTAAAGAGAGAGAATGTAGATCTAGCTAGATTATGGCAAATTTTATTTGGCTTTCTTAAATTTGAGGCATAAATTGGTTTCAATTACTATATTGAAGTTGTGGCAAGCTAATTTATGGTGGCAAAATGATATATTTGAGTGGTTTAGATTTTATGAAAGAGAGAGATGTGTATATATAGCATATAGTAATTTATTATTTTAGAATTGATTTATCCTCTCTCATAAAAAGATGTTGTAATTATCGAAAGGTTGTATGGAATGAAATTTTAAGAATGCTTTGATATAGTAAAAACTCACTATTAATGGCATGATTAATTAAAATTTTGTTTATCAAGTAAGTTGTAAATAAATTTATAGTTATTGGTAGGTCATATCTTCGTGAATGAAATAAAATATTGGTAATAATCATTTACATGTAGTAAAAACCATACTGACATAGTAATTGTTGGTCATGAAATAAAAGACTATTGGTAATTATTATTTACATGTAGTCAAAACCGAATAGTAACGATAATATTAACTAATATTATATAGATTAATTGGTACGCACTTTGTGAGCCTCAATATTTTACAAGAATTAATTAAATTTATTTAATTTGTCCTATAGATGGACCGAAACTAGATGTATGATGGTAACCACTCAAGTGAACGGTACCTTAGTGGCGTGTTAGATTCTATAAGAGTCGCGAAAGAGCATAAGTTGAATAGAGGGGAACAATATATTTGTTGTCCATGCAAAGACTGCGAGAATGTACATATGTTTGAGAACTCAGAGCAGATTCAAGATCACCTAATTCATAGGGGTTTCATAGAGCATTACACATGTTGGACAAGTCACGGTGAGCAGCAGACAATCCAGGAAGGTGGTAATGACGACATCGCGGAGGAAGATAATTATATGGCAGATGATGTCGATTATGATTCAGATGAAGAAATATCATCGGATGATCTTCACCATTTGGATGAGATGTTGCGCCATGCAGAAGGAAACCGTAATACGTGGGAGTCTGAGAAATTCAAATTCTTGATTGGGGACTCGGAGAAACCTTTGTTTGAGGGATGCAAGGGTAAGTACACGAAATTATCATCAGTGCTTGAATTGTTGAAATTGAAGGCAAGCAACGGGTGGTCGGACAAAAGTTTCATAGAGTTGTTAGGTCTTATAGCGGACATGCTTCTAGAGGGAAACGAGTTGCCTAGAAGTATGTATCAAGTGAAGAAGCTTTGTCCGTTGGAAATGAAAGTACAGGAATACATGCTTGTCCGAAGGACTATATCCTTTTCAGAAAGGAGTTCGCAAATCAACATGCCTGTCCGGTATGCAAGTCCTCCCGATACAAGTGTAAGGAGAAAGGCATCGAAAATAAGGGGGACGAGGTGACGAAAGGAACTCCAACTAAGGTCATGTTGTATCTGCCTATAATCCCCCTTCTTAAGCGTTTATTTGCCAACCCAAAGGATGCAGAACTGTTGCAGAACTGTTGTGTTGGTATGCTAATAAGCGCAAGAATGATGGAAAGCTTAGACATCCTGCTGATTCCATCCAGTGGAGAAACATTGATAGAAAATTTGAGGATTTGGGTGGGAACCAAGAAATATAAGGTTTGGACTGAGCACAGATAGAATGAACCCTTTCAGAAATATGAGCAGCCATCATAGCACCTGGCCAGTGAGTCTGTGTATTTATAACCTTCCTCCTTGGTTGTGCATGAAGCAAAAGTATATTATGATGAGGATACTTGTGCAAAGACCAAAACAACTCGGAAATGATATAGATGCTTACCTAGAGCCATTGATGGAAGATCTCATGAAATTGTGGGCCCATGGGTAAGATGTATTTGATGCTCACAAGCAAGAGAACTTTAATCTACGCAACTTGCTGTTCTACACCACAAATGATTATCCAGCCCTTGCTAACCTTCTTCTGGACATGGCATGACGGTACAACCAGTTTGAGGACATGCCTTCTTCTAGACATGGCATGACGGTACAGGACGAACCAAACAAAGAAGAGCTACATACATGCGCAATGATCATCACGAAGGTCTTACATTGTAGCAAATTAGATTTATATTGAATCATGTGAATTCCACAAGTAAGGATGTACAACATATATGAATCGGGATTCCCATTACGTATATGTTATATTTCCTATTTGAAACAGAAAGGAATTGTTGAAGAAAGGAAAAAGAAATTAAATTAAAAGAAATGGTAACACAATGTGTATGCAATGAACATATAAACCCTAATTCAAAACAGCAAAAAGGGAAAATGGATATCGCAGGCGGCCCCTATAAAGAACCGCATGCGATAACGTTAACATCACAGGTGGTTTTTAGATAGAACCGCCTACGATAACATTAACATCACATGCGGTTCTTAGGTATAACTGCCTGTGATAACGTTAACATCACAGGCGGTTCTTTAATAGAACCGCCTGTAATGTGTTGTCATCACAGGCGGTTATCTCCTAGAACCACCTATGATGACCCCCCCTTTATATACGCGGACCGTTTTTTCCGACTACGAAAAACCTAAATCTTCAACCCGCACCCTCAGTGCCGCCCCCTACCTCCGCACCGCGGCCCCGACGCCGCACCTAATGCTGGCAGGCTGTCCCCGTGGGGTTCTCCTTGGACGATGCCACCCCCTGCCCAACGCCGCCCCCGCACCCGACGCCGGCAGGCTGCCCCTGTGGGCTCCTCCTCGGACGATGTCGCCCCCGACGCCACCACTGGCCGGACGCCACCCACCGCACCCGACGCTAGGTGGCTGCCCCCGTGGGATCCTCCTCGGACGACACCGCCACCGTCCTCAACGCCGCCCCCCTCGCCGCCCTCCACGCCGGCCCCGACGATGACAACTGCCAGCCGGTTAGTGTAGTGGGGCTGGTTATTTTGTCTAGTGATGTTCTTGGTAGAATGATTGAATCCTTGTATGCTCGATGTTGGCTGCTAGATTGTGTTGGAAGAATGAGCCATGCTGGTGTCGGTAGCTTGTTCATGTGATTCTTGTAGCAACGCATCTAGTTATTTTTAAATTTTATTTGCGAACAAACATACAGTATTTAGGGCACTTAATTCGGTTGGCATACAGTCAAGGTTACTAGCAGTGAGCTGATTGCATAATATATGAGGAAGAAGTAGGCTGAAACATAACACACACACCCCAAACAGTTAGCAATGGGAAGTTTAGTTTGCAAATGACCTGAGAGGATAGAGAACAAAAGTGTAGTATCAATTCTCACCATCACTGGTTGAGATAATCAATAGCATATAATTTTCAGATTGTTTTTTGTTCTTTTGCATGTACAATATTGTAGAATATTGTGGATCTTAATAGTCATATTCTCATTATTGTTATTTCATCAAGTGTTTTACTAGAATTCAGTGCTAGTAAAAGTTGTCCAAATTGTGCTTAATGTATGTCTGGTAGTTATATTGGCAACACTGTTAGATCTGTTGTCTTTGTGCATTGAACTATTTGAGCGTGAGTTTGTGGCACAAATTGCATTTAAAATATGTTGAAAAGAATGACAATGCTAATGTGCACAGAAGAATGCCACAGTATGTTGGTTGTTTTTTGTTGTCTTCAACCTTGTGCTTGTCATTTAAGCTAGTTGAGGTCAAGTATAGTAATTCGATTAATATATATATGCAACTTGAACACTTTTAGTCAATCTTAGTGCAGTGGTCTAGCCATACATATGAATTATGAATAGTTTAGGAATAGTTTAGTAGTAGCTTAGGAATAGTTGTTCACATATGAATTATGAATTGATCAATCTGTCGATCATTTTCTTCCTTTAATTGATAGTGTCTTTAGTTGTGTCTCACTACGATGAACACTTTTACTATCTTTTTTACATGGTAAAGCCCTTAGATTGTGCCGTCCAATGCCCTTAGATGGTAAAGCCATCTAATTCTTCGTAATGTTATGCATCTTCTTGAAGATGTCGAGTCCAGATCACTCAGCTTCCCCGGAGGCTGCCGGGGACAATTCTGATGCATCTAGAACCATGAAAAAATCCAGACGGGCTCCAAGAGGACCTAATCTAAGGCCAAAGGGCCGATTCCCCATAACAGAGTTAGGCTCGTCAGGGGCACCGATTGTGCCGAAACAAAACACGGCTTAATGGAGAATGACATGCGGTATCGTCGCGCGGACACAGGTTCTGTTGACCCTGGAATCGTGGAAGAAGGTGGGGCAAGATCTTCGTAGAACTGTGGTCAAAGATATCAACACTTACTTCATGATCCCAGAGGAGCTACAGGCCCACGCTGATGCCGCCGTCCTGAAATTCACTAATAAAGCTTGGAAGGAGTTCAAGTTTATTCTCCACCGCGACTTTATCACAAAGGACAAGGAGTCGTTCGATGTCCACAAATGGATGGACCGCGAGGTGTGGACCCAATTTAAGGCGTCCAGGGAAACAGAAGACTTTAGGGCGAAGAGTGAAGCGGCGAAGGCGCTAGTGGCCAAAAACACCCACCATCACAGGTTAGGTAGTTCTGGGTACGCGCCCAAAGTACGAAAATGGATGGACGAGGAGGAGATGGCACCCATGAATGACTAGCCCCCACCATTTCCAAACGTAGAATCATGACGTGCACGGAATTGGTTGTATGTGAGGAGGAATCCATGTGCGACGTCTTCAGACGCCCAATCCTTTGCGAGCGAGGTAACTTGAGAGGTCTACTCTAGATTGGTAATATATCGTTTACAATACCTTCCTCTTCGTACAACCTTCACCTGTTATACTATATTTAGTGACTTGTTCTTCTATTATAGGAGAACCTATCGACACAATCCTCCCCTTGTGAATTCCGAAGGGAGAAAGATATTCTTACCCAGGCCATCGGCACCAAGGAGCATCCGAGTCGCACGAGTGGTACAGGTGTTTACGCTACCTGGAGGGATGGATTCCCTGATGATTTGCATCGGTATAGGAATAAGAGCATGGCCAAAACCGAGCACGAAGCAAGAAAAAGAGTTGCTCTTACAGAAGAAATCACCGCCACGGTAGAAATGAGGGTCGATGCTCGTTTAAGAGCCCTCGAGGAAATGGTGGCCATGGCCTCACAAGGCAACGTACAAAAGCAGCCCTGCTACTAATTGAAAGAATAGCCAAGCCTCCATCCCCGGTGGTGAAGTTGATCATGCCTTCTCGTATCCTGTCGATGAGATCCTGGTAATTAAATGTCAATCTCAAGTTCCACTTAAAATTCTGTCGAAAACTTTATGTAGTTAATTATTCTGTCTTCTACCACATTTTACCTTCAAGGATACGACATGGTGCAAGCTATTGGTGCGGCTTCCTGACGACGAGCCTTTAGAGGTTTCAACAAGGATGGCATGTCCATCCAATGAAGGTGATCTCATTTATCATGTTCCAATGGCGCATGGGAATGCGAAGGTCGCTGTGGACTGTGTCTACGACACCTGCAGGTCCATTAAGCTAAAGTTTTCGCCAAATGATGAGATTACAAGACTGGGTCAAGCTGAAGGGACTTTCATCCAGTGGCCCAAGAGGGATATAGTATTGAAAGACTGGCACCCTCCATCTATCGACCAAGGTGAATCACGAGAGATACACCTACCCGTGATTCAAGAGCCTTATATTGCATGTAATGAGGACATCACAATCGCTACGGTGCTGGTGGAAACCACCTTGGCCCCCGAGCTTCCAACAAGGGCCCATTCGCCTCCCATCAAGTCATCGAAGCCGATCGTTAAAAGAAAGCATGGTGCTAAGTCGAAGGCAAAGATGCTGAAGGAATCACACCTTTACATTGAAGAAGAGTTCCCCTTCGCACCATTAGCTGATAAATACGTTGAAGGAGAGCCATGGCTCAAATCGCCAGAGGTGCTCAATGCCCTCGGAAAATATACCTGCAAGCTGCACGAGTATTACTTCAAGGAGGTCAAGAAGCCAAAGAGTCAACGGACCACAACTTTGAAGATGGACTTTAGTAAGGGATATTTCCACCACGACTTCAAGAACTGTCAGTTTTTTGTGAACTTCGTGGACTTGTGGGAACTCTACAACCTCCGGTCCCTTGAAGTCTCTCTCATCAGATGCTGCACACTGTAAGTGTTTGCAATCATGGTCAACATTCGTGTTGCACATACTATATTCACATATATGTAACCCATACCTTCTTTATGTGTAGGATGATGATTGAACAAACCAGAAGAAAACACGTAAAAGTAGGGTTCCTCGACCCATACATTGTCTCTGCGCGGATGATCATAGATGTGGAAGATTTTGTTGTCGAGTACGTGCTAAATGCCTTACTTGCTCAACAAGATAAGGAATTCATATTTTTTCCGTACAACCAGGCATAAGTGTCGCACTACCTACTTCACCATCCCAAGCTATTGGTAATTTTACCAAAATAACGTGAATTTACTAACCATTGAGACTAAATGCAGAGAGCATTGGATTCTTGTTGTCCTTATACCACACCATCCAAGGCTCATGTTTATGGATTCATTACTACGAGCAAACTTTGACATCGAAACATTTGGAAGATTATGAGCAAGTAAGCATATCTCCAACATATACAAATCTACCATTCACTACTTTCGTATTACAATGCCAAAGACAAACCATTTCGATTCACGTAGGGTGTGGAAGAGCTATATCAAGAATGGAGGAAAATGCGCCAATCAGCCCATTTTAAATGACAAGGGCTTTGGTGTATCTTTCTATACTCAATACAAATTTTCATAAATTGTCATACTGGCGATCTCTACCTACTAACTAATTATATATATTACTAGTGCCACCAACAACAAGGAGGAACAAGCGTTTGTGGCTTCTACGTTTGTCACAACATGGAAATCATCCTCACTAACATTAGCAAAAATGAAATCCAGGTTTGACGAATGGCGATAAGTATTATCATATTTCTCTTCATTATAAGAACATGGCTTTAATATACATTCTTATCGACAGCAGAAAGGCATTCCCAAGACGTCATTGGATTCATCTCATTTGGACCGGATAAGAGAATGCATCGCCGCATTCCTTATTAGAGACGTTATCGATTCTTATGGCCAATTCCACGCCTACGACATGGAGGAAGGCGAGTTCGTCTTAGTAAAGAAGTGATGTATTTCTTTGTGAACTTTTATATGGATACGGAATTACTGAGAGTTTAATTACTTTGTGACATGAGGTGGATGAAACTGAGAACCTAAATACTTATGAACTATGTGACATGAAGTGGATGAAAATGAGAGTCTAATTACTTTGTTTGGGTGATGTTGATGAGTTTGATGAGAATTCATTTTGTGACTCAATTAATGTGATATGTGTCTGGTTTTTGTTATTTCATATGATTCAATTCTGATTACTGTGAATGAATGAGATATGTATATATATTGTGTTTTGTTTCTTACCACTATGCAATAATATGAAATAATTAGGTATGCTATAAAATAGATCACAGGCGGTTGCGGTTCTAATATAGAACCGCCTGTGATGGAGGTATATCACAGGTGGTTTCTACGGAGAACCGCATGTGATGAGGACACTCATCATAGGCGGTTCGTATAGTGAACCGCTTGTGATATTCCCTAACCGCCTGTGATGAGGGAGGGATCATCATAGACTAAGAAACCGTCTATATTAGGGTTTTCGAACTGTCTGTAATAAACTATTCTGTAGTATTATCCACAGTCTCTAGATTCAACCATTATAATTAATCATTCATGTTTCATTGTCAACAACGGTGTGTAGATTGTTTCCGATTTGGTTTAAGTTGAATTTTTAGGACCAATCGCTTTTATTATTCATCTAGTGTCATGGTATTTTTGATGTTTGCAAATACGTGTGGATATTCCTATCGAGGCCACCAGTTGTAGAGAAGCCATGTAGCATTATGATGCTTTATTGAGATTAATCTTATACTCGTGTTTGATTATTAAAAGTATCTCCTGCGTCTTGTATCGGCGTATGGATTCGATGGATAACCGATGCCCCCGAAACCGCTATAAGATTAGGTGTGCAGCAATTGGTGGTTAATTGGTTGAATTCGGGAGCCAGGCCAAAAGAGCTCTCTAAGGCATATATAGAGAGAGATGAGAAGAACAATAATGTGCTAATCTGATCCCGTATGCATATTAATTGTGTTTAGCATATGCACGTATTTGCAGTGTTGAGCGAAATAATAATTTCTCGTATGGAGATGTCACGCAGACACACTACCGGTATACAAGGATGATAATAATTATTTGCAATATAATTTGTCTTTTTATGTTTATTATTTATGATTACATAGTACAAGAAGCCACAAGTGAAACGAAGACCCGATGCTTTATTCACATAATAGATATACCGCAAGCTATTAGTCCTTTTAATATTTGATATTTGGGAATTCCTATTTTCATTTTATGCTAATTATTATTTGTATCAATGACCACTTAAAAAACTAGGACTACTAAGAATCTTGATATTGCTACTCCTTACAAACATAGCAAATGAAGAGCATAAAAATAGAAAAGTTGTCTGATGATATTTAATTGCAGGAGGGAGCCTCTTGTCTTGGTGCGCAGAAGATTGATGTCGCTTGGGTCGTAGAGAAGCGTTACTTGTATATGTTTGGTGAAGACAGGTGAAAGGTTACTCACCGTGGCCACGGAGTCCTTGTCGGTTGTTCTCGCTCATGTAGCCCTACATTCACCACTCACAGAATTATTAACATTTCATTTGTACCTTTACTTGGTGAAGGCCAAAGATGAGCTGTCGCATGAGTAGTGTGAAGGGATGCAGACGTCATATCCTTAGCAATCCACTGGCAATGTGTGTGGATACTCATGGGGGCGATGTCAGCGAAGAGTCCCTTGTGCAATCTTGCATCTTGCGGGACTCTAGAGTGGGTTGGCATGCGATACTTGCTTATAGAACTATCAGGACGTCATCACAGCGAGGCACAGAACTTGGCAATGGTAGCATTCATGACGAGACCTTATACATGATGACGCCTTCCATGGTTTCACGTGCGGATTGCTGATGAATCCATTTTGTACTCATTATTTTCCTTAAGTTTTATCTTTATTCGATGAATTTTGACTAGATCAATTTCTGATTTTTGCTACTAATGACTAATTAACTGCCAATTTGTGCAAATCTCTATTTTTAGACTTAATGTGTGTAGGATCGCTAAAAACAGGCCAATATGGATATATTTTGAAACTACTCGTCAAGAGGAGCGCCCACAAATAAACGAGAGCCTGAATGGAGTATGCAGAAAGTTTGTCGAGCAGTGGTGCAACCATGCCCGTGCATACCGCACGGTTGTAAGGTCGTACAGTGCCGTCACGTCAAATCAAGCATATACCGCACGATCGTAGGGATTCAAAGAATCACGACTGTTTGTTCTGTGAAACCCTAAACAACACCTATGGTATATAAAAAGAGAGCGGAGAGATAGATAGGAGGGCATTTACAAAACAGGACATACCTCTTCACTCCAAAAACCGTAGCCACTATGCCCATCTAGATCTTGTACTCTCTCTATTACTTTTGCCAAAAAGTAAGATTGTAAGACGGTTTAAGTATTTCAATCAAGTATTTTAAGATTGTAAGACGGTTTAAGTATTTCAATCAAGTATTTTTCCTTTTATCTCCTTATTGCAATATTTTTCCATTGGTTTGATCTAGGTAATTTCTGTAGATTGTGAGTAGTCCACTGTAGGCTTCAAGAGGAGGATTAGCCTCATAGATTGTAGATTATTTGTATTGGATCATGTCTATTTTATATCTCGATACCTCAATATTTGTCTCGTATGATCATCTTGATACAGGCGCACAAGGTGAACATTAGGGAGGACCCATGATGAACTTCAAAGCAAAAGTCACAGCGTTGCAAAGAGGAGGTAGTCACGAGGAGATTCTAGGGAGACCCCAACACAATTGCAATACTTTAAGCGTCTGGCTTACACCTTAGTAACTCTGGTGATGCCGTCGGAGTTGGACAATAGATCCATGACACGGTGGATGTTGGCACAGATGAATTATGAACATGTCGCCTACTTGATTATTTATCTCATATCTATCACTACAATACTATTAATATTTATGATCCATATAAAAGTACTCTTATCTGCAGGTGAAACTCACTCGTAGGCCTATTCCCCATCATAGTACAACCACCTTTCTCTTACGTTGTTTTTAATTTCTTTTTTAATATTACTTCCATATTTTTTGTCTCTACAATCAATTTTAGAACACCACCGTCTTTGGTTTGACACCCAAAGAAATTGTTGGCATGTACTCTCTGGAATTTCTAAGAACGAATTCAACGCCATGACCGCTTCCACGATACTTCGCTTCCTTAGGATCGATAAACCTCGGAATACTTCCAAGGAAAAGCTTACTGCAACTGATCAAGTCCTCTTGCTAGGCCGATGTCAATTAACGCTTCTCACGATACTTGGAGTGATGGTACCTGAATTTGACGGAAAGACACTCTCTCGGATAGATGTGGATCATTATTTATGCGGAGCCAGGGTCAACAAGAGTGCCTTTGTTGGTGCATATATCAGGCATGATGGGGGGACCTACACCCACCAAGTGGCCTCCCTCTACTGAGCAGGGTGTATGCTAAGTGGAGATAGGTGGAGGCATCATAGCCCCCTATCCTTGGATAGCGTGGAAGGCACCCCGGCCTCGGCGGAAGTGTCATGTGCAGGAGGAGGGATGCACGTGCGGATGACATGGTCACGCACGGGGGCGAAGTGTCGTGCATATGGGCGAGTTGGTCACGTGCACAAGCGAGGTGCCATGTACATGCGTGAGTTAGTCGTGCGCGGGCATGTTGTTTAGGGTTGATCTCTTGTCTGTGGGCGAGGCGTCATGCACGCGGGCAAGTTGTTCATGCACGCGTGAGAGTTGATCCTGTGTGCGACGAGGTGTCGCATGCGCAGGCAAAGTTGTTCATGCGTGGCCCTTCTCCTAGTTCAACACTTCTTCTATGGCTGCATCTCTTCCACACTCTAGTCTTTGCTCATGTATTTCGAATAGAGTTGTCAATGACAATCTCATGCCCTTGTGCAAATGATGTTGAAGTTGCCAATGTTTTTCCAACATGACCTGTTGTTCAACGTTCCCTACGGACGGTGCCAACTGTTGTAGCAGCAAAACTAGATAGTGAACTTGAGGCACCCCCTTTCGGATACGAAGACCGTCAAGAGTACTCAAGAAATAGAACACATCAACAGGACGTCACAACATGTGTGTTCGTTCTCGCACGAGTGCATGTTTAGAGTTCCCATGGCATGAAATTGTAATTTTATTGATCTTTTTCCTCTCAAGTCCCCCCTCAAGTGAGGGATTCCCCCCATTTATAGGGTCAAAGGTCAGTGAAGTTCAGTTACATATCTACCCCTAGGCAAGTTACGGTTTTTGCCCTAGACCTTTCATGTTTTCAGGGGCATTATAGTCATTTCCACTCTATCTTATAGTATATTCCTAAAGTATATTTCCACTCTATCTTATAGTATATTCCTAAAGTATATTCTCTAAGTCTTCTTGTATTCTAGTAACTTGTTATGATGCTTCAAGTCACAGCGCGCATTCCATCGCGATGCACGTCTTTCCACTCATCGCT
Source organism: Stipa capillata (assembly GCA_019208055.1). Lineage (NCBI taxonomy): Eukaryota > Viridiplantae > Streptophyta > Magnoliopsida > Poales > Poaceae > Stipa > Stipa capillata. The sequence continues at coordinate 118,987 of JAGXJF010003208.1, read as the reverse complement.
GATCGCCAAACCATCTTTATGGTGCTTGGTGTCATCAGACTGTCTTTATGGAGCTTGGCGTCGTAGTTCCGTGTTTTACGGGGCATTAGGTCATATTTCTGTTTTTACGAAGCTTGGTGTCGTAGTTTCATTTTTACGGAGCGTCGTGTCGTAGTTCTGTTTTTACGAAGCTTGGTGTTGTAGTTCTGTCTTTACGGAGCTTGGCCTCGTAGTTCTATCTTCACGGAACTTGGATCCGACGGATAACCAATGTCACCGTATCCACTACAAGATGAGGTGTGTACCAATTGGTGGTTAACTGGTTGAATTTGGGAGCCAGTCCAAAAGTGCTCTTTGAGGCATATATTTTCTTGGAGGAAAATGAGATAGGGATCTACCAAGGAACTGACATGTGTCTGAACTACTCTTCCTATCTACCTTGCAACCCACATAATCTGAATCTGAATATCCAACAAGATAAAAACTAGCAGCCTGGGATACCACAAAGCTATGTTGGATGTATGAACTAGATATCTCAATATTCTCTTAATAGCCACTAGGTGGCACTCTTTAGGAGCAGCTTGAAATCATGAACACATGGATCGATATACCTTTTGATCCACAAACTTACCTTCCTCGCTAAGGTCGAGGTGGCTTTTTGTTTCCATGTCAACGTTCTTGAGCATGTCCACTTGTCTTGACTTATGAAAGTTTGTTCCTGGAGTTGCTTGACTTGAAGTCCAAGGAAAAACTTCAACTCCCCCATCATGGATATGTCAAACTTGTCGGGCATCATCTTGTGAAACTCTTCACTAAAGGCATTGTAAGTAGACCCAAATATGATATCATCCACATATATTTGACAAACAAACAAGCAACCATCAATGAATTTTGTTAACAATGTGGAGTCAATCTTCCCAATTTTGAAACCCTTCTTGACTAAAAACTCCCTAAGGCATTCATATCATGCTCTAAGAGCTTGTTTAAGGCCATGTAGTGTCTTATGGATTTTCTAGAAGTGGTTTGGGAACTTAGGATCTTCAAAACCAGGGGATTGCTCTACATACACAAGTTCATTGATTTTGCAATTTAAAAAATGCACTCTTCACGTCCATTTAATAAAGCATGATATTATGATGATTAGCATATGCAGGTAAGATTCGTATAGCTTCAAGTTTAGCTACGGTAGCATAAGTTTTCCCAAAATCTAAACCTTCGACATGTGTATACCCTTGGACCACAAGTCTAGTTTGTTTGTCATGAATTGACCATCTTCATCTTACTTGTTGCGAAAGACCCGCTTGGTGCCGATGACATTTTGATTTGGTGTTTCTGCAAATGTCCAACCCTCGTTGCGGGTGTAGTTATTCAATTTTTCATACATAGCATTCAACAAATCTGGATCTCCCAATGCATCATCTACCTTAGTAGGTTTGAAAGTAGACACAAAAGACTAATGCTCACAAAAATTTGTAACAGAAGCTTGAGTTTGAGTGCCTTTACACATGTCACCAAATTTTTGGTCTATGGGATGATCATATTGTAAACCATCTGTTAATCCCTGGATGATACAATTGCACTTGAGCTTGTGCTTGAGCTTGAGGCTGGAATTGATGTTGAACTTGAGCGCTATCATTTTGGACTTGTGTTGCCTCCTAACTTTGAATGTCATCTTGTGTTGAGCTAGGAGGCTCCACTTGAGTCGACGACGTGCTTTGTTTGACCTTGGTTGGCTTAACATCTCCAAGTGACATCTTCTTGATCGCACTTGCCAACTCATCATTATCTACATCAATAGACATATTTTCTACTTATGAGCCATTAGTTTCATCAAATTGCATGTCACAAGTCTCTTCAATTATACACGATGTATTGTTGAACACACTGTAAGCGTGCAAGCTCGACGCATATCCAAGGCAAAACCCTTCATCACATTTGAGAGCAAATTTGGAAAGTTTTTGCTTTTTGTTAAGGATATAACACTTGTTTCTAAAGACACGGAAGTAAGAGACGTTTGGCTTTTTCCGGATATGAGCTCGTATGATATCTTCTTCAAGAGTCGATGAAGATACAAGCAGTGATGGCATGGCACATGGTGTAAACGACTGTCGCCCAAAATCGACTGGGAGTCTTGTACTCATCAAGCATCGTCCTTGCTATCTCGATGAGAGGACGGTTCTTCTTCGTCATTCCATTTTGTTGCGGTGTATAGCTAGAGGAGAAAGGATGCTTGACACGTTCTTCATCAAGAAACTTTTCAACATTAGTGTTCTCGAAGTCAATCCCGTTGCACTTTTCACGTTCTTGATCTTCAACATGAACTCATTTTGAGCTCTTCTTGCAAATTTCTTGAAAATCTTGTGTATCTTGCTCTTATCATGTAAGAAAAATATTCAAGTAAAGTGAGAAAAGTTATCAACAATTACGAATCCATAGGAGTTATCTCCTATAGATGACGGGGCCGTACAAATTCAATTCAAGTGGCTTGGTTGTCATCATGACATTCTTGATGGGATGTGTACTTCCAACATGTTTCCCGTCTTGGCATGCACTAATAGCCGATCCTTGTTGAATGTCACATTCTTGACACGAAGGACATGTTCACCCTTGAGTAGCTTGTCAAGATTCCTCATTTCCACATGAGCCAACATCTTATGCCATAGCTACCCCAAATAAGATTTTGCCAACAAGCCTATTTGTATAAGACAATTGTTAAGGAAAAGTCTACTAAATAGATATAACATTTCCTAATGCCTTTGAAGACTAAGGAGCAGTCACTACTCTTAGTCACAAAGACATCATGCTTAATGAAGTTGCACTCAAGGTCAAGATCACAAATTTGAGAAATCGAAAGCAAACTATAGTTCAAAGATTTCACTAGAAAACATTAGAAATGGATAGGTCACTGGATATATCAATTTTATCTAACCTCATTACCCTTTCTTTTGTATTGTTACCAAAAGTGATGTTCTCATGTGGTGATTCTCTATTATCAAAATATGTGAACATTTCTTTTCATCCGGTCTTATGTTTGATGCACCCACTATCAAGCACCAAACTCTACCCGTCGGAGATATAGTCGTACAAAACAAATTAAGCTTGTTTAGATATCCATACTTCCTTGGGTCTTTGAGAGTTAGTGACAAGAGTCTTGTTCTTCTTCATGAACTTGCCCTCCCCGTGGCACTCCTTCTTCTTGTACTCCTTCTTCTTCTCATCCTTCTTGTCCTTCGATGGTGGACACGGAGGCAATGAGAACTATGATAGAATGCTAGAGTTGAAGAAAGCGTGCACGCGAGGATGGAGCGATGCGAGGTGGAGCAGGATGACATTCGAACAAAGTGACAGCGCAATGACAGTGGAGACGGAAGCAAAACCAAGCTACGGGTAGAGAAGGAGTAAGATGACAATGCTTTGTCTTATTGTGAGGTGTCGATAGAGAAGGATGACGTGACGAGAAGGAAGATGACCAAATGGGTGCATAGTAGTCACCGAAAAGGGGAGAAGTGAGAAAAATACGTTGCTGTAGGATGGACGGGGAAGACAATTAGGGGAAGAGGGATGTGAATGGTTATATGGTCATATGTCATCTTTCCATTTGTCGGTGGAAATGAGAGCTTTGGTTTAGATTCGCCGAAAGTGCGCATGCAGCAGAGCAACACAAATTGAGCAATTAGGATAAGGCGGACGCTACAAATCGGTATGCCTATCCTAGGATTTCTAGGCATAGCCTTGCAACGTTGATTTTAGTTTTCACGGATGGTTGGATCGACATGCAATAGCTGGGTCCAAATCGGCGGATTGTTTCTGTGAAACAAACAGCTAATAACCCAGGATTGACGCCTTGATTGTAAGGAAAGAGCTGAAATGAATGCTTTGTTGCTTTGTGCTGCATGGCGGGCATCTTCTTCTCCATTTCTCGTTCTGTACAGCTCGCGTGCTAGATCTCTGCATTGAGTTCTTGCTTCAAACAACAAGAAAATGGCGCATCTGATTCGTGATTTAGAGATTCCTCCCTCAAATAATCATAGATCCCTGCCACGAATTGTTGGACCAAGTGTGATGGACGACTTAACCAGGGCGGCAGGTATTGGGGAGCAGATGAACTTTCTTAATCCCCCTATTGCTTTCGTGGATGATCGGGAGGCCAGCTACATTCCAGTTGTTTCGGTGAGTTTCGGAACCAATCTTTGATCTTGCTCCTTGTAAAGCTTTGTTTCGATATGTTTTGTTTCGTCCTCCCTGTAAATCTGATGGAAAACATGATTATTGCATCCAGTCTAAGGTTGAAGATGCACAGTGATGTATCTGCAACACATATACAGTGCTTGAGAAACATTTTATGATAGGGTGATGAACATTATGGTGCATATCCACTGTACAGACATGTTTAGCGACCTGAATAAACATTTAACGTTTACGTGAGAAACAAATATTGATTGCAATAAATGATTATGGACTAACTCATTGAAACATCGATTGCAGCTTAGCGATGACAAAATAGAGCCAACAGGACTGCCTCAGGACATAGATGATGAGGAAGCACGTACTTATAATGGTGATGAAACAAACACTGTTATCGGAAATGAAAGTATGATGGAGCATCTTGTTCCATATGTGGGAATGGTGTTTGATACAGTAGAGGAGGCACAAAAGATCTATAATGAGTATGCACACAGGTTAGGGTTTGGAACAAGGATAGGGTCCTCGAGGAAGAGCCAAAAAAGGGTAGTAATCAGTTGATCAGGAGGGTGTTTGAGTGTGCTCATACAAGGAGAACGAGTGTCAAAGTTAGTGAAACAATGGTCGATTGTGGAATTGAATCAACCTGTGAGAACGAAGATGGTTTACCTGAAAGAAATGGTGATACTAGGGCACGAAACTTGATGAAACGTCACGATTGCAAAGCAAGCATGGTTGTTGGTAGTCGGAATGGGAAGTGGATGGTTACGGTTATGCGCGAGGAGCACACCCACCCTATGGTCACTCAGGTGGAGAGAACACGGTTCTATAGATCTCACCGTAAAGTACCATATGAAAAACATGAGTTCTTGAAGATGTTGCATCATCGCAACATCCAGACCTCGCACATCATGGCACTGTTAGGAGACCTGCATGGGGGCCTCCGCAATCTTCCATACACAACTAGAGATGTTGAAAACATAAGGACAGTCCTGAGGCAAGGACTAAATTGGCGCGACATGGCGGTCACTGTGGAGTATTTTCAGAGGCTTCAAGCAGAGAGCCCACAATTTTACTATGCATTGAAACTAGATGAAAACCACGCAGTGAGGGGATTGTTTTTGGGTTGATGGAAGGACAAGACAGCTGTACAAGAAGTTCAGGGATTGTGCTTTTTTTGACACCACTTTCTGTACAAATAGGTATAACATGCCGTTCGCGCCAATTGTAGGGATCAACAACCACAACCAGACGATAATGTTGGGATGTGCCCTTATTCTTGATGAAACTATTGAGACATTCAAATGGGTGTTTGAGAATTGGATGGTTGCTATGGATGGAGAACAACTGAACTATTTGATGACGGATCAGGACCAAGCAATGAAAACAACTATACATGAGGTGTTTCCAAACAGTAAACCTAGGTGTTGCAAGTGGCATGTGTTGCGAAAAGCGCAAGAGAAGCTTGGGAGGTTATTCAATACAAGGGAAGGGTTCGAAACTGATTTCTTTGCATGTATCAATGACACAGACACCATTGGGGAATTCGAATTGTCATGGCAACAGCTGATAGTGAAGCATGACCTATGTAATAACATTCACCTAAGTAACATGTGGGTCACTAGGGAGACTTGGGCACCGGCCTACTTCAAGAAAGATTTTTTCCCTTTCACGAGCACGACCAGGAGATCAGAAGGCTTAAACTCATTTTTTAAGAAGCTTGTCCACCCTCAAGTATGGTAATTTGTGAAACAGTACGACTACATAGTTGAAAGAACACTTGATAGGGAGGACAATGCGGGTTTCATTGGTGAGGTGACGACGGCCCCCCTGTGGTCGAGGTATGTTTCCACAATGACATGATGAATATAGACTCCATACTATTTTGCATGTAACGAAGTGCTTATGTTACTTTATTTTGTTGACAGTTTTAAAATAGAGGAGCAGGCAGCAAAGTTCTACACAAGGGCATTGTTTGAAAAATTCAAATCATTGTTGAAAGGTACCTCGGCGTTGATCATCAACAGAGTTGAAGATACTAGGCTGATGTTTCAGCTATGTCCAAATGATTCGGAAAGGCTAAAAAAGCATGTAGTCTCGGTTAAACTAGAGGACAGTGCATACGTATGCTCTTGCAACATGTTCAGCATGGATGGGCTGCTGTGTGCTCATATCTTGAAGGTTATGGTGCACCTAAACGTGCAAGAAATACCCGAAAAGTACTTGCTTGAGAGGTGGTCTGCGGAGGCAACAACTGCGCTACATAGAAGCAACGAGTGGCAAACATGCTTGCTTGGAGTTCCAGAAACTAATACTCTTAGATTTAATACTCTATGCAGGAAAATGGCACAGCTAGCATCTGATGCGTGCTTTTCTGAAGGTACATACAAGGTTGTGTATGGAGGGATTGAGCACTTGTGTAGCCTAGTTGCTAAAGCTAGAATAAATGATGGTGGTGTGGATGAACCACTGAATGTTGAAGTTTCGAGCATTGTACGTAACCCGCCACGGAGTGCTACGAAGGGTCGTCCACCGGAGAAAAAGAAGAGGAAGATGTCAGGAGTGGAGATTAGGGCAATGAATAGCAAGAAACGTACTAACAGGGCAAAGAATTGTTGCTCGTTTTGCAGGGAGGACACACACAATAGAAAGACTTGTCCACAGTTAGCGCTTCAGAATAAGAGAGAAAGTGACGAAGCCGAAAGAGTTAGGCATGAAACTGAGCTCACATTGTGACGATCGGATCGGATGAACATATATATTCGTTTTGTTCGGGACATTTTGAAAGAACTAGTGTGTTTAGTTAAGTTGGAGCCGTAGTTTGGTTTGTTTTGCTTCTCACTGTGTGAAACTATGCAACTGGATTTATACTTTGCTTTTCTATGCTTCTCCTTGATAGAAGTAATTGAGGGGAACAAAAATATACTGAATGATCAACAAGTTACCAGTTTATTTGCGCTGTAAAATGTTTCATACAGAAATGGACAAAGGAATTAGACTTTGGATGAGGCCAAAGAATGATGTTAGCTACTTTGCATGGATGAAACATTGTTACACAGAAAATGAAACATTAACATATGAGGAGTGAAACAAAGTTGTGATTTATGTGAAACAAGAATGGCCTTGACGTCCCTGTTGATGTGATATAGTGAGATGTTCCTTCGGCCAGCACATTATGTTTCCGCCAGCACATTAAAATGTTTCCGAAGCTATTACGGTAATATCTGGATGGACAAAGGAATTAGACTTTGGATGAGGCCGAAGAATAATGTTAACTACTTTGCATGGATGAAACATTGTTACACAGAAAATGAAACATTAACATATGAGGAGTGAAACAAAGTTGTGATTCATGTGAAACAAAAATGGCCTTGATGTCACTGTTGATGTGAATATAGTGAGATGTTCCTTCCGCCAGCACATTATGTTTCCACTGGCATATAAGAATGTGCCATACACATGTGAAGATAACAAATGTATGCAAAGGAAGGAACATATTTGGACTGCATATGGAACACGATATATCATTCCACTGACGACATGGTAACAATACATACATGTCATACAATGGTACGGACATAATAGACTCATAGGTTCATAATTCAACTTAATTCACGACATAGTAACAATCCATATATGACACATAGTAACAATCCATATATGTCATATAATACAGCAAGGTTGACAATACGAGGACAAGTTTAAGACGAGTAATGATTCATTTCTTCCATGTGAAAACCCATGAAGAATCTTGCGTATTCAATGGCGACCTGATGAGCCCCTCAGCGATGAGCTTGCGGAAGTCTGTGATATGGTCCTGCAATGAAAAAATGTATTGTTAGAATTGATCAGCAAGTGCACACATAGAGTGATAGGAATATGAGACTATACCGGGTCAAATTTCTTCAGTGCCTTGCCATCCCATTTTTCCATGAAAAGCATCGTGAAGATCCCGCAATCATAACTAGTGCATATGACAAGAAAGATCAACTATTAATGCTTCTCAATTATGTAATATTGGCATAACTTGTGTTAAAGATTGCACATATGAGCACTAACATGGTCCGCTGCTGTGGGCAGTCTTGTGGATAGTCAAATTTGAATTCCCCTCTTTTGTACCTAGTGAATGTGTTTGTAGCACGTGCGAGTTCAAAGAAGTTCATGACCTGCCATTGGTAATGTTAGAAAACAGATGGCATTGTTGTGAAACAAAACCAAGTAGTAAGGATTACACATGGATAATGGAATTGAAATAGAAATACATACCACATTGTCAGCTGCCTCATATATTTCGTCTAAGCTGCTTCTTTTCAATGAGTTAAAAACGTTGGATGTCTTGTAGAGTAGATTGACACAACAAAGGATCCAATGGTCCCCGTGAACAATCGCAAAGTACAGCTGCAGCGATGAAGATGAGAGTTGTATTAATGCAAAGAAATTGGAGATAAGAACTGCAATAACATGGTGGAATAGGGACTAACTAGATCAAATTTCTCAAGGTTGAATTCTTCGTAAACTCGCATGAATTCTCCCTTGCATGTGTTTGGATCGAATGTTCTATCATCCACCATGAGTTTTGACTACAAAGGAAACAATATTTATTGCAGCAATGAAACATTTTCATGCAAAGTAGTTAACATCGACATTACCGTAATAGATTGGGAAAAGGCGAATTTCTTGCAAATTGGCTGGTTTGATATTGTTTTGTTAGCAACAAGGTTGAAGTGCCTAATGTAAAGCTCCATGACCTCCGTGCTGATCTTCGAACGAGGCTTTAATGACTCTCGGAAGTTTTGATATGATATATGGTAATCCTTAAAGACAATGAAATGTGGCCTGTAAAACAAACATGGAACATCAAACATCCAAAATCAGTGCAATGTTGAATGAAACAAAGAAGAAGATATGAAACAATTAAGGTGAAGGAAAATGCTTACTGTTCTTCACCCTTCTTGGGCGGGTTGACGCATTTCTTTAGTATGTACGTCTTGTAGATATCCTCAACATCTTTATTAACCTTAACCTTCTTATTCATGACATCGTCATCAGTACCAATGAACGCCCTTTTTTTTGTTCTTCTTGTCAAGTGAGAGTGTTCCGATGCTTCTGTCCAGTTCACTCAGCGCACGTCCTAAACATGAATGGAGTGAAACATGTGAGGGAACCAATAATACATAAAAACGATATTTCGGGTTCACTAAGGTACCTAGTTCAGCAGCCTCCAAAACAGTTCGGCTTCGTGTTGCCCTGGTTGGAATATCACGGAGAGGGGCTTGTGCTGGCTCTTGAGCAGACTTGTTATTGCTGATGGATATATTTTCATCTTCTTTGGCACGTGCTTGTTCTACTTCTTCCGCTGCCTTGGAAACACTCTCCCATAATTTGTCCTCATTTTTCCCATTAGAGCCACCATCAGTAACATCCTGGGGCTCACTATCCCCACCCACAGCTACTCCCGAAGATGGGCTAGCTGTACCTATTTCACATGGTACAGCAGTGTTGCGGGTTGCTTCCCCTTGGACCTCATGAAGCTTGGAAGGAGTGATAACCTCCATGGCAAACTCTTCCATGCGTTTTGCATGCATTGTTCTCATTATTGCATGGTTTCTTTCTAAGTCTGCGTCCCAAAGGGCATTGTGCTTTTCTATAAGATGTAGCAAATAACCTGGAATCTGTTGAAAAAGACATTGGCAAGAATGAAACATTGAAAGTTATAATGAAAAATAACTGATATCTGTGCATGAAACAAAACTTCAGTGACTAAACATATATAGAGTTATATGGAAACATTTGAACTGTAACTAATGAATTTTTTGAAAAACAGCAGAAAGACATGGACAACAATATAGGTATGGAATGTTGGAGAGGTGGGAACATACTGCTATATGAATGGAAGCATGGAAGCCATGAGAATGAAACATTTAATATAACATTCAATGAAATGATGTCTACAGGGGATAGTATGGTTAACTATGCTTATATGTTATGGAAATATACTAATGTACTTCAAAGATAAGTAAACATACGAAGTTTACCCATGGAGCTTGCGAGCTTGAAGGATGACTGCGCTGGTCACCCATTGCTTTGTCTCTGATGTCATCGGTCGAAAGACGATCAAAGTATGGAGTCATGTGAAATGGACGGAACTAAAAAATAATAATTTAATTGTCTATACAACATTGGGGGCCATCAACCGGAGGGACAAACTTGAGTTATGCATGAACTTACGGGGCGGGCACCATAAGAATGTGGCTTCAAAGATAATTTGTTCCTATTCTGTTTCATGACGAAATCAAAATCTTCATCTTTCACGTGAGACGCCCTTGGCAGGGAGTAATCAAAACGATGATCGGACAAGATTGACGGAGGGAAATCCAAGTGATCCATATATATAATCTGCAATTAAAACAAGTGTTCCAACCAAGCGTGAGATTCTGTGAAATACAATAACAAAAAGTGGAAAAATAACAATTTGTAAGTGAAGTGGGTATACGGCAAGTAGATCAATGAATCCACCGATGTTTACTTTTGCCAACCCAGATGTTTGCTTCTTTTGGAACTTAGCAACCTCTTCCATGACATGTTTTAAGATGTGTGCACTCCAATCATATTGACAGATATTGTCAACATCATTGAGGCTACCAAGATAACCCAGTCGCAGCATGTTATTGGTTCCAGGACAAAGATATGTTGACAATGCTATGAGAAAAAAGGTCCTCAAGAATGTCTCCTTATCCATATCTGTTTTCAGCATCTCAATAGCATCAGCAATTGGTGCCCATCTTGTTGTTGTGTAGTCTCTTTTGTAGACATCACGAAACTCCAATTCCTCGTGACTACCAAGAACAATGACAGGCCGAGTGCCAGATGGAAGACCTGTAACCTTCTGCACCATTTCTTTTGTGAACAAAATACTTGTCCCATTGCGGTTGTTCCTAAACTCACAGAGTTCTGGAGTAATCCTCTCAATAATCCACTGAAGCAACCCGTCAGGCACAGAATAAGAGCTAACATCCAAAAGAATTCCAAGGCCACTCTCCCGAACAATAGCTTTTTGTGGCTCGGTTAACCCATCAACGACTTTCTTAAAACGTTTAGCAGAGAAGCGATTCAATAACTCAACACCTGATTCCTTCATTTTTGCAAATAGGAATCCTGATAAAAAAAACATCAAAATGAACATAGCTGCAGGTAATTACTTATGGATAGTCAAAAGGAACACAAACATGCAACAAAAACATTATGCTGGTGAAACATACTAATTGTGCTGTAACAACATAATTAATATGAAGTGGCAACATATATGCTGTGATATATAAAGAAAAGAATGTAACAACAAAATATTTTTGCATTGGCAACCTATATAGTGTGAGATGGAAACATATACTATAAGAACATAGTAATTATGCATTGCAAACATATATAGTTAATGGTGGAAACAAAAACTAGAACAACAAAACTTCTATGCGGTGGCAACATGTACGGTATGGGATAGAAACAAAGATCTTTTGAATTTGCAGGACCACACATCCCGCCATAATTTCGATGAAACATTACCGAAGCCACAACAACATAGTAATTATGCCTTGGAAACATATATAGTTCATGGTGGAAACAAAAACTTAAACAACAAAACTTCTGTGCGGTGGCAACATGTATGGTATGGGATAGAAACAAAGATCTATTTGAATTTGCAGGACCACACATCCCACCATAATTTTGATGAAACATTACCGAAGCCATAAGAACATAGTAATTATGCATTGGAAACATATATAGTTCATGGTGGAAACAAAAACTTAAACAACAAAACTTCTGTGCGGTGGCAACATGTACGGTATGGGATAGAAACAAAGATCTATTTGAATTTGCAGGACCACACATCCCGCCATAATTTCGATGAAACATTACCCAAGGCTAACCGAACAAAAATATAGAACACTACAAACAGTGCATGATCAATTCATGAAATTGAATACGGTACAACATTAGCCTATGTGAACTCAGGTAGGTTACACAAGCCGAGAATTTTATACATGAACCGGTCGAAGGGCATTCCATAATCAAATCAGATTTCGAAACCCTAGCATAATCGGAAAATATGAAATCCCAATTCACAACCCTAGCATAATTCACAACCCTAGCATAATCGGAGTTCACAACCCTAGCATAACCGGTGAAAGGTTCAATGGGATGCATTCCAAAATCGTACGAAATAACCTAGCATATAAATAACGATTGAGCTACAAATCGGAAAGGACGAACACAAAACCATAGAAAAAATGTTGAAGAAAGAGAGGGAGGGAATGTACCTCGTTTGCAAGGGGACCGCCGGATAGCCGCACCGCCGCACTGGAGAAGACGAAGGAGAGTCCGCGGCACCGGAGAATAAGAATGCCGCCGCGCCGGAGAATGCCGCCGCCGGAGAAGACGAAGGAGAGTGCGCCGCGCGGGAGAAACGATGATCGGCGTCGCCGCGCCGGAGAATGCAAGAGGGACCGGCGCCGTGCGGGGTTCCGCAACACGGTGGAAGATGAACAGTCTGTCCGCTGGAGAAGATGAAAGGACTCAACGCGATGGAAATAAGGAAACACCCTGACGTCACAGTGCGAAAAATCAGGAATACATCCCGGGCGGTGGCAATTTTTTGTAATTAAGCGGACTGGTTTTGGACCGCCGGATTTGGTTCAATCAACGGCTCTAGACGAGGAGTACAGAGGACGCGAATCAGCATGACGGCGTGTAGAGTTTTCCTTAGGATAATGAGAGAGATACTGCTTTGCCTTCTCACGAGAGAGGTAGATAAAGAGATACGTTCGTGCGCTCGAGGAAGAAAGAGAACCGAAAAAATGAATGGTGGTTGCTAGAAAAGAGATAAAAGTACGTCAGTGTTTATCGCGGCACGGTTTTCTGATCGTACTTGTGTCACGCTCGACACACATTTAACCAAAATAACATCTGTTTGATTAACACCTTTCTATGCCACCATTTTATTACGTAGCATCGTACATTAAATCTGTGTGTTTGATTAACACCTTTCTATGCCACCATTTTATTACGTAGCATCGTACATTAAATCTGTGATAGTTTTTTTTTACATTGGGACGCGGGAATAGTTTGTACACAAATTTGTAAATTTTATTCGGGAGAATACGATTATTTTCATTTGGTGTCCAGGACTGAGGTCCCGTCCTTTCCATCCACTGATTCGATCCACCTCATTCTATCCCCTCCAGCTTTCTCGCCGCCTCCCAGCTTCCAACCCACCCTTCGCCATGGCCGCGGCCGCCACCATCTCCACACCCCTCCACCTCCGCCCGTCCCACCATGCCTTCGCCTCTCCCTCAATGCGTTCGCTCCCCTGCCTCCGGCACCGCCTGCGCTCCCTGGCCGTCGCCGCCGTCCAGCAGGATGCGGCCGTCTGGACCGCGGCCCCTGTCTCCTCCGTCGGCCCGGCCTCCGCCGACGGCTCGCTCTTCCACCTATGCGTTGACCTATCCGACGCTGCCAACCTCGCCTCGTCCTTCACTGCACCGGGGCAGTATCTCATGGTCCGTGTCCCCGGCGAGGACAAGCTCAAGCCCGCCTTTATGGCCATCGCATCGCCGCCAGGGGAAGGCGGCTTCGAATTCTTGATCAAGACTGTTCCTGGCGCCACGGCGGAGAAGCTGTGCGGGCTCCACGACGGGGACGTGGTGGAGCTCGGGGCGGTCATGGGGAAGGGGTTCCCTATCGAGAGGATAACTCCGACGAGTGCTGCAGAGACCGTGCTCCTCTTTGCCACCGGGACAGGGATAAGGTATTTTCTCGTGGAAATTCTCTGATGAATGCATCTTTTAGCTTTGGTATCTAAAAAAATGTTGTGGTTAGTGTGTAAATAGTCACACCTACTGATGTAGTAGCAGTTTACACCTTTGCACCGTATGTGTTAGCATTCGTAACGTATACAATACAAGTTGCGTATAGGTGAGTACTTAAAGAGAGAATTATAGCCATATCATCAAGCACATATGTAAATTTCATCTACCCAATGCAAGCTCCTCTTTGTAGGTGCTTAGATGATTTGTTGTATATTAATTAGCACTAGTTAAATGCACCTCTTAAGCATTGGTGCCTAATCAAGTACTCATGCTATAAAATAAGCACGTAGCAAGAAAAATTGGTTTATTTTGCTAAGCACCTCTCCAAGCACTTGCACTGTACATCCGTAGCACATGGATCTAATTAACAAGTTGCACATTTTATTATTTCTTTAGACTTTACTAAGATGAACAAGTACGCAAACCAGAATCAGTGAGTAGATACCCATATGCACGAAATCTGCGCTCTTATATGGATTGTCTATTTCTTCAATATAATTTTTTATCCCTGTTACCTGTACTCCAACTTTTTCCTCTCTCTACTTCATAGATTCGGATGAGTTATTGGCTTAAATAATAAAACAAGAAAATTATTACACATTTTGGCTAATAAAGTATGCAAACTAAGCAAGCGTCTTGTTCACCACAGTTAGAATGAATCTAATTAACAAGTTGCACATTTTATTATTTCTTTAGACTTTCCTAAGATGAACAAGTACGCAAACCAGAATCAGTGAGTAGAAACCCATATGCACGAAATCTGCGCTCTTATATGGATTGTCTATTTCTTCAATATAAGTTTTTATCCTTGTTACCTGTACTTCAAAATTTTTTTCTCTCTACTTCATAGATTCAGATGAGTTATTGGCTTAAATAATAAAACAAGAAAATTATTACGCATTTTGGCTAATAAAGTATGCAGACTAAGCAAGGGTCCTGTTCACCACAGTTAGAATAGATGTAGATCTTGATTGGCATGTGTCGGGCGGAGCCACCTTGATCGCCTCATATTTTGCAGTGAGAGCGGTTTATTTGGCCCTTTGTGTAGGGCCATGAACCCTCTGCACCCTTCAAGGTGGTCGTGTATATATTCACTCTATTCTTCTTTAATTGAATGGTAGGGCTCCTGCCTCTTTCTATAGAAACAGATATATACATTTTGCTTTTAATTATCACCACATCCAAATTCATTTTAATTATGTGCTTCTAGAAGACATATCATTCTATGTCCCTAATCCTTTGTTTCGCTAGTGAGATAGGGTTCTACTGTGTCACAGTACCCACTATAAAATTTCTGGGTAAAAGAAAACGAAACCATTGATATGGTACATTTAGTCTATATATATGGAGTCAGATGGGGTGGGATGGGAATGAGGATGGTTGGATGTTGATCCAAAAACTAAGAAATGTGGAAAATCTTAGGCAACTTACGAATGGACGATCCTATAATTTTTGCATGCAGCGATAGGTATTTTATTTATTTATAACATAACGAATGGACCCCTTGAACCACACACACACCACCCTCAAGACGGTTCTGAGGCGGTTTTGCCACCGTAGTAGACCATTTTGGCAGAAGCGTGCCAATGACTCAGCCAAAAAAGAGGGCCACACTTGTCAGTGAAAGCACCTCCCTCCAACTCTCTGTCTTCTCTCCAAAAACAGATCAGATCCAACCAGCTCAGGCTCAGATGCCTCAGCCCCATTCTCTCATCATTATGGCTGTCTGCATTGCCTGGCAGATGCTTTCCGTGCCCCAAGGACCAATCCAAGAATCAATCCTTTTTGTTCATATCCAATTGCCAACTCAATCGAACAAGCAAAAGCAGGATAAGTAACACCCTGAGGGTTGTATTCTTAGGCCAGGCCACTAGATTGAACAAGTAACTATGCAAACAACAAATGCAAGAACCGAAACAAGAGACACATATAGGTACAATGCCAGATGAAGAAAGTAATAAGCCACTGCTGGCCTTGAACAAGGAAAACGTGTTGAGGCTGAGCTTCGGCACAGAAGAGGCACCGAAGTGCCTTGCTATAGGTAGTGACATAGAGGATCATCCTGGTGCATGCAAGTGCGTCATTTCCGCCGGTGGCAGGGACAAAAAATGGGTCAAAGACATAAAGTGTGGGGTGAGGCGTAATGGATCTGGTGGTGTTGGTGTTGCTGATCTTCGTGGTGAGAAAGAAAGATTAGTGCGGGAGAATGTAGTGGAGAGAGAGGGATCGAGAGTCGGGAAGATAAGTGTGAGGATCTTGTTTGTCAAGATTTTATTTACTTATTCATTGAATCATTAATTGCCTGCCATGTCAGTGCAGAAAACCAAACACTGTAGCAGAACTACACTCCAAAACCAGGCTTGGGGGTTATTTGCTCCAGTTACAATAGCTGAGGGAGTATTGTAGGCGGTTCTGTTGTTCAGGGTTAAAGTACACATGTCCTTGAAGTTCAAGGGGGCAGATAAACATTTTCCTCTTCCTATCAATATCTTACTGCTGGCTCCTACTGGAAAATATTTCAGTCTCCACCTTCAGTTCATATAGTTTCTCTAAGTTTGTTACCTTCATTCTTTTTTGAGGCAAAAACATGTAAGAATGGGGATTCAAACTACCCAATCTCATGTAATTGATTTTACTCACTAACGAACTGTGCTGTAGGTGAAGTTTAGGTAAGACTGAACATCTTTTATTGTTATTGGATCTTGCATAATATCATAGTAAAGACCTGTCATGCATGGATGTCTTAATAAGGAAATATTTTGGTAAGATGCAGTTATAGAAACTGCAAACATTCCAAGAAAAGTAATATACTCTGTTTATGCATGATTCAGGGACCATCATCATGCTCTTCTAACAATTTTCAAAAGTAACTTAGGATGCTCATATGAGAGCTGAAACTTGAAACCAAACAAGCATTTAGAATGCAATTATGATTCTTTTTAAAATTTATCTGTGACTTGTGTAGGGATAATCAGATAGCCCATAAGAAACTATTTTACTTATACCTTTTCCTCCCAACCTGTCCATCAACCCCATTATGGCCCCAACTCTAGCCCTCTCCTGACCACCAGGGCTGACATTACTCTTCTACTCGCAGTTGTTGTCGACTTTGTGGTGCACCACTGTTGCCCTGGTGGGTGATGGGCCGATAACGCCACCACCACCTGCCACTCTCTGTTAGGCTACTGATCACTTAGTGAGCTATGGTCAGGGAACAGGTGAACCATAGATGTAAATGGCACCAGTCTCAAGGAAATCCTATTTTTGAGTGTGGATATAAGTTATTCTTGGAAAAGAATGCAATTTTTAATCCATTTGTCTACAACTAAGGAAACTGTAAATAATGCAACTATGAATCCTATGGAGTTCAATGGTGGCTCAGGGTGAACGCTGACAGTACACTTAACACATTCCAGTCAATCAGGAAGCGGTGTTCATGTAGTCTGCATAGAAAAGATAGTTCTACCATAGTCATCCACTTATTTAATTCTTCCCTTTTGTTTCTATTCCTTTTGAAGGCTCGTACTGTACAAAAATGTAAACTGCTCCTTCACACTTCTCGCAACTCTCTGAGAAGTAAATCTCATGCAAAGTCAGCTTAACGATCCATTTCCCGTATGTCTTGCCTGTGTTACACTGATATGTGATTCGTGGCTTTGGCCTATGTAATGTGGTTGACTGTCTGGTTTGGTTGATATAACCCCCCATTTGATGAATACTGGCTGGACTAATCTTATGTTATTAATGCAGTCCAATTCGTTCACTTATTGAGTTTGGTTTTGCGGCCAATCAAAGAGCTGATGTGAGACTTTATTATGGTGCCAGAAATCTCCAAACAATGGCATATCAGGTTGGGGACTTTGCCCTCATATCGGTATTAAAATCATATCTTCAGGTAGAACCTTTTGGCATACTAGGTAAAATATACTACATTTCTGTCTGGCAGGATAGATTTACAAACTGGGAGTCAACTGGTCTCAAAATAGTGCCAGTCTTGTCACGACCCGATGATAGTTGGAAAGGTGAACGGGGATATGTTCAGGTAATATAAGAACTGCTCCATCATTATTATTATTATTATTGTGTTACATGTTCATAGCTACATACAAACTTCTAACATCTTACGATTTTCAGCACGCTTTCTTGGAAGCCAAGAACATTTCAGATCCTTCTTCTTCCGGGGCAGTGCTATGTGGACAGAAACAAATGGTTGAGGTATGAATATCCTTTGTTTTTATCTGGTACTCTTGCATAATCTTATTGCTTGCTCTAGGTTATGGAAGTTTCTGTTTGGTTCTTGATGGTCACATGACCCAACCAATTCCTCAAAGTTATGCATCCATATACTAAATTTTCCTTCTCACCAAAAAAAACACCACTAAATATTACAAGAAGCTCAACTTATTTCCGGACACGACTAATGTTGTTCAAAAGGCATATAACTGGACTTTATCAGGAACAGCTATACTTATGTCCGTAGTTACGAGATGTCGCTCTGCACTTCTTGTAGTGTTGGTTCTGTCTTCTCTTCTGATAAATCCAGTGCTGACTGTCGCTAGCATACGAAGCTATTTTTCAGACCACCCCTAGCTGCTTCTGTTGTAAACGGGATCAACTAGTTCACCGGAGGCCGGCACCAGCACTGGTGGGTAGGTGCCATGGTTGGTGAAAGTCTTGACAGCAAAGGATGAGGAATTCAGAGAACTGAAGGGTTGGGAAAGCATTGGGGAAGAGAGTTTTCTTATTGCTTGCCCAAAAGGTTACATAGGGACTTCTATATATAATACTATTGGATTTCTAGCAATCGACTCTGACGATCCCAGATATCAACCCTACTTGGAATGCTACTACACCAATACTAAAATTCTACTAAGTTAGGGAAAAGCTAACAATTTCGATAGAGTTTTCTTTGTTTGTAAGTACATCCATGACATGCAATTGATAATATATCATGAGATAGCTATATGCTCAAATAAACCATCCACTCAGTTCATATAACTCATTAAGACTCCATGACATAGGTTATAAAGACTAGAGCGACCAAGGACTCACACTAAGCAATTCTATATGTAATTAAGAATCCAACTAGCAATTATGAGGGGACAAATAGATATGTGAATCAAGTGAGGTATCTATATAAAGTGAGTTACTCCCTCCCATGCATACTGGTGCTCTCTATACCTGAAAACCAAATAATAACCAATAAAGGAAAATAAGAGTGAGTAAAGGGTTCTCAGTCAAGTACAATTTAGAGCCGGAAAGAAACAATAACCTTTATTTGAAAATAACAAATAATCAGAAGACAAAATCTTTGAACTTTAACAATTAAATTCGAGCATCCCGGAATATTCAGACTTTTAACTTTCTCGCTGACCTCACCGAGATAGTTACACGTGTAAATTCCTCACTGACCTAGCTCAAACACTACAATAGTCACATAGTAGCTCAAACACTACCTCTCCTGGTAGCTCGGTTGCGTGCACATAGCAAAAAAAAAGTTCAGCTAGGTTGAATTAATCTAGCTGATAGCATGCTAGGTCTTGGAACTTGATCCGGTGCTCTTCTCCCTTCAATCTTTTTCTTCGTGGCCGTTGCTTCGTAGGGCGCGGCGACAGCTGATTGGTTTGGGCAGGGCGACGGATGCAGGGTAGCGGAAGTTGCAAGCAGCGCGAGCGTGTGGGCAAAGGCCCTGTGGCACGACAGTCTATGTAGGGCGGCGGTGTGTAGCCGTCGGGGTCGGAGTGGAGGCATTGCATCCCCTGCCCCAGATTTATACTTTTTTCCATTTCTCTTAAAATTTGAATATTAGTTGTATTCCCAAATCCAAGTTTAAATCCAACGGTCTAAATTCACCCAGACTCTGAATCGGACAAACTTAGACTCCATTTCGATCGATTCAACGAGATAAATGCAACTGCGGTTTCCGATCGTCCATGCGAGGTACGGTTGAAAGCTTCAACTTTTGGTCTTCCCTTTTCCGATTAGGTCAAAACTCTTCCTTTATAACTTCGGGGTATTACACCGACTCTGACTCAACTACAAACTCCGACTTTGACTCTCCTAGTCTGTTCTGCCTCCCGTAAACCTGCTGCAGATTCCTTTTCTAATCTGGCAAGTGGCAACCACTCTCACTCTGATTCACGCCTCCTACTCTGACTCTGCTACTTCGACCTGCCATGGCATCGCATTCAACTGAGATTTGGCAGGCTGCTGCCCTGCCATGCCTGAGTCTGGCTTGGCAACCTGCTGTCTTGCGGCACGCCTCCTGCTGTATTGCTGACCCCAGTGCATGCCTACATTAGCTTCATTAGTAGTTCAGTGTCAGATTAAGTTTTGTGTGCTCTTGCTGGACCTGTGCCTCAGATCTCTTTGCTGCTTAAGGTGTGTGATATTCCTTATTCTCTTCTCCCTATGATCGTCAACTTCTGTTTCTCAAGATGAAAGTAATTTGATCTACCCTGAACTACTATTAATGTTCGGTGATGGTAATCAACCACTGGTAATATTGGCTCACATACTTTTGAATTGTTTGCGTTTCGAATTGATCCCTATTATTATTCTATCGAATTGTTTGTTGAAGCATTCAATTTGTTTTGTTGTGTTTGGAAGTATACCCTACTGTTTTTATAACTGATGCCAGAAACTTTTACTCTTCAGCAACCAAGGCATCACTACTTATGAACAGTAAATTGAATAGACAGAATCGGTAACCACCAGAAATTCAGAGTTCAGAGAGGTAGAGACGGAAAATACGGAAGAGCAGTAGGAATTGGGGGTTGTTTCTCTTGTGTAGTTTTTGGCAGTGCATACACACAAATCCAATAAACTGGTCCATGGGTGCAGTTCACCAATGCAGTTTTTCTTTCCAGCACAATTACATCACGCCATTTGTCATTGCCTTCGCTACCTGGACCCCATTGCTAGACTCGTCTTCAATTAGACTTCACTTGTGTGGTGGCTCACCTGACTTGCTTCCCATTTCCCAACATAGTAAAGCCACCGTCTCCAAAAAGGAAAGAAAAAAAGGAACACTAGAGTCACCATGTGCGTCGTCACCAATCCTCTGCCTCTGGCACAGGCATGACAACTGCATGCTCAGTTGAACCTTTGTGAATGCTGGGCAGAGATGTAAAGTAACTATGTTTGTCCTAGTCCGTTCATGCTATCTTTCAAAATTTATCTGTAGAAGATTCATATCAACTGATTATATAGATTTGCGAGTTTTTTTTGTATGACGTAACCTGTTGTTTCAATTCTTGATTGAGGTATAATTCATATTAGAAGTACTAGAGAAAACTTCCAACATAGCTTACGCTGTCTGTATGACTCCAAAAAAAATTCAATCATGATGATGTCCTCTGCTTTACAGGCGGTCACCTCAGCCCTTGCAGCAGATGGTGTATCACAAGATAAAATCTTGACGAACTTCTAAAAAGGATGACTAGCCGCCTGATACGTTTGATGCTTCTTTTGGCCTCAGAGTGTACATCTTATACTTACTGTGCTATTCCTCTGTCTAATTTAAGTCTTTGGTTCCACTATTTTGATATTTCTCAACACAAGATATTTTAGATATGTATGGTCAGAGTATATATACATTTTTTCAGGCGATTTAAGCTGCTTGCCACTGGGCCTGCATCGGTCTTAAGCTAAATTGTAAACTAATTATTTATATCAATAGCCAGTAGCAAGGTAACATTTGGCAGATGACTGATAATGATCAAACATGTGTGCTCATCCTTCAATATTTTTATTTACTAGATTTTTCTTTTTTGCGCGAATCCTTCACTTTAGTTTTCTCTGTTAGTGCTTCAGGTTTCGAAATTTGAACGTATTAACATAAAGGAATTGCTATATAAATCAGATGGGCACAACGGATTTGAGGTAACGCAAGCGATTGAATCTAACGGACTTGACATCTACTGCTGCAAGTCCCAGCCTCCAAAGGATCACAACATGGATCCGGCATTCTGGCATGCATTGTCCGGCATTATTTCCGAATTTTCTTGTTGATTTTATTCTCTGGCGCGTCAGTTGGTGCCGCACTTTTGGACAATGCCCAAGAAAGAAAATGCACAGGATGATGATATCTACGAATATCTTGTCCGACTGGGAAATGGCACTGTCCCGGAGCCAAGGCAAGTTGCATGAATGATTTGGTGCCCCACCTTTCCGGAGATATATCTATATCTCAAGAAGCTCCCACTGGAAAAAGATGCCATCTCCCATATAGAGTAGACGGTAGATGCCCAATAAGTCCGAAATGTCATCATGTGATAACAATTCATGATTCATGATATGAGTAAATCTTCGGCGAGAGATAAAAGAGATCTCACTAATCTTTGTAGGACTAAGCATTTCTACTTTTAATAATAACTAAATAACTATAGATAAAACAAGGTATTATATCATGAATTCATGGTTCAATTTGGAAATGACACTAAAGCATTTGATAAACAAGAAAAATACATTCATGTCTATTAACGACACAAAATATAATGATTTGAAATATATGGGATTAACATGATCATGAACAAGGGGACATGCCTTCGTTCGTTGACATAATCCTCCAATTCTTGAACTTGTCCCTAGTCAACTTCATCACTCCCTACTTGTCGTAACAGGAATCGAATGCAAACAAATAAATAAACAACTCCAAATAACTCAATGCAATAAAGAGATAGTTTGGTTTGATTATAGGATTGGCTTTAGATGAATAACGAATGTGATTGGAATTAGATGAAGGGATTGCCGATAGAATGTTAAACCAGATGAAACAGAGAAAGGGCATCGTCTCGCTAGATGAGCAAAAGTCATTTGTAGATTATAAATAATTCAGGAAAAGATTATATATGGTGGGAATAACATAGGACACATGGGCACTAGGTCCATAAAGGGTAAGGGTTTTACGAAGGAAAGATCATATGGCTATGATTAGTTGACGGGTGAGAAGCACACACCAATGGTTATGGTTTCAAGAGATAGAACACATGCAAGGATCACATGTAACTGAGAACGGGTAGAGTCTAATAGAGTTACATCCATAGCTTGATCAGAGGCTATAGACAAACGGTGTAAAGTAATTCCCGATAAAGATGGCATTGCCACTAATCAGGATATGATATGATGTTAGGACTAGCTAGGATTTGATCCAAAACGGGAAAGACAGTTGGTTAGTTACGGATAATGGTGCTGAAGCATCTAGATGGACTAGGGTATACCATTATTCGAATATTGGATTTTAGGTTTCATGACAAAATGTCGATTAATGATAAAATGATCATGTCAATGGTCATTATCGACTAGGGTTTGATCACTATCAGAGGATCATTATTACATTACATGGTGCAATGAACATGATCAAAAGGGTATCAACAAGAAGACAAGGTATGGGACCCACATGCTAGAGTCATGCCACATTCGACATAGAGAACCATGACTTATAAAGTTGATAGGTTTAGGAGAAATTATAGACAAGGGGGTCTATTGATAAGTAGAATGCCACTAATCAATGTGCTAGTCCCACTAGAAAAGGATGGAATTGTGCTCCGAATACTAGTGGTCAACATAAACCCAAGGTTTCGGTTTGTCGGTCGAGACAACAACCTAGGATTGGATGTACCAGGGTTAGATAGATTATGAATGGTGGGGTCCACATGTCAATAAAATGGTGTTGACTAGCAAGTAAGGACTACGAAACAAAAGACAATGGTTAGGGCAGATTAAGGTAAAAGGACTAAGGTTACGACAACTCCCCATGCTATCATGGCAAAGATATACAATAGCAGAGGGAAAAGGGATTAGGTCACAAGACAAAGTACGGTCGTGCCCTCGAGCGATTGTGATGTCTCGGTAGAAGGAGATGACGATGTACCCTGGTCAAAGGATTACTATTGTGGCAACCTTTTTGCTGCAACTATACAGGCTATCGTGGCAGGACATGGCAGGATGAAAGAATTGTCCCGACAAAGTGACTATTTTCGGGGCAGGATGTGGCAAGAAGCTACCACTACGGAGGCTATTGATGGACATGCGACCGCAAGACAAAGTCCAGGTAGCAAGAAACAAAGCTATGGCAAAGCTACCATGGTTGTCGTGGTAACCATAGCTGCTGCAGTGGCAGGGTAGGTGTTGTCACGGTAAAGACGAGTGTTGTCATGGTAGATGTGGGTGTTGATGTCATGTGGTAACGTCGATCGGTGAGGAAACATGTCCTGACAAAGGCACACAGTCACAGGACAACAGGCAGCGAGACTATGGCCCCAGATAATTCTCGGGAGGTTGGTTAGGTTTTGATTGATCGAATGAATCGATGGATGGCCCACTAATAATAACGATTGCCGAACAATATATTATGTATTTATGATTAACCGGTCTATGCCAAAACTGTGTCATCGGACATGGCGATTGACAAAAAGGATCAATTAAATATATACCAGTGTTGTGCGATCGGTGGCGACGACAATCACTATCAAGGTGGTTATGGCTAGGAGAATGGTTAACGATCGAAGGGACTTTAACGAGCACCAAGGGTTACTACTGAGATGGTTGATAGCTTTACTTGATCACCACACACAACACCTCGATAGCATGATTGAGATACTATGAATTGTACCAGTGATGATGATAACTATTTTTCGACAGATGGATGGTACCGCCGACGGTCGACGAGACAAAAGATCTTAGCATGTGTGTGACATGGCATTGTGATGGATTATATCTAGTTATAGTTGATAGGAAATAATAGGGTTAGACGGATTCCGATTAATGGAACAAAAAGAATAAAGAGAGATGTATAGGGTCATGGCTCTACTATTCCCTGTGGAAATAAAAAGAGAGGTAGAGAGAAAGAGAAGGGGTTGATCAACGTTCTTGCTTTGTACAGAGAGAACAAAGAGAAGGAATAGGGCAAGGCACATAAAATATAACAGAAGGAGAGAGGCTAAGGGGATTTCCACGGCCATGGTTGAGCTCATGCGCTCCGGAGATGGAGACGTCATGGGGGTTGGCTTCTGTTGCTTCCTGTAGAGAAACACAGAAGAGAAAGAGAGACCAGGGGCAACATCTCCTTCTACACAGAGAACAAAGAAGAAGGAAGACAAAGGAGGTAGCCACGGCCATGGTGTCCATCATACTCGCTAAGGTGGAGCGGTGTTGGTGGTCAGGAGGGCAAAAAAATGGAACTGTAAAGGTGCAGTGAGTTCGCTGGAAAGCTTCATCTAGTGTGGAGGAGCACGACACGGCTTGTGGTGCTGACACCTGAAAGTGGCAGTGACTACCCAACGTTGACAGGGAGCTTGGGCACCGGAATCAAGAAATTGATTAAGGGATTTCGGTCATGGGGTGGGAAGAGGGTGCGGCACAGAGCAACTACAGTGCAGTTCACTTGAGACGGAGAATGGAGGTAGCGCGATCTTTCCGGAGTTGGAGGTGGAGCTCTTGATTCCGGCCATGCAGTCGATGGCATAGGCTGGCGAGCTCCTTAGGCTATCGCAGTTGCTCTGACCTGAGAAATCGATCGGTGGTGCACTGTTGGCCAGATTGGATGGCAGCGGTGCATGGTAGGGAGGAGCACTGAAGCCGAGAGCAGCAGCTTATATAGGCTATGCGACCTAGGTTTCCACGTGGGCCCAAATGTCGAGGTGGAGCCATGTACAACTTGGATGTCGAGGCACAGGTAGTGCCAGCCCGGCCGTGTCGAGCTCAGGCTCGATGCCTGGCTTCTCTGGCTGGCGGGCGAACTGACTAGCGAATAAGGCTGGAGAGTGGGCCTGGTCCATGAGGAGAAGGATAGGAGCAGGCGGGGGCACGGGCTGAAGTGGACCTTAAGTTGGGCTAGCTCGGTAGGGCCGAGCCAAGGCGGGAAGGAGGGACAAAGGGAGAGCAGCCCGAGAGAAGGTGGGCTAGGAAGATGGGTCTTAGCCCACGAAAACTCTAGGAAAGCAAATATAACTCAGAAAAATATTAAATCAATTCTAATAAATCCAGCAAATTCAATGGTGCATATTTTAATATGAAAAATCCAAATAAAATATCTGAAGCCAATTATTACTGTTTAAATTAATCACATTGAATCCAAAGGAATTAGGAAAATTCTAATTAAGATTTAATTAATTCACGAAAGATTCACCAAATTTTCCAACCCTTATTTTTAGATAAAAGTTTTTGAAGATCACCAAAAATCGATCTGTTACAACTCTACCCCCCTTAAAGGAATCTCGACCCCGAGATTCGGGCTAGATAGATGATGGGTCTGATGGCTTAGGCTTAACTTCGATGGGTTGCTTAAATGATGCTTTCGATCTGGCAATCTTCCTCTTCATCAAGAAGACAACAACTTATGTATTCTTCACTCAATGTCTTTGGCGGCAACCAAGATGATTTTTAGTCATGACCTCCTCTTGATCTTCTTCTTTGGAGTTGAAAAATTCTTCAATCTTAGTGTCCGGCTTCACTATGGCCTTGATATCTTGAATTCCAGCAAGCGAGTAGACTCCGAAATAGACGTACTGCATGTCTACAAATCTTCAGTCTTGGCGATGATTATCGACACTCTTATTCTAAATAGATCATCATGGAATCTGAAATCTTCTTTTGCTCTTAGTTCCGTGTATGGCTATACTAATCCATAGTGGAACCATAGGTTAGAGTACCGGCTCTCAAATTCTTTGAAGCTTGATCATTCTCGACATGTCTATCCCCGAAAGGTGTGCTGAATAGACATTGAATGATCTGATCTATTGCTGATAGTGATCCAATACATTGGCCACTAGCAAAGAATTCTTCGATGAATTGAAAGTATTACCAGGAAGAACCTTTTTATCTTCCAAGATGCCAAATATTTTCTAGTATCTCCACTGCAGCCCAAACATGATCTAATGAAAACAAGGTGCCTTGTGCTTCTACAACTTTCATTAGTTATCCATAGACATTATCTACTGAGTATGGTTATCTCCAACAACATATATTATACTCAGTCCTAAAATCCAATTTCTCTTGATTACTATCTACTACCCCCCTTAAAGAAAAATCTTTGTGAGGTCCACCAAATCCAAATTATCACTTCACTTGATCATCACTTCTAATGCTTGATCTATAAACCACCAAACTTTTCACCATTGTAAAAAATTCTCCATCTAAATCTAAATAAATTCTGATACTCAATCATTAATACTTGTCACCATTCTTAAATCCAATATTAAGGGTTCATCTCCAAAACTAGTGATGTGCTCAAGCACAAAACCATAATCAATTTATCCTCTAATGTTATTTTCAAACAACCTAGGACTCTAAAACCCAATCAACTTAGATTCAACTAGATACTCTAGATAAAATTTTCACGTGTTATCCATAAGCAATTCGGGGCACTAGAATCCAATCAATTCAAATTCAAATGGCTACTTCTATAGTCCATCAATCAAATGTCCTCCAACACCATAACGATTGCAACCATGTTTATCCAATAGAATATACTTCAAAATCTCCAATAAGCCTACGAGAATAGTCCAAAATCGACATATATCATCTTGTTAAAACCAACAAGTAATTCTCTTCAAAATTATAGTACTACAAATCTGATTGAAAATTCTTCATTATCAACTTATGATAATCCACTAATAATAATCCATCATTTGTATCAATCATATACTCCAAAACCTAGAGATCCAATAATCCAAGATCATCTTCTAAAACCAAGCAATCAAGATACCCAACATTTTCAAATGATTCAAATTCCATGGGAGAAATCCAATAGTCCCATCTTCTAACTACTTCATCAATTGGATAACCAACAAATAATTTGTCTCATGAAATCGTCTTAATAAAATTCAATTCATCCACATATAATTCTGATCATCCAAATCAATCCAACAACTTCAACTCACCTAGAGATCATGAATAATCCACAATTGAGGTAATCCACCAAACATTAATTGATTCTGACATCATTTTAAGATTCAAACAATCCATCAAGTTCAATACTTCGCTTTACTCAGATCTCTACCAAGATCATCTACTTCCTTCTGACCAAATCCTAATAACCACCAATTATTCACAATACTGGAAATCGCAACTTTGTTCAAAACCTTATGGGATCACTTAGCTTTATCCATCATGACTCCTTTCTCTTTATTACATTCAATTATTTGGAGTTGTTTATTTATGTGCTTGCATATTATTCCTATTATGACAAGTAGGGAGTGCCGAGGTTGACCAGGGACAAGTTCAAGAAGTGGAGGAATACATCAACAAAGGCATGCCCCTTTGTTCTTGATCATGTTGATCCCATATGTTTAAAATCATTATATTTTGTGTCATTTATAACCATGCATGAATTTATGTTGTTACAACTGCTTTAGTGTCAGACTGAAATTGAACCACGAATCCATGCTGCCATACCTTGTTTGATCTAGAGTAGTTAATTAGTTATTATTAGAAATAGAAATGCTTAGCCCTGCAAATATTAGTAAAAACCCTTTTGTGCCTTGCCAAAGTTTACTCATATCATGAATCATGAATTGTTATCACATGATGATATGTTGGGTTCTATGAGCATCTACATTGTACTCCTACTTATATCTAAATTCTACTCTGGGTGAAATATACCACTAAGGTGTGGGTGACAACCGGATTATTGAGATGGATGGTTGTACGAACATTTGGTTTTTAGGGTTTGTGCTAGAGTTGCCTACACCATAAGAACCGGATCATGAACCTAGAAATTTGTGTACCAAGTGCAACCATAAGTCTATTATGGGCAAGACTTTGTCAACTAATTTGTTAAAAGCTAGGGTGATAGTACGGAGGGGAACGAAACAAGAGATACGCCTTGTAAGGAAACTACTAGTGATAGCTATCCTAGGGTTGGCCTGGTGGATAGTGTGAAGTAGGGGATAACATTGTAAAGTCCTAGATGTAAGGGCTTGGTCACATTACTCGGAGGAGTGCGAAACCTGGGTTAATCTCACATCTTGTGGATAAACGATATGTCCAAAACATATAGTGTTTTTTATCCACTATATACATGTGTTTTTACTCTATTTTCAATTATCCTCTTCTAGCAATATTAGAATAAACTAGTGCATAACTGGAACTACAATCAGTGAAAAGTGTATTTACGGGAAAGGTGAGAGCCATCTTTTGCTCTTGTGGTTCGATATCTTGCGCTAAATACTTCCTGCAAAAGGTACTACGGTGATTCGGTGCACTTGTCAATCATCAAGCACTCCTCTAGCGCCATTGCAGGGGAGCATAGCACTTGGTTATTACCTTTCCATTTGCATTTATTTTATTTTGATTGTCCTTTACCAAAAAAATTACTATTACTATGAACATGTCATCCTAGATGTCTATTTCGGGAATTGACGATCATGTTGCAAATAAGGAGGAGAGAGTAACATTACATACATGGAAAGCAAGCGTATGTATCTTAAAGAATGGTTACAAATGCTAGGTGATTATTCATCTATGATATGTGATGGATACCCGTCATCTTATGGAAATTGCGGTTCCCACAATCACCTTGGTTTTCATTGTGAGTTTACTTCCTATCTCTCTGAAGCATATCTTAAAAATGAAATTACTTGCAATGTTGTCGAGGAGATCGAGGAACTAACTCTTTATCCAGGTGTTAGCGGGATACTAGATAAGGTACTTGAGCTTTATAGAGATAATGATATTATCTTGCTAGAGAGGATCTATATTGTGTTGCAACCTATTCACTGCTTTTTCTTAAACTATCTTTGTTATAATGCATTAGTGACATATTATAATAAGTGGCATGCTACCACCAAGATGCGAGAAACTAACCTTTTGTAGGATTCACAAAGAACATTGAGTGAAGAAGAGGAGCAACAACTACAAGTTATGATGAAAGAATGGCTTGATGAATTTTCAATGCCATCGACTTATTATCGATATTAATCCACAGGAAAAAGAGGAGATCTGCATATGTTGGAGGATGAAGTGTGCAATGAAAAAGAAAAGGATGATGAGCCAATTCATCACTGGCTCACACCTTCAACAAATGATAGTAATCCTCCTACCACAACAATTATTATCTCCGATGTCGTTCCTATCACCTTTATACTCGCTGATTACCAAGTTGAATGTATTCCTATGAATACTAACATACATTAGTATGAGGTAAATAACCATGTTACAATTTTATTTTCTCTATATGGCTCTATTACTTCCCATTTGCAGCAACATTAGAAAACATGTCCTGCTGCCCTAGTGCATTCACTACTTGCTTGAGTGTGAGGAATTATTTGCTTACATATGCCAATGCACCGGAATAGGATTCACCTTCGATCGTACCTTGCTTAGAGGTGCTCTCTACTACGGTTAGAGGTGAGGAATAAAGAACCTCAGATCAACATTCCTAGGGATCCAAGTGGATGAATGGAGCATTATTGCCTGGCTTAAAGGCTATAAGCAAAGTGCTTTTTGGGAGGCAACCCGGTTATCTACCATTGTTAAGCAATAAACAGGTAAAGATCAATGATGAGCATCATGAAACACTTAAGGAGAGGTAAAAATTAATGGTAACATTTTAAAAACTCTTCAATGATCTTGCTTGAATATTTGTGTATGCTTGTCTTATATTTTCATCTTTAGTCGTTGTAGTTTAGCTGGAGTATTCCCGCTGGTCTTTTGTTATAGTTATGTCTTATGAACTAGTGGATTGTCGTAGATCGATAATATTTTCTAGCTTCCAACCACTTTAGTTTGTTTAATCTCCTAGTTTATTTGGTCATGAGAATTTTCTTAGGATTTTTGTGCTATCATTAGTGATTTTTCTCCTTGGAATTCTTGCATATCTAACATCTACAAGTCAAAAGGGGAAAGCACGAAAAATTTCACCACCAGAGTTCCAAGGACAAAAACTAAGCTGACCAGTAGTACGACCAGCCAGTCTTACCACTTGGTTATACTGATAATGAAGCCCTTCGGTGAATGGGAACAGAGACTTAGCCGACCAGTGGTACGACCAAGCCGATCATTTTACCTAGTCGTACTTGTCCCTGCTCCTTTGCAGCGATGAAGACAAAAACTAAGCCGACCTTCGGTACGGGCAATAGCGCCCATACCGCCTGCCCGTATCGAAGCAATTTTTCCCTCATTCAATTCTGATTGGGATCCTAACCTTAAATTTTCTATTCTCACACCAAGTTTATCAATTATCGTTGTCCAAATTAATCTTCTCTTATGCATTGCTTAGTGTTTGCTTTTCACCTCTATCTTAGCTATTCCATTATTGCCACTTGTGTATGGCGATGCGCAAGTACTAGTATATAGATTAAGCATGGTGCTTAGGCTATGTATTAATATAGGTGAAGTAGCTTGTTTATCTCTATTGCTTTAAATTTTAAAGAGGAGGTCGTCGACTCTTACTTAGTTTATCAATTAGCATTATGATTTATTGGTAGACCAATCTATAGAGATAAACAATGGTAAAATTATTTTGTGCACTAACACTGTATTCGGAAGATTATTTTTGCACAACTAACATCAATAGGGAGATTGATGTCATTTAAGCTTTGTTTTATTGGATAACCTCAATAGTTGATGTCCACAAACCAAGAGCACGGGAGGAGGATGCTTAATCAGTAACAAATGTTCTTCCTACCATGCTTGTTCCAAGCATGGAGGGAGGCTACACTATCATATCATCAGTCTTCTCTACTTTTGATTAAAGTTCATTTGTGTTTGGTTTTGTGTCGTGTCTCTCGTTCATTTAATTATTTATAGTCTTAGTTGTCACATCTTGTTTGACATTGTAGAATAGGTGTAAAGCAAACATCTATTTAATTTGGAGCTTACATGCATTGGGATTGCTTGTATTTTATTGTTGATACCATATTTCATAAAAAATTATCGTAGTTGTTTTTCTTGAAAAGTTCATCTAGCAGTGAGCATAACTAATGACATTTTAAACCATTGTTAAGAGCTTATTATAGCACTTTTACTTGCTATTTGTAGGTAACATTTAATGCTTGATTCTTAACTTGAATTGATTTAGCTAGTTGTATGAGTTCTTTAAATTAATATAATCTTTTTGACACAACCCCACATTGTTGTGTTAGATAATCAACTTTTAGTTTCATTATAAGTCTATTTTAACTTGTGAGCATGTTTGGTCAACCCTTTTTGTAACATTGCCCTGCTGAACAATGTGACTAAAATTTTAAATAAATGGAAATCAACTAGGGTGACCAACCACTCCGCTAGCCAATGAGAGGATGTACCACGAGTACCACTCTCAAGGAGAGGAACTCACATCTCGGCTATGAGTGGAATGACGAGCGTAGTGGCAACGCTATACCGTGCAAAATAATTGGTCAAAACCTACAAACTTAATTACGTGGGTTGCTTTTAGAACCAAGAAGTAAAGATTCCCAAGTTATCTTCATTTCCCTCATTTGTTTTGTTTCATAAAAGGTTGACCAAGCAACATGCTCACTTGTTATAATATTCTTTGATAGAACTAGGGAGGATTTGAAGATGAAAGTTTTGTGGTGGGATATAGTGTCAATCATCACAACTCTAAGAGGATAAAAACCTTTGCAAACCTTGCTCTTGTATCCTTCATGTTGATTGAGCGTTTGAAAAACGTAAACATATAATGTATGAAAAACATTTTACTCCCTCTTGCTCAAGGACAAGCAAGGTCTAAGCATGGGGGGTTGATACATCCAAAAAGTATAGCGTTTTCATCTACTATATACATGTATTTTTTATCAATTCTCACACTTCTCTCATACCAACTTATGCTATTATTTCTTATAAACTATTAAATATTCTTTATTTCTTGTTTTACAACTTTTTTAAATTATACTAGGGTGGAATGTATCTCCCATGGACAATTCATGATGATTGGCACCAATTTCGTGCCAAATTGTGGTTTTCGTGATTGGAGAAATTCATATCAACTCCAATTGAGGATCCAATTACTGGAGGTTATAGAGATCATCAATATGAGTTCAACGATTCGAAATTCACCTAAATTGGAGTTTGTATGAACTTTCTATAGCCAAAATATGAAACCCTGCCCGGACGTTGAATCCAGAAGGTTTGCCAACCTTCGGTACGACTGTACGGGTCGTACCGTGCGCCGACGGAGGACACTAAAATATACGTAGCTTTCTCATTTGAAATTAGAATTGAGCATGGTATTTTGCATTAGATTCATGAGGACATAAGAAAGAGTTTGGAAGCCTCTAGAGATGCCCAAGAGCCCTTGGATCAAAGGGGTTAGTTTGGATTTCTTAGGGAAGAGTTTGGAGGCTATTTAAAGAATGGAAACCCTAGCTGAAGAGAGAGGAGAGCACACACAATACAAGGAAGGAGAGTGGATGTTCCAATCCCATCTATTCAAGCCATCATCAACCTTCACCACATGATCCAAGCAAGAGGGAGGAGAAGGAGAGCCGCACCATGCTGCTGCCCGCCCTAGGCCGTGCACGCCGGCCTCCTCCGTCTTTGCCTTCATCCGCGACGACCACGACTTCATCTCCATCTTCCCTCTCCTCCATTAGCTACTATTTTTCTATGATTAAACATGGTGGCAAAAAACAATGAATTGTTATCCTATGATTCATTGTCATACTTTATCTATGTTTGAGCGATAGATTTGATTCTAGGTTGAGGTGTGATCTAGTTTGAATAATTAGTGCTTTAATTACTTTATTATGCATGTTCGCTTGGTGTTATTTATCTTAGTGATTGGGGATGTCCAATCCATCGGTCGGGTTAGAAAAATCTACCCATGAGACCGCACACAGAGTAGATAGGTGTATGTGTGAATTGACTAGACCTTGGGAGTGACAACCCCTTCGTATCTTGAGAGGGGCACATTACATCAAGCTTAAAGTGTTGTTCCAGTCTTTATGGCCTTAATATCATTTATGAGTTGCAGAATTAGCAATATCGGAAAGTGGATAATAGAGTCGTTCAATACTGGGATAGGAGGAGTACTATCCTAGTATTCAAGGGAAGCTACCTGCATAATTAATATGGTACTGTTCGTGCACTCAACTATTATTACTGAAACCAAAAGCCTTGATATTGTCTTTCCTTCTTAACCTTAAATTACATTTTTATCTCCCTTCACTTTTAGTTTTTACTATTAGTTTGCTTGTCTTCATAGACTACTATGCAAGTGGAACCACATTCCGTGACAAGTATATTTATGGGAAAGGTGAGAGCCATCCTTTGTT
The DNA here is from genome assembly GCA_019208055.1 of Stipa capillata. Taxonomy (NCBI): domain Eukaryota; kingdom Viridiplantae; phylum Streptophyta; class Magnoliopsida; order Poales; family Poaceae; genus Stipa; species Stipa capillata. Next base: position 84,747 of record JAGXJF010003208.1, on the reverse strand, counting down.
CCTATGGTTTCCTACCATGATCTGATAAATTAATGATAAAGTAATCGTGTGATGCACCTATAGTTTCCTATAGCATGTTAATTCATTTATGTATTTACTACCAAAAAAATTATTGATATATTAAGTGTTATGAACATTGTTTTTTTAGAGCTCACAATGTTGTGAAGTAGATATACACTTCAAGCCTGTTGTGATGGGGCTCACAATGTTGTGAAGTAGATATACACTTCAATCCTTCTTAGTGAAAAGAGTATTATCAACCTTCCCAACTTCAAATCCAGTCTTGACTAGAAAATATCTAAGGCACTTATACCATGCTCGAGAAGATTGTTTCAAACCATATAGTGCGATATGGAGTTTATAGACATTATTAGGGAATTTGGGATCCTCAAAACCGGGATGTTGAGCTATATATATTAGTTTGGAAATTAGACCATTCAAGAAAGCACTCTTAACATCTATTTGATATAACCTTAAATCATGATATGTGGCAAATCTAAGTAAAATGTGAATGGCCTCTAAACAGGCAACGAGAGCATAGGTTTCACCAAATTCCAAACCTTTGACTTGAGTGAAATCTTGTGCTGCTAACTGTGCCTTGTTGCGAATGATTTAATCATCCTCATCTTGCTTGTTATGGAAAGTCCACTTGGTGCCTATGATTTTCTGATTTGGTCTTTCTACTAAGGACCAAACTTGGTTTTCTGTAAAGTTGTTGAGTTCTTCATGCATAGCATTCACCCAATCCGGATCATCAAGTGCTTCTTCTATCTTAATGTATTCCAAACAAGAAACAAATAGTAATGCTCACAAAAATTTGCAACAAGTGAGCGAGTGGTTACTCGCCTATTTGGGGTTGAAGTGGATCTTGTGGAATGGATCTTCCTTCTTCTCCTTCTTGCTTCACCTCTCCACATGAGCTTTGTACGAAGGTGGACGGTTCAACTTGCATTGATGAGGTTGGAGTATGTTGATCCTCTATTGTTTCTATTGGCATTGGCTTAATCTCACCAATGGACATATTCTTGATTGCTTGAGATGGATCATCATCACCCACATTCTATAGATCAACTTGGTCCATTTGGGAGCCATTAGTCTCATCACATTGCACATCACACGATTCTTCAATACAACCAGTGGTTTTGTTGGAAACTCCGTAAGTGTGCGAATTTAAGTGATACCTAATTAAGAAACCTTCATCACATTTAGGAGCAAATTTAGACAGCCGAGATTTCTTGTTCAAAACGAAACACTTAGTATCAAATACCTGGAAGTAAGAGATGTTGGGCTTTTCTTTGGTGAGTAGTTCATATGGTGTTTTCTTCAATAGGTGGTTGAGATACAACCCATTTGTTGCATGGGAAATTGTGTTGACAGCTTCCGTCCATAAAAGATCGGAGGTGAGGTCTTGTATTCATCTAACATTGTACTTGCCATCTCTATAAGCCTGATTCTTCCTACCCGCCACTTCATTTTGTTGATGGGTGTGATGAGAATTCATTCTTGATCCCCTCTTCATCCAAGTATTCTTCAATTTGTGTGTTCTTGAACTTGGTTCCATTATCGCTTCAAATGTTCTTGATGGAGATATTGAATTCATTTTGAGCATGCTTGGCAAACTTCTTGAACTTCTTTTGCATGTCACCTTTGTCACTCAAAGACAACATCTAAGTATAGCGTGAATAATCATCAACAATGTCCAAGTCATATTTGTTACCTTCAAAGCGACAAGACCAAAGAGATCCATGTGAAGTCATTCCAATGGTCTCATTATTATCATGATGTTTTTGGCGGGATGGGGTGCTCCAACTTATTTCCCGGCTTGGCAAGCACTATAAATTCTACTTTTATTAAAAGTAACACCCGTTAGTCCTAACACGTGCTCGCCCTTTAAAAACTTATTCAAATTTCTCATACTTACATGGGCTAGCCTACGACGCCATAGCCATCCTATACTAGACTTAGCCATCAAACAAGTCTCAAGGCGAGTTTTATTCGATGTGAAATCCATAAGGTAAGGCTTGCCTTTCATATGATCTTTGAAGACTAAGAAGAAATCATCCCTTCTAAGGACCGCCATATCAACATCGGTAAATAAGAAATCATAGTCTAAGGCACAAAGTTAACAGATGGAGAGCAAATTGTAATTAAAGATTTTACAAGTAACATATTTGATACCGATAGATCATTTGAAATTGCAACTTTACCTAACCCCAATTCCTTATCTTTAGTATTGTCACCAAATACTATATCTTCATGAGGTGACTCTTCACTTGTGAATTGTGATAACATACTCTTCTCTCCGGTTATGTGATTAGTGCATCCACTATTAATGACCCAACTTTTCCCACCGGAGGAGTAGTCCTACAAAAGAAGTTTAAGCTTTGGTTTAGGTACCCATCTTTCATGGGTCCTTGCATGTTAGTAACAAAGCTTTCGGCTCCACAATTGTGCTCTTCTTTAAGCTACTATTTCTAGGGTCAGCATATTTTGAATGGACCCTTCCGTTCTTGCCTTTCCCAAGCACATAGGATTCATCAAACACACCACCACCAATCGTCTTACTCAATTGGAGTTTCTTTATCTCATGCTTGTTGAAGAGTGAGGTTCCCACATACTTCCCCTTGGCATAAGTGAACTTCATCTTGGGACACTAGTGATGTAACCAACACTTCCCATTGTCATTGAACTTGGATGTAAACCCAAGGTCCCTCATGGTTGAAGTTTTCAACTTGATGGCTCAAAAGCTCTTTGAGAGCCTTCTACCCTTATGAAACTTGAGTAGTCCAATAATAAGTTGAGCTTTCAACGTAGAATTTTCACTTACCAATGATACTTCATCAAGAGAAGAGCTAGTGGCACATTTAGAGCAAGGAACATCAACATTCACTATAGAAACACTAGGCACACTAGCAAGAGAGGAAGTGGATTTGAGTTTCTCATGGGCTGGAGAGAGTTTTTCATAGATAACTTTAACATTAAGGAACCCCTTTATTAATTGGTTGTAGTCCTCCCTAAGACTCCCATGAGACTTCTCAAGTTTGGCTTTGAAGAGTTTGTAATCTTTGATAATTTTTACCAAAGCCTCATTCTTCTCTCTATCCTTAGTGAGGGCCTTCTCTAGATCAACATTTTTCTCTATTTCATCAATAAGAAAATTTTCTTGTTTTTCTACAGTAGCTTCTTGCTTCTCTATAGTTTATATTATGTCAATGAGCTTAGGCACATCATGGAAATTTATACCATCTAGAAGATCATCATCACGCAAATCATCCCCATTATCTATATCATGCTAACTATCAAAATCAAGCTTGAATGAAGTGATTTTGGTAGGTGGTGATACCTTAGAACCTTTTTCCATGATGGGGCAAAGTGGGTCTTGGAGTGTGGTGAAGCCATGACAAGACCGGCGATACCATCTTGATCATCATTGGAGGAGTCACCATTGTTCATCAGTATGAGCTTGAGCCTTGTAGTCCTTGTGGAACTTACTCTTCTTGTGGTACTCCTTGTACCCTTTGTACCCCTTATCATTTTCTTCCTTCTTTTCTGTCTTCTCGTTCAGACACTCGACAATGAAGTGGTCAGATTCGCCAGACTCATAGCAAGTCCTCTTTGGGAATCTTGTTCTTGATTTTCCATGGAACTTGCCCTTTCCACGACTTACTCAAACCCTCACTTCTTGAGGAGCTTGAAAAACCTCCAAACCATGAGTACCATTTCTTGCAACACTTGTTGAACTTGCTCAGCATGGGGTTCTTCTTCTTCACTTGTGCTATCCTTAATAACATGGTTGCCCTCAAGGCCATGTTTGACTTTTTTGAGCGGGAGCTTGGCTTGTTGAGTGCACAAATTTCTGTAGCTTCTTCATCCATCAAATCATGAGCTAGTATTCTTCAAAGAACATCATGTAGGGTGAGCTCATTAGAGTTTTCATTCTATCAGATGAGGGTGACCAAGGTGTAGTTCTTGGGAGCAATTGCAAGAAGCATTCTCCCGACCACATAGTTGTCCGTCATTTCTTTGCTTCCAAGGCCCTTGATCTCATTGACAAGATTATTAATGCGAGTGTACATGTTACTTGAGGACTCGTTGTCACCCATGAAAAATCAATCAAGTTTGCCCTTCAACAATTCAAGTCTTGATTCTTGGACGGTTGAGCTACCTTAATGAATTTCTCTTAGAGTGGTCAAAATTTCCTTAGCACTCTCAAAAGTGTGCACACCCGATTGAACTCTTCTCCACTCGATGCAAGAAATATAGTATTAATGGCTTGAGCATTGGCATGGATGATTCTATCTTCCTCGAGTGTTGGATTTTCCTCATCAACCATGGTATAACCTACTTGCACAATGCGACAAAGGGAAGGGTTAATTGAAATCAAGTGCAATTTTATTTTATGCTTCCATGATGCATAGTGTGTTGCATAAAAGTAGCGTGCAATTTCGGATGAACCATGAACACCAGAGTGACCATGGTTATAGCTATGGGGTGGTGCAATGTTGTTGTAGTTGTGTGCACCACTCCCACTACCACTCCTCAACCTCCTGCCCATCGTGTGACATCTTATTCTCTTTAGGTGGTAAAGCTCCAAAAGAGAGACCTAGCTCTGATACTAATTAAAGGATCAAAATTTCAGCCTAGATGGTTGTGAATAGGGGACTTAATAAATGTAACAAATTTTTACTTTTTCTTGCAATTATGCAAAATTTAAACAATTATCTAACGCAAGACCTATCTGAGCACCTCTAGGTACTAGTCAACCACAGGTATTATACTAGAAAAGTAAAGCTTGTGGAATTTAAGAGGGGAACAAAATAACCAAGGAGACACGAGGAGTTGTTGCCGAAGTTCAGATTCTTGAAGGAATCCTACCTCTCTGTTCAGGGACTCAGTCATAAAGACCAAAGCTGGCTCTCTTTCAAGCCAATTCCTCAAGAAGGTGCACAGAGCGACTTCCCTTCTTTTTGGTGATTCTTTCCTTGTCTTGTCGAAGGAGAATCTCGGTCTTCACAAACTTCTTGAGGCCTACCACAATTGCTTGGGAGCTCTCAAAAACTCCTAGCTATCTAGAAGACCCCAATCTCCAAGACTAACAAGCACGATGAAGAACTTTGAGATGAACTCGATGCTCTAGTGTTCAACTAATCACAACACGTTTCTCACTCGAGATTTTCCTCACAAGGATCAAAGGTTTGAGGCTTGAGGAAGGTGGAAAGGCTCTCTTGAGTGCATTTACTAATTTTGCAAAGAGTTGGATGCAGAAAGGATATTGGGGGTATAAATATCCCCCTCACAAAAACTAGTTGTTGATTGGGAAAACAACTACCCAGAGTATCTAGGAATCATAATCCAACAGCTCATTTCCCCCTGGAGTAGGGAATCTCATGTACTCTTGAAACATAACAGCCTGGAGTATCTGCAGACAAACCCGAACACTCCGAAGGGGTAAAGGAAGGTGGTGAATCGCCCAGATGAACCTCGAAGAATCCATCTCGAATACTTTGGACCAACACTTAGAAACACTTAGGATCTTTCAATGATCGACTAGCCCGGGCACTCTAGGATAAACCCACATACTCCGGAGGGGTAACAGAAGGGGAAAAATGCTTGGAATGTCTAGCCTAGAGATTCCGACCAGCACTCTGGCTAAAACACCCCTTTATGTCTACCTCCTAGAGATTCCAAATAAAAACGTGGACACTCCAACCAACAGTTAGAAACATGTGATCACCTAGTAATTTTTGGTGGAACCCTTTATGAAACTTGATCCTAGTTGAAATTTTGAGCACAAAAACTATTCTCGAACCCTTTAGCACACCCTTCATGATAGCATGACTTGTCGTACGATCAATGTGATTTTTCAATTCACAAAACCCTTGGAATTTTGACCTAATCTTCGAAGATACTTTGTTGCTTCTTGTTAACTTTTTTAAGGGGTCGCTAATCCCGGTTAGACTTCACTGGTGGGACTAATCCTTTTAATACACTTGGTATACACATTAGTCCCTTAATATTTTATCACTAACCACCAAAACCCACTTAGTGGTTTTAGATGCAATTTCACAAAATACTCGATCAAAACCACCTCATAGAGGAAACCCACGGAAACAACCTAGAAATCATGTTAAAAGTTTCCAAAAAATTCAAAAAATATCGTATGTTGAGGCAGTGATGTTCTATTAACATGCAAAATTCAAATTCAAAATCGGGAGGTATAAAAAAACACATTCCTCAATTAATAGTAGTGAACAGTAAAGCATCACTATTCATGCTGAATTTGTTTTTACATACCTCGCAAATGAATATGAGTTTGAACAATGAATATGATCTATACAACATGACCCTCCCAATATGTTGTATTTTTTTGAAAACTAGCTGAGTAGCCTCCACGATTGCACGGCAAGATTTATTATGTAATATTCACATCTATTGTATTGCTTTCTATCTGAATTGGTCTTTTGTTTCTTCTCCCTAATTCAAATGTCAATGATATACATTTATATAACCGTGAAGCCAAAATTGAACTTGATTGAAATTTTTGTAGTCTTTTTAGTAGTTCTAGGGTCTTAAATATGTATTTCTCAAATACGTATTAAGTTAAAAGAATTATGCACCTTTGTCTTCTTCTCCTATACCCGTACATGTCACTTGGCAGCTAGGTCTGCTTTAGGTGGGATCTCTTTCCTAGTGTCCTTTAAGAGCTTGTCTACAACTTCTCTCCCGATGCCTAGAAGAAAAATATCAACGGCTCGACATTGTGTTGTCATTCGTAGCATTCTCTTTGCTAGATTCTCCAACCTTAACTCCTATGCCATGACGTAGGTGCGCAGTGACTATGAATTTGAGTGGGTTGTGCATGTCACTCTCGAGGTGGAGTTGGCTATGCGCAGTGACTTTGAAGTTGAGTGGGTTGTGCACATCACCCTCGAGGTGGAGTTGTCTGTGCGCAACGACCTCTAATGCTATGACGGCCTAGCTGAGCACATATAATTTACATCCATTTCAATTTTGTAAGATTTTTTTCTTTGTTAGATTTGTGGTGTGTATTATCTTTTAGCACCATAAGTGTTGGAAACTTTTGCATTATTTTGTATGAGATAGCTCGCGCATTTGCACAAATAGATTTTGTTACAATCTTTTCTTTTTGGAAAATGTTAATGTTTTATGTTGTAAAGAAAATATTGTAATTTGCTAAGGCTAAGTACATGTTAAAAAAAACCGGCAACTTCCTCGGCTCCTCAGGCCTCCAGCATTTTGCTTAGGTTTTTACGCAGGTGCTCGCCGACATGCACTTTCTTAGAACTCTTCCAAATTGCTTAGTTATGGTATAAAACGTATCATATGTCACAAGGCTGCATCATATGTGCAGAAAAGTAAAAGGATGATATGTAGTAGAAGATATTAAAAAAATGAAACAACATCTAACACATTCAGATAAAGCTATTCTTTCCATCGGTGCAATAGGAATCAAACTCATCATACATGCCATGATATCTGTAGCTATTTTACATCGAGTTGGGTGGCTTTGCATGATGGTTGTATGTGTCTTTTCATGGTAGATTTTGTATATTCTCTTCTGCATGTACATATGAATATGCTTTGATGCGTCCTTCTCGCAATGGACTATCTACACGGAGAAACTTATTTATACTCAATATACTTATTCATGTCCCGATACTTTACGTGAACAGAAGTAGATAAGTCTATAGTGCTGACTTTAAAAATCTCAACCATGCATTGTAATTAGGACATACCACAATCAGCGAGTATATTGTTGGCACTCAATATTCTCTGACACCCCATTTTCTATAATACATGTTTCGACGATCGGTAAACCGCCGATCTTACGGTGTACGTGGAGGAGAGAGAAAGGAGATAGGGGATCATTCCAAGTAAGCTGACCCATAAATTTAGGGTTTATACAGGTTTAGGCCTTCCTTAAAATAATAGCCCTACATCCTGTGAGTATATATTGATCTCGAGAAAAGGTACAAGACGGGGTGTCTAATCCTAGATGGGATCTATAACTAGTCGGAGGTGGTTGTCAAGGATGATCTTCTCTTATATTTGCTCGGAGGCGATTGATCTTCTAAGGCTTGTGTAGAACTTGTTCAAATTCTCTTCGATTGTCTTCTCCGAAGGCCCTCGAGATCCTTATATAGAGGGTATACCATATTGTGGAAGATATGGACTCGTCCTTGAGCAGGATTTCACTTTCCTTAAACGTTGGGATTAACTGCCTAGTTTAAGGAACCCCTGATACCTACAGGTGGTTTCCTGATTGACGTAGAGTCCTTCTCCAAGGTATAATCCTCCTAGGTAAGTAGGATACTCCCTTGGTCGTGGTGTATTCATACACGAATACTGTCATCATATATAGTAGTTGCCTACTACTCATCATCAACATGATATAGTATTGTTAAAATTATAATTTATCACCACTAACTCCCCAAGATAGACATATTTTATTCTGTACATTGCTTTGCATAAACTTACAAAAAAGTGCTAGAAAAAACCCACAAAGGTGTTAATTGAAATTTTGCTGGAATGTAATTCATCAAATACTAATTTAGTCTATCATGATCAACGGGGGAGATAATTTAGTTTATGTGGATAAACGTGATGGCTTTTTCTGTCGTTTTAATAATATAACAAGCAAGGTGGTCCGCATATTTACGTGGCTAGATTTGTTCAATATTTTTGTATTTCACATGGTTTTTTTCTCACATCAGTTCTTTGTTCTTTTCCTTCACTGTTAGTTGATCTTATTGGTTATCAGATGTTTGTGCTCCATATCTGAAATTGTAGAAAAGCTTTCCAGAATACATCTATTACATCATCCAAGTTTTGGTACAACTTTTACATTCAATGTAGTATTATTCTTAACATATTAAAAATATGTTATCTAAATATGCCTTTAGTTAAAAGTGCTTTTATAGAATGCAAGCACTACTACAAAACATGGATTTAGAGCTAGTCCAAAGTAGCTATCTCAGCTAGGTTTGGATCTAGTTGAATAGAAAGGGAGCTAATAATGTCTATTATCTCAGCCAGTATCGGAGCCAGCTGAGAAAATAGCACCTCAGCCAATTCAGCACAAAAATCAAATGTAATGACACATTATTACAATCGGTTTTCAAGAAGAATCGACTGAGGAATATAATTCTTAGTCAGTTTTCTCAGGTGAATAGTCAAGGAAATCATATTATTCCAATCATATTATTCCATCTCATTTATGTAGAAGAACCGGCTAGGATATATTTGGGACAGGTAGGTAGAAATCTAGCGAAAAATGCATTTTATATGACCCAGAAATACCCGAAATCCCCAGATCTCCCCCACAACAGATATCACATTTCATATCATATTTGAATTCACAATTGACATGCACATTAACATTAAAATCACATGCACATAGGCAATGACATAAAGTACCAAATACTGATAATAATATACAGTGTTCAACTATTGAGAAAACATGCATAATAAGTGTTCATCGATAGAAAGTACAGATAACAAGCCTTTAGCTACTCCTCGCTAGCTCGACACTTGAAGGGTTCCACTCTAAACATACTGCTAGCATCAGGCATTGGTGTGGCGCCCCCGTGAAAGTGCATCCACTCCCATGGAGCTTGGAAGGATGGCTATCTTGCCCCAGAGTTTGGTTTTGATGGTTATTGGCAATCCTCACCTGTGTCTAATGTTTTGCAATGAGTGTGAACAGGGATTAGATGGACAGGTGAAAGCTGAAGTGAGACAACTGTTGATGATGAGCCCTAAAAAGAGCAAGGAACTGGGAAGGTCAGAAGGACCAGCTGAGCTAGGTTCCTGAGGCACAGTTGCGAGGAAGCCGAGGCTGTGCTCGAGGGCAAGCGAGGTGATGGTTGCTTGATGGAGTTCAAGGGCCGTGAATGCAAGCTGGATAAGTCCTGGAGGAGCTAGGAAGCTGGTGGATCAGGACCAAGGGTTCTCTATGCGTCTACAAGGGCAGTCGTCTTCGGTGAAGAAGCTTGGAACCAGTGCCAAGGGTCTAAGCGAGCTGGTCAGGGACTGTGGCGAGGCCATTGCTCTCTGGTCAGTTGTAGGCTTGTAGTGAGCCGGCCAGAGTTGTGCTCAGGTGCTGCCTGAGGCAACCGAGTCCACCTGAGTTTGGCATCTGAGACTCAGGTGGGTAGCTCAGCCGTGGCTAGTAGGTTACCAGAGGTGCATGTTAGCTGAGTCTCAGATAGGTTAGGTCTGGTGGCTCTTTGTCTGACGTGGCATGAGGGTAACGGCTAGCTGCCAGGGACCCTATAAATAGGGAACCTGGGGAGGTTTTCAACCTCGAACCTTTACCCAACCTTGCCTCTAACCCGAAAGCAACCTGTTGAGAAAGAAAGAGCTCTAGGTCTCCAAGTGAGTGTTGCCTGCGTGCATCCATCGTGAGAGTGAGTTACTTAGTCCTTCAGGTGTAATCTTCGAGGTACTGGTTCCTCCAAGAGTGGGAGTGCTCTTGGAGTTGGTGAGCAAGCCAAGTCTTGTGTGGCTGCCACCAAGAGTCTGTGAGGGCGATTCGGGTCTGCCTGTCTTGCAGCAGCAAGATAAAAGGATTCCACACAAGAAAGGTACTCGAGGAAAGAGCACGTTTTGGTGCCGGCTGTGAGAACAGCTTCCTCAACGGAGACGTACTGCTTCGCAAGAAGTAGGAACTTCGGTTAAAACAAATCATTGGGTGCTTTACTTTCTGTCTTGTGATCTGCTCTTACTTATTCTGATATCTATGTATGCTTAGATCACTAGAGCACCATTATTTGTTGCACACTAACTGAGTTTCCTCACCTGAGACTCAGTTAGCTCCTGATAAAGCTAGTACCTTTCCTGTTCACGTCATCTGATGCACTCACCTGACTCTCACACCTGAGACTCAGTTAGCTCTGAATATAACTTGTTCTACATCAGCTGAGTTTGCTATCTGAGTGTCTGGTGGTTATCTGATATATCTTGCTGAGTCTCAGTTACCTGCATCAGTTGCATATATTTTCTCTAGGATTGACCTATCTTCAGAAGAGAAACCCATTAGGCATTTTAATTTCTAGAGCCGACCTATTCACCCCCCCTCTAGTCGACTCCTGAGATCCCTTTCAAGTGGTATCAGAGCCTCGTTGCTCATAATTGGCTTAACAGCCAGAGTCTAAAGGATGTCGAACTATGAGGGTAGAGTTCCTATGTTTGATGGTACTAATTATGCCTTTTGGAAGCGGAAGATGCAAATGCATCTTACTGCACTTGACCCAGATGTATGGAAGATTGTCACAACAGGTCTTGATGTGATTGATGAGAGCAATCCCACTGATCAAGAGAAGATCAGCATCAAGAACAATGCTAGAGCTGCCAATGCTATCTATATGGGACTGCAAGAGCATGACTTCAACCGTGTCTGCACCTTTGAGGAAGCCAGAGATATATGGTTCACACTTCAGGCCATCTATGAAGGTAGTGACACGTTGAAGAGGTCCAAGAAAGATGTGCTGGAGCATGAACTTGACAACTTCCATTACCAACCTGGAGAGGACATCAATTCCATCTTCACAAGACTTACCATGATCACTAACCAGCTGAAAGCCCTTGGGTCCAACAGAGTGGAAGATGGAGATGTGATCAAGAAGTTCCTCTTTGTGCTTCCCAAGCCTTATCACACTCTGCGTCTGATGATGAAAGAAAAGGATGGCTTTGACAGATTAAAGCCCACAGATGTCCTTGGTAGAATGCTCACTCATGAGATGGAGCTAAATCACTCCAAGAAGCATGCTATCACCTCTGGGAAGAACAAGGACATAGCCCTCAAGGCAGTGGCCACTCACAGGGACTCAAGTGATGAAGAAGAAGATCCAGATGAAGAGATGTCCACTGATGAGGAGAATGAGCTTGCCATGCTTACTCGGAACTTCAGAAAGTTCTATCGAAGGAAGAAGTTCTCAGGCTCAGCTGATAGATTCAAAGGGAAGAAGCAACTCAGTGACAAGAAGTGTTTTGAGTGTGGTGACTCAGGACATTTCATTGCTGATTGTCCCAAAAAGAGCAAGAGACAAGAGGATGGCAAGTACAAGAAGAAGGAGATCATTGTCAAGAAGAAGTACAAAGAAGGGAAGCCTCCCATATTCAGAAAGAAGAAGACCTCTGCTGCCAGAGCTTATGTGGGACAAGCCTGGGTCTCAGATGACTCAGAGTCAGAGGAGGAGTCAGAGGAAGAAACTGAGCTTGCTGGGTTAGCCATCCGTGTCTCAGGTGGATCTCTCAGGAGTCCAACTGAGCCAGGAGAAGACTCAGTTGGGTCACTCAGCTACGCACCCGAGTCAGACTCTCTCTTCGACAAGGATGCAGATCCTACATATGCTGAGACTCCAGCCCTATGCCTTATGGCTAAAGGCAGCAAGGTAATGACTGAGGATGACTTCCCTGATTATGCTCAACTAATGGATATTCTTGACAGGACAGAGAAGCTCCTTCGGAAAGAGAGAAAAGAAAACATCTCTCTCAGGGACAAACTAACTGACATACAGGTGTCCCTCGATAATGCACAAGATGCTAAGGCAGATCTTGATGAGGAGGTTTACTTATTGCAGGAAGCTCAAAACAAACTTAAGCTATCACATGAGCTCCTAATCTCTGAGCATGATAAACTCAAAGAAACTCACTCATTTTGCACTGCTGTTACACCTGATGCAAATCCTCCTACTGTTATAGAAACCTGTTTAAACTGTGCATCTCGCATCAATGCTATTACTTCTAGTACAGTGTTTGTTGTAGATTCACCCAGTGAATCAAGCACTTCAACTGCTACTAACTTTGTTGATGCAGCAAAGTACAATGAGCTCAAGGAGGAGCATGAAGAGCTAAAAAGGCTCATGAGAATAGGCCTATGCAGTGCTAACATAGGCATGCAGAACTTTGCTAGGCTTCAGTCCACCTTAGTATTAAAGAATAATGGTACAAGGGGACTTGGTTTCACTCCTGCACTTATAAAGAACAAGTCTTCATATACTCCCTCTGCTACTAACAAGAAATACTTGCAAAATCACTTTGTTCCTCAGAAAGGGAAATATGATACTAACTCTCTTGCAGGAAACCATCGAAAGACAGATGGTTATGTGAAAATTCCCTCTAATCCAAGCTATGTGCTTAAGACAGGGAAAAAGGGCAAACCTGAGGCAATATATGTTGGACCCTGGAGTAGGTACAAGAAGGTACCAAGCATTTGGGTACCAAAGTCAGTAGTCACCTGTGTCTCAGGTGACTCATTCGGTTGGGTACCAAAGTCAGGGAAAGCCACCTGTAACTCAGGTAGCTCACTCAGGTGCAATGCAAACTTGCTAACCCCTCCATCTGAGTTTGCAGGAGATAAGAATCTGAGAAAGATTCAGAGGTTCTCTAAGCTTTCTAAAGCCATAGCTGCTAAGAACCCTAATGTTAATCTTATTCCTGCTATTGATGCTTACAGTAAGAGACCTGCTAACTTGGGAACCAAAGCTATTTGGGTTCCTAAGTCTCGAAACTAATCGTGCAGGGCTCTGCCTCCAGTGGAACAAAATGGGTCATGGACAGTGGCTGCACACAGCACATGACTGGAGGCAAAGAGCAGTTTTCTGAGATAAGAAAAGATAACCTTCCTTGCAAGTATGTCAACTATGCTGATGATTCAAGAGGCAAGGTATTGGGTTGTGGTAAAATTGCTATATCTCAGGAACATTCTCTTACTGAAGTAATGCTTGTTGAGTCTATTTCATATGATCTCTTATCTGTTTCTCAATTATGTGATGCTGGAATGAAGTCACATTTTATCCTAAAGAGGTCTATGTCCAGAAACTAACAGATGACTCACAAGTTTTCAAAGGCTATCGAGTAGATAAGCTATATCTTGTAGATTTTCAGGATCAAGAAGCAGCTGTGCCATGTTGCCTTATAGTCAAAGCTCAGTTAGGCTGGCTGTGGCACAGGAGGCTAGGTCATGTGGGGATGAGGCTGCTGAACAAACTCAGTAAAGAAGAACATGTCCTAGGCCTGAAGCAGATCCAATTCAACAAAGACAAGCCATGCTGTGCTTGCCAGGCTGGAAAGCAAGTTGGAAGCCCTCATCCACCCAAGAACATCATGACCACTACTTCTCCATTCGATCTCATACACATTGATTTGTTCGGTCCAACTACATATGAGAGCATTGGAGGTAACAAGTATGGTTTTGTTGTTGTAGATGACTTGTCACGTTTCACTTGGGTATTTTTCTTGAAGGACAAGTCACAGGTGTACAAAAGGTTCAAGCACCTCATTGTCAGAGTTCAAAATGAATGGAACATCAACTTGAAGGCAGTGAGAAGTGACAATGGGACAGAATTCAAGAACTCAAGAGTTGAAGTCTTCATGGACAAGCATGGGATTAAGCATGAGTTCTCTGGTCCCTATGCACCTCAGCAGAATGGAGTGGTGGAGAGGAAGAACAGGACCCTGATAGAGATGGCAAGAACACTGCTGAGTGAGTACAAAACACCAGCAAGGTTTTGGGCTGAAGCTGTGAATACTGCCTGCCACAACATCAATAGACTATATCTTCACCCACTCTTAAAGAAGACACCTTATGAGCTGCTGACCAACAAGAAGCCAAACGTCTCCTACTTCAGAGTATTTGGTTGTAAGTGCTATATTTTGAAGAAAGGCAAACGTCTCTCTAAATTTGAATCCAAATCTGATGAAGGAATATTTGTTGGATATAGCTCAGAATCTCACACCTACAGAGTCTTTAACACCAACACCAAGGTTGTTGAAGAAGCTGTAGATGTGACATTCGATGAATCTAACGGCTCACAAGATGGGCAAGTTGCTAATGATATTTCAGGGAAGGTAGATATACTTCACAAGTCAACAGGTGAAGTCAGGCCCCAAGTTGAGGAGCAAGCTTCATCTGGAGTTACAAATCTACCTGACCCAGCTGATGAGCAGGATGAAGTCAATGGCATTGAGTTCGAGTACAACCCAGCTAATGATCTATTGGACTCAGAAGCCTCCATGCACCCAGCTGAGTCTCAGGAAGAGCCAACTGAGTCACAGATACACCCAGCTGACCCACTTCCAGCTGTGACTCAGGCGGCTGACCCAGAACCCCCTGTGATCAGCAGGCTGCAGAAGGATCACCCTGTAGACCAAATCATTGGTGCCATTAATAGGGGAGTGACTACTCGTTCTCGTATTGCTAACTTTTGTGCTCACTACTCTTTTGTTTCCACCTTTGAGCCTAAAAATGTAGGTGAAGCTCTGTCTGACTCAGACTGGATCAATGCTATGCATGAAGAGCTGAACCAATTTGAGAGAAATGAAATCTGGTCACTTGTTGAAAGACCCAAGGATCACAATGTCATTGGAACGAAGTGGATCTTTCGCAACAAGCAAGATTCTACAGGCCAAGTGGTGAGGAACAAGGCAAGATTAGTTGCTCAAGGCTACACTCAAATAGAAGGCTTGGATTTTGGTGAGACCTTTGCACCTGTAGCTCGACTTGAAGCTATCAGGATACTTTTAGCTTATGCAAATCATCACAACATCAAGCTTTATCAAATGGATGTCAAGAGTGCGTTTCTCCAAGGTAAGCTTGCTGAACTTGTGTATGTAGAACAGCCCCCTGGTTTTGAAGATCCAAAAAGACCCCATCATGTATATGTTCTCCACAAAGCTTTATATGGTCTCAAACAAGCCCCTCGTGCTTGGTATGATACCCTAAAGGAGTTTCTTATACATAATGGTTTCAAAAATTGGGCTTGTTGATACTACACTCTTTACTAAAGTTAAAGGCAAGGACTTATTTGTATGCCAAATATATGTCGATGACATAATATTTGGAAGTACTAACCGTGTGCTAAGTGATGAGTTCAGCAAGATGATGATAAAAAGGTTTGAGATGTCCATGGTAGGAGAGCTGAAGTTCTTCCTAGGGCTGCAAATCAGACAACTCAAGCAGGGAACCTTCATCTCTCAAGAGAAGTTTGCCAAGGACATCCTCAAGAAGTTTGACATGGACAAAGCTAAGTCAATATCTACTCCCATGCAAACAAATGCTCATCTTGATCTGAACCAACAAGGTAAGTCCACTGATCAGAAAGAGTACAGGTCTATGATAGGTTCCTTGTTATATTTATGTGCATCTAGACCTGATATAATGTTGAGTGTTTGCATGTGTGCACGTTTTCAAGCTGATCCTAAGGACATTCATCGCACTGCTGTTCGTAGAATACTGAGATATTTGATTCATACCTCTGGGTTTGGTCTATGGTATCCTAAGGGTGCACCATTTGAGCTTGTAGGCTATTCAGATAGTGATTATGCCGGGTGTAAGGTTGACCGAAAGAGCACCTCAGGTACCTGCCAATTTTTAGGGCGTTCCCTTGTGTCTTGGAGTTCCAAGAAACAGAATTCAGTAGCCCTATCCACAGCAGAAGCCGAATACATAGCAGCTGGTGGGTGTTGTGCTCAATTGTTATGGATGAGGCAGACCTTGAAGGATTTTAACATATCTATGTCTCAAGTACCCCTCTTCTGTGACAATGAAAGTGCAATCAAGTTAGCCAACAACCCAGTCCAACACCAAAGATCCAAACACATAGAAGTGAGACACCACTTTCTAAGAGACCATATAGAAAAGAAAGATATCCATCTGTGCCATGTTAGAACCGAAGCTCAGCTAGCTGATATTTTCACTAAGCCTTTAGATGAGAATAGGTTCTGTACCCTCAGGCATGAGCTAAATATCATGGATATCTCGAATGTGCAGTGAGGAAATGATGATACACGTGTACACATGATTGCATTTCTGGTTTTTCATTCTCTGCATTCTACATGAGTCAGCCACCTGAGTCTCGGTTGTACCTCAGGTGGGGTAAGGTCTTATAGATACCATGCTGATTTTGCATCTTATTGAACTCATGGATTCACCATTGGGTTAGATAAGTTAGATCTCACCATCTATTTCAATTCAACACAGCTTTAGCTCTGTATTGATTGATTGTTTGGCAAGCTGTGTTTGAAAAGAAATTCTCTCTATTGCTTTCATCTCTTTTCCTTAAGCTCTCTCTGGTAATCCTATTGAAAATTTTGTCAGCTGAGTCTTCCTCATGAGTCTCAGTTGAACACATTCAAAAATCCCGGAGAACATTCCTAAGTCTGGAGCTCAGCTCAATTTTTCTTTCCTACCTGAGCCTCAGATAGCATTCTAGCTGACCCTCAGGTGCCACAGGGCCGCTCGGGATATAAAAATCCACCTCTGTAACGGTTCACGCTAAACCCTCTTCAGAGTCTCAGTGCCCTTGCGCCCATCGCCGCCTTCTGATTCTCAACGATCGTGTGCTTCTCCGACGATCTTCGCTCTTTCCGAAGCTTCCCAAAGCTCTTCTGATTGTTTTGGCGCCTTCATCTCCAATCAAAATTCCAAATGTAAGTCTCCTCGAGCTGTTCTTCACGGAACTAGGGTGGTTTCCGCCTTAATGCGAATTCCAAGCTCTCGAGTAGCTTTTAGTTGTGGAATTAGAAAGAGATGATGTATCTTTAACCTCTAGAACGATTTCTTGCAACTCATTGTCCAGAATTCTCAAATTTCAGCAAGATTCGATAAACCTAGGTTGCTCTGCTACTCCACCTGAGTTACACAATTTATCTCACCTGAGTGTCAGGTAGCTAAGTCAGGTAGCATGAGATGACTTGTGAAACTCTCCTAAAAAAAACATCCAAAAATAGCCAAATATTCCTGTTTTCTCTGCAATAGGATTATCTCTTATCTATTCTCTATCCTATCTCACCTATGCAGATGTCTGAATCAAGGAATGTGGCTGAGGATATAACTGATGATCTGCCCATTGGTCTGAGAACTCAGCTCCTAAGTCAGAAGCAGCAGTTAGAGTGGGAGGCAGAACAGGCTAAAAGTCTTGCAAAGAAATTGGATGCAGAAGAAGCTGCACAAAAATCAGTAAAAGCGCCTATGTCACCCTCTGAGCTAGCCAAAAAAGAAGCTAGGCTCAAAGAGCTACAAGAGGAGAAACGTCAGATGGACATAGCTGCAGCTCAGTCAGCTCAAAGAATGAAAGAATTAGAAGCTCAGAAGGCTAGCAAGGAAGAACAATTGAAGCAAGAAAGGAAAGCAAAAGCAGCTGAAAGAAAGCTCAAGCTGAGGAAGCAAAGAAGAAAAGAGCTGAAGAAAAAGCTAAGAAGGCTGCTGAGAAAGAGGCAGCTATCAAAGTCAAGAAGGCTCCAGTAGTTGATACACTCAAAAGGACAAGGGCTGCAGGCAAGTCAACAGATTTATCCCTGAGCAAAGTGCCAAAGAAGCCAAGATCAGAGGCTGTGGTAGTCAAGAAGAAAACAAAGAAGCAACTCCAAGAAGAGGAAGAAGCTGAATGGAGAGTAGAAGCTCTTAAAAGACAGGAACACAGCAAACTTATCAAAAAATGGCAAGACTTAACTGATAAGTTGCCTAATGCCACAGATGAGGAAAGGCCTCAAATGAAGAAAAGAATAGATGCTTTGGCAAAGCAAATCTTTGAATCACCAGATGTTCCAAAGAGTGTGAAACTCCAAAGAGAAACTCAGCTGAAGGACAAGGCAAATCCATGAAGAACTCAAAAAGCTGCTGAAGCAAGAAGGAAAAGCCTCTGGACAAGAGAAAGCAGACCTGATCAATCAAATTGATCGTCTATTCCCTCAACTCTCAGAAGATTATAAGCCTCTCTGGACAAGGTTCTCAGATATCATTCTTCAAAGGAGAATAGAGAATCTCATGTTGGAGTTAAACTCTTGTGCTGATGAAGCTCGTAAGAAGCATCTACAAAATGAAATTGCTGAAACAACTCAAGGATATTTTATACATCCAGTTCTCAAGCACTTGATGCAGTGCCCCTTCAACAAGCCAGTGGTTCACTGCCTCAGCTGAGTAAGCCAGCCGAGTCTCAGGCAGCTGCATCAGCTGGACTAGAATAGTCCTCACTGAAGTGGAACCTCAACAGAAAGCTGCCATAGAATCAATTGAAGTCATCTTGCTGAGCTTGACTCAAAAGAAAAAGAACTTGAGCAGACTATGGAGGAATCTATGGATAAGCTAAGATCATCTTTTGAAGAGAGTCAACTAAAGCACATGAAAACCCAACTGAGCCACAAGCAGATCCATCAGTTGAAGTATCTGTGAGCATGGGTTCTGTATTTCAGTCTCTATCAGACTTAGAACCAGCTCAAGAAGAAACAAGACTTGAAGAGCAAGAAAAAACAGTATCTCTCCAGCACCTGAGTCAGTTCATAGGATGCCAACTGGGTCTCAGGCACAGTCAACTGAGACTCAGTCAGAAGACTCAGATGACTCCTACTCAAGTCCAAGTGACCCTCATCCTCCATCTCCTCGCAAGAAGAAGCAAAAGCTGTCTGAATCAGATGAAGAATATCAAGAAGAAGAGGAGAGTGGTGGAAGGAGAGAGTCAGCAGAAGAATCAGACTCGTCCCCCTCTGCATCTGACTCAGAAGATATCCCAGCTGAGACTCAGTTAGAAGAGTCAGATGAGTCATTGGAAGCCAAATACTCAGCTATATCTCAAAAGTGGCACGATCTGACACATCAATGATGAAATTCATATCTGCAACTGTTTTCAAGAAGCTACCAAAGGCAGATGCCAGACTAGCCTCCATGAACCTGGATTCAAGAAGCATATCAAACTACACTGCCATGAGAACCACAAATCCATACTTTGACAGTGAAGGAAATCTGAAAAGAAGACATTGCACTGATCCAAGGTTTTGGAATGATCAGCAGCAATCAAGCTATCATCTCTTGCTGCAGAAGAAAGGCTTTGTTGACAGCATGCCAATTGATTGGGAAAATCTTGCTAGAATGGCTTAGGAAATCTGAAGCAGATTCTAGCTGCTGTTCAACTTGATAAGATATGCAGTTTAAACCAAGATTATGATTCTGAAGCTATCAAGGAATTCTATGCAATAGTCTTTGTAGAGCAGAACAATCAAGATTATATGCTCTGGATGACAAGAGGTCAACTGCTGTGCATCACAGCTCCAGAGTTTGCAGAGATGTTCGATCTACCATCAGGGTCAAAGCTACAGAAGATCAGCATATCCAAAGGTTCAGAAGTAGATAAGAGTCTCCTGCCAGATTGGGTTCCAATGAGAAAAGGAAGAAGTTCTTCCCTACAGGCTTTGTGCCTCCTCCTGTTAAGGGTGCAGTCCCTAAGCATATCTCCAATTTCAAAGGATTGATGAAGACACCCAAGCACATAGTGAAGATCTTGAACATATCCATCTGTGCCAAAGGTGGAGGAACTGATGCCATATACAATCCAGTATGGAGAATTCTTGAGCTCATAGCCAAGAAAGAGAAGTTTGATGTGGCCAGATACTTATTCTCAGAAATAATGAGTGCCAGAAGAACAGATCTGACAAGATGAGATATGGCTCATATCTAATGCATATGATTCTCCAAAGAACATCTTTAGCATCTATAGTCTTCTCTCTTGACAAGAAGACATATCTCAGCAAATTCAGACCTCAGAAGGATGATCATGAAGATGAAGTTCCTTTCTACAACATCCTAAACTCATCTCAGTCGGCCTTTTCAGAGCCTCCAGAGCAAGCTACCAGAGTCTCAGTCAGACCACCTCAGCTAGCAGCTGATCTCCCAGTAGTCCTACCTGAGCCTCAGGTGTCTCCCACCCGAGACTCAGCTAGAGAATCATCTCCTCCTGCTGAGCGACAAGCATCGGTCTCTGTGAACCTTTCATCAGACAGTATTCCTTTGGTTCAACGTCTAGACAATCCCGCAGCTATTGATGCTTTCATTAAACGGGTTGTGCCAGTACAGATCTCTGCTATCAAAAGGAGACAAGATGAACTGCAACAAGAAATGGCTCAGCTGAAATCTGAACTCAAGAGTGAGATGGCAGATCTCAAGGCCTCGGTCAACAGCAAATTTGATCAGATCCTATCCCTCCTGCAATCAAAGCCAGCTCCCTGAGGATCTTCTTCCTTCTTCTTCCTATCTCTTTTTAGTGCTTAGTGGCAAAGGGGGAGAGAGAGTAGGGAGAGAATAGCTTAAAGGGGAGAGTATTATATTCAGGGGGAGCAGTATGTAAAGGGGTAGACTAGACTGCATGTGTGTCAAGACATTCTAAGTACTGCAAAATGATTTTATCAGTCTTGAACACCTCATTTTTGTATTGTATTGACTGTTATTGCTCAAATATATTGAAATACATTGATCTCTTTATCACATCTGCTCTGATCTGCTTGATACTTGATATTACTCTCTTTAACTCTATGCTCTGATATTCGATATATACATGACGCTCTGATATTGATATTTGTACTCAAGCATGCAATTCATTCTGTTATCTTATTTGCTGAGTACTCCTCCAACATACCTGCTATTCCGCTGTGCTTATACTCTCAGTTATGTTGTGAGAACCTGTTTTTGCATCAACTCTCCAATGTCTAAATCTGATCTGTACACTTGTATTCAAATGCAAAATCTCACTTGTGCACATCTTAAGGGGGAGTTGATGTCAAACAAGGTTAAATGCAATACTCTTTTTATCTAAATGAATGTTTTAAAGGGGTTGCCACTAACCACCAAAAAGGGGGAGATTGAAAGTGCATCCACTCCCATGGAGCTTGGAAGGATGGCTATCTTGCCCCAGAGTTTGGTTTTGATGGTTATTGGCAATCCTCACCTGTGTCTAATGTTTTGCAATGAGTGTGAACAGGGATTAGATGGACAGGTGAAAGCTGAAGTGAGACAACTGTTGATGATGAGCCCTAAAAAGAGCAAGGAACTGGGAAGGTCAGAAGGACCAGCTGAGCTAGGTTCCTGAGGCACAGTTGCGAGGAAGCCGAGGCTGTGCTCGAGGGCAAGCGAGGTGATGGTTGCTTGATGGAGTTCAAGGGCCGTGAATGCAAGCTGGATAAGTCCTGGAGGAGCTAGGAAGCTGGTGGATCAGGACCAAGGGTTCTCTATGCGTCTACAAGGGCAGTCGTTTTCGGTGAAGAAGCTTGGAACCAGTGCCAAGGGTCTAAGCGAGCTGGTCAGGGACTGTGGCGAGGCCATTGCTCTCTGGTCAGTTGTAGGCTTGTAGTGAGCCGGCCAGAGTTGTGCTCAGGTGCTGCCTGAGGCAACGAGTCCACCTGAGTTTGGCATCTGAGACTCAGGTGGGTAGCTCAGCCGTGGCTAGTAGGTTACCAGAGGTGCACGTTAGCTGAGTCTCAGATAGGTTAGGTCTGGTGGCTCTTTGTCTTACGTGGCATGAGGGTAACGGCTAGCTGCCAGGGACCCTATAAATAGGGAACCTGGGGAGGTTTTCAACCTCGAACCTTTACCCAACCTTTGCCTCTAACCCGAAAGCAACCTGTTGAGAAGAAAGAGCTCTAGGTCTCCAAGTGAGTGTTGCCTGCGTGCATCCATCGTGAGAGTGAGTTACTTAGTCCTTCAGGTGTAATCTTCGAGGTACTGGTTCCTCCAAGAGTGGGAGTGCTCTTGGAGTTGGTGAGCAAGCCAAGTCTTGTGTGGCTGCCACCAAGAGTCTGTGAGGGCGATTCGGGTCTGCCTGTCTTGCAGCAGCAAGATAAAAGGATTCCACACAAGAAAGGTACTCGAGGAAAGAGCACGTTTTGGTGCCGGCTGTGAGAACAGCTTCCTCAACGGAGACGTACTGCTTCGCAAGAAGTAGGAACTTCGGTAAAACAAATCATTGGGTGCTTTACTTTCTGTCTTGTGATCTGCTCTTACTTATTCTGATATCTATGTATGCTTAGATCACTAGAGCACCATTATTTGTTGCACACTAACTGAGTTTCCTCACCTGAGACTCAGTTAGCTCCTGATAAAGCTAGTACCTTTCCTGTTCACGTCATCTGATGCACTCACCTGACTCTCACACCTGAGACTCAGTTAGCTCTGAATATAACTTGTTCTACATCAGCTGAGTTTGCTATCTGAGTGTCTGGTGGTTATCTGATATATCTTGCTGAGTCTCAGTTACCTGCATCAGTTGCATATATTTTCTCTAGGATTGACCTATCTTCAGAAGAGAAACCCATTAGGCATTTTAATTTCTAGAGCCGACCTATTCACCCCCCCTCTAGTCGACTCCTGAGATCCCTTTCACCCCGGTTACTCCCTCGTGATCACTGTACCGGTCCCTGGATCAGTAGCCGATACACACGAGTTAACCCGTATATCATTGTCATACATGCGTAAATATTTAAATAGACCGTTAAGGTCGATAACCTGATACCTGTAGCCCAACGGCTATAAACTTGCAGCGGAAAATCCAGCGGTAATGATGCCCATCAATATGCCATACCCGACAGGCAACTGACTGGGGCTACGCCCTAGCTCTCGCGATCGTGATAGCTTCTTCGGACTTGATGTCGCCTTCGTCTGGCCAAATCAACAAGCCAGGTAAGTACATTGTATGTACTCGCAAGCTATTCCCACGGGAGGAAATATACGACAATATTTCATGCAGGGAATAGATCAAAGGATAGCTCTACCCTAAGTTGCTGGTTGTGCGGAAATGTAAGTTTTTGAATTTAAATACTGAATAGTAGATTCTAAAAGCATTTCGAAATCCACGGTATTGTAAAGTTCTCAATTCATCTCAACACATCGAGTAGCCATCGCTACTCTACTATCTTCCTAATGCCGATAGCTCCACCTGTCGATGGGGCTCCATCTATCCTTGGATAGTTCCATCCGCCATTCAATAGCTCCATCTATCCGGCATCTAGGTTTTACAGTCTCGGCCCGTATGGTCCTTCACCACCCGGCCAATACGGCCGGAGACCTTTCTCCTGCAATTCCTTGCCACCGCAACATGGCCTTAATTGCACACTGTGGACACGTCATGCCCACGTCCTTAATCCCATTTCCCAGCTTTCACAAATAAAGCTCAGTCTAACCAGTGTGTGGCCTTACCAGTTCATGTCCATGACCGAGGACGCGGCTATTCGAATAGTTTTTAACCCTCTGCAGAGGTGGTACGGCTTTACCACAAGATGCAAGTCACTCTGGGAGTACTTTGCAAGTATACTGACAGGGATATTACAACAAGGCTTTCACCCGCTTCCATGTCAAAGTTGAACCCGCTAGATAAGATCTACCCAGCTCCGCTTGTGCCCAGGAAGCCTGACACCACAACCCAGAGCGGACTTACCTCTGTGTCGGAGCTCTACCCACATTCCATGTGGAGCCCCTCTAGAGAGGCTCACCCAATCTAGCACATTCCCATACTTCCCACGGGTCCAGACTCTTAACATTTGTCGGGCTACTATACCAGGACCTTCCCATAAAGGTCATGTGGACGTACGATATGGAACCGGTTAGCGGCACTTAGGTTCGGTCCTTAAGTGACTCGGGCAAGACTCCATTCCATCACACAGCATCCATGTAGCTTCCGGCTACTCCAACATCACCCATACACCCTTACATTTCCTGCCCGAATCCAAAGCCATCTCCATTCCTTTCCCTTAGGGTTTCGAAAACAATAGTTTCCAAATCATCACCCCGGACGGCACTGCCGGCCGGGGGTTTTGTTCCCAAATCCCGGAAGGGGTATAAGGTAACTTGATTCAAAACGGTTTTAATTTCTAAGCAGGGCTAAGCAGGGCTAACGCCTATAACCTTAATTATCTTGTCGATACTCCAATTATTGGCGAATAGTACTAGGGCTACAAGGATAGGATTTACGGACCTGGGCTACTGCAACTACTTAATATTTTATGCGGGGGTCTTTAAGGATTAGGGTTTTATGCTTTAACAATTTGGTTCGGAATCCCTAGGCTTAACATGACTCCTAGACTTTTGTTCCGTGCAATCATGTGTATAAGGGTGTGATTTTATGCTAGCATTCGAAGACTAAAACCCTATGAGTGGGTAAAACTTGAACGAAACCCTAGGTTCGGCATTAGCCAACCATATACGTGCACGAACTGTTGGTTAGGGCTGTTTGGGGTTTTAACAGGTATTCACGTTCCCTTCTTATTCTTTGAGCCGTGCAACGTGTATATGCACCTACGAATGAGTGGTTTTTGAGCTGAACACAGAAAACTATGGCTTGTATGCTTGGGAGTTTTTCGATCGCGATTATGCACCGAAGACAAACTAGGGTTTTAGGTTTGCGAATACCTAGCTCGACTTTTCAAAACATGGCAATCTAGTGACTATATAAGTATACATGAACTTGGTGTTAGGTTCTTAACTATTAGGGTTCTACCTACTGGAATCAACTTGGAATAATTTAAAGTTTCAAAGATCTTTTGAAACGAGTTTGAATTTAAAAAGGGTATGGGTTTTACTCTCTGTACAGAAAGGAAAAATTGAAATTTCAAAATTGGTTTGAAGCAAAAAGGTGGGAAATATAATTTGGAACAACTTTTGTTTTGGCACTTTTTCAAGTACTGGGCTAGAACTTGCTGAACCGGTCGAACCAGTGATGCATCTGGTTCTGGATTAACCGGATTGGAGTAAATGCGCTTCCGGCAGTTTAAATGCGTTTCCTCTTGTCGAAAACGGATCTGGGTTAGTGCACATTAAACTACTGGACGCAGAAACTGAGACCTAGACCGGTTAATTGCGCTTTTAATGCATGGGAGGCGGGAACTCGGTCCTGGTCGCGTTGTGACTCACCCGCTGTTGTTGGTCCGTGCTTCGGACAGGGGTCAACGCGGGCGGCAGTACTCCAGCGGCTATATGGGTGCTTGGTTAGGGGAAATGGAGAGGGCGGTCGGCTTCAAGGAAGATGGGGGATCCGGCGGCGCAACTGAGCCGGCTTCGGGTGGCTCGGGAAGATCAAAGGAGGGGCAGCAAGGGAAGGACGACCGGTAGCGACGGTGAGGACCGAAGCATCGACGGTGAGCCTCGCGGGTAGGGAGGGATAGCACAGAATGGGTCAGAGGCTTGTAGGGGATCCGTTTTTGGGCTACCACTTCGACGGTTCTGCTCGGGAGGAGAAGCTCGACGGCGGGCGGATCTGGGAACAGAGGAGCGGCGGCGGTGCTCAGGTAAGGGGGTTTGGGCGACTCGGATTGGAGGTGGAACCGGCTCAGGGAAGGATGGGTGAGCTTCGAGCTGCGATTTGAGGGTGCCCGTGCCGGAGGGGAGTTAGACGATGATGTGGGGTGAAGGGTGGGTGGTCGGCCGGCTTATTTATAGGCGGAGCGGCGAGGGCTAGCTGGGTGGCGGCCACTGTTGGTGAGTAGCACGGCGAGGACGAGCTCCTGGGAGTCCAGCGGTTGGCGCGGGGTTCAAAGGAGGTAGGGAGCGAGTCGTGGCGCGAGGTGATGGGTTAGACGGCGCGGCTACCGGCGAGCGGCGCGCTGAGCATGCTCATGTTCAGGGACAGGACGGGGCAGAGGCCAGCTTGAGGTGGCGCTGTTTGAGCACTGCTGAGCTCGGTGGCCGAGCGATGCGACAAGGCGAGAGAGCGAGGAGTTCGAGAGGAGCTCCATGGCACGAGAAGACGCAAGGGGTGGTGAGCTGGATGACGGGTCGTGCGGCAAGTCGGCGTGCGGCGCGCCAGCCACTGTTGGACTACAAGCCCGGCGACGGAACAGCTCGGGGAAGCTCTGCGGCGGCACTGAGCTGGGAATAGCTGGCAAGGGGCGCGTGGAGTTAGGCAGCTAGGTGGACGACGCATTCGACGGCGGGCAGCGCGGGGAGGAGCTATGGGCGCGCACTGTGGCCGGCTGGAGCGTGTCTGTGCTATGCCAGTGCGCGTCCAGTGCCTGCCACGACCGGCATAAGCGTGTCTTTGAGTGTTTGGCCATGTACACGTGTGTCAACTCGCCACTGTGGGGCTGAGATGAGGTGTTCATGCTGTGACGAAGAGCAGGTAGTGTTCTGAGCAGAGGAACAGTGTGCCCCTTGAATGCTAATGTCGGCAAGTGGATGGCATTGAGCTGGACAGGCATACAGAAGAGATCCTCTTGGGGAGTTAGGTCATGGATGGGTTCTGGCGGTGTAAAGGAACGTCCCAGCAATTCTTGGTGACCATTGGTTGAGGTCTAAGTTAGGTTTTCTGAAAAAGAAGAAGACAGCCAGAAGGTGTTTGGTGTGACGTTCTTCAGATTTTTGAATTGACGTTGGCTGTATTTTTTGTACATCTGTTGTTTTTGTATTAAAGAAGTGCTCTGAAATTTTGTGGGATTTTTCTGAAGGTTATTTGGTAAGGCTCCAGTTCAGAGTCCGTCTAAGCTCTAAATTGAAATTGGCATGCAATTGAAAATATTTGTACTGGACCCCTTAATGTCGCTTCATATCCGGATTAGGAATAAAGTTACACACCCCTTGGAATCTTTGTAGAATTTTTAGAAAGAAGGAACCACATGCGATATGGCTTTTAGGTTTTCTATCGAAGGAAATACCTTGTTCTGGATTAGGGTTAGAGGTAGGGTTTTAAGGTGTCGAGATGTTGAAAAGTGTATTGGAGGTGTTAGGATTCTGATGGAATGGGACTACTTTGGTTTAAAGGACACGCTCATATATTGCCATTAGGGTTCTACTGAGTCGTCAAGGGAAGGGACGATAAGGTTTGCATATACAGAGTATATGTGCCGGAGACAAGAGAGGCGGGTACATGGTGATCAATTGTCCTAAGAGTATACCCTAGGGTTAGGGTTTCCAGAGTGCGAAAAGGCGACGAGAATACTTGGGGGTGCTTCAGGATGTTAGTGCCTTGATTTCGGAACGTTCGGTTTCAGGGTGCCGTAACTTTAATGGCATATATAGCGCGTGTTGAATTAAGGCGCGATGGTTTAATCGGGGTAGGGAATTAGGGTTTTCTGAGTGTGGCAAGGTGGAGAGGGACATGGTAGGTCCCATGGATTCTCTCCCCTTCATTCAGGTATACTCCGAGATAAGGTGCCGCAAGCGGTTTAGGGTTTACTGCGTGTGTGCGACGTTAGGGTTTTGGGTGTATAGGGTATATGGGTTTATGTCAGGTACTAATCCCAATTAAGATGCACATGCTTTCTAACGCAAAAAGTTTTTGTAAGCCCTAATTTTTCGATTTTAGGAAATCGGGATGTGACAATTGGCGGGCACGATGACATCCAAAGTTTCTGGGCAGTAACATTGCAAATATCCTCCTCTCTCTGAAATGCGACAATTATCACTCCAGGAACATAGTGCTCAGCAACAATAAAGTTGGACCCGCCAAGCAAGTCTTCAAGCATGGAAGCCACAATGAATGCTGGTGGGAAGTTCTTCTCCGCCACATTGGCACGAACAACCAACTTAGTTTTGCCAAAGGGCACATTAAGAGCGTTTTTCGTCACCTGGCACATCTTGAAAATCTCTAGTGGCTTTTTGTCCATCTATATTATTAATATCCATGAAAACAACAAAAATAATTGAGTTACAAAACATACTAATTCATATAGTTCTTGTAGAATGAGGTAATTCCATAACATATTAATTCCTTAACAGTTCTTACAGAATGTTAGTTATAGTATGGCCTCAGACTATAGCCACTATGAGATAACACTTGTACAGTAAAACAAGTTCTTGTAAAATGAGGTAAGGATTTAACAAATCCTTAACAGTTTCTACAAGAACTGATTCACGATGGTCAAGATATGAGTGGTCGTCCAGATCAGTGCATCCATTCAGCACAATTGATTTAACAAATCCTTAACAGTTTCTACAAGAATTGATTCATGATGGTCAAGATATGAGTGGTTGTCCAGATCAGTGCATCCATTCAGCACAGTTGACACGATGGTCTAGATATTCGCCGTTCAGCATCCCCTTGTATTTGGTAACACTTTGATGGAGTAAGGTTTTCTTTGCCGTGTCACTCTGATGTAGTGTAGACATGGAACAAAGCCAAGAGGTCTCCAGGAAATTTCATTCTTCCCTATACTCTCTACGAAGCTCCAGATGTTTTACAGATTTTTTTTGAGCCTCCTCCACTCTTTGATATTTCTTGATTTTCCAATTTTCTGGATTATTTTAGGGTTTGGGTGGTGGGCCATAAATACCCCACCGCAGCCACCTAGCCTCCTCTTTCTCACTTCTCCCCACCATCCTCTCTCCCCCCTTTCTCGCTTTTCTTCCCACCACGACCCGCCCTTGCCCCCACCTCCGCGCGTATCAGACTAGCATCCCACACTAGAGAAATGCCCCTCATCGGGCCAATGCATGTGCACATGAGGCCTCCCCAGGTTGGCGCACAGCACGGTATAGCACACGGGGCTGGAGTCCTCGCCTCGGGCCAGAGCTCGGTGTAGCATGCATGTAGAGCCAGAGTGTAACATCCCCATTTTGCTAATCTATGTAATATATTTTGATGTGCATCATTAACATTTCATGTCATCATTCATATTAATTTGAGATTGAGGGGAATTTTAAAACATGAAAATCAAGAAAAACCCTAAATACAAATAATTGGTAGATCAAAGATCTACTAAGCCAAATTTTCCATTCTTGGAATCTCTTCAAAATTTATATATAATCTCAAATATGATATTTTTGAGCCCTTGAAACTTTTCCATATGTTTGCGGTAAATTTATCATCCACTTGCAGTTCAAACCCAAATTCGGGTCAAGTCTGAATTCAATTATTTATACCAGAAATTAGAACAATGTGGCCCTAGAAATACTTTTACATGGTTCTAAGTTCCCTAGGAGCCTCTGCAAAAATTTATAGAAAATTTGAAGCTCATTTGGTTTCAATTCAAAAATCAAACCTAAATTTAAAACAGAAAAGAAAAAAGAAAAGAAAAGAGAAAGAGGGAAAAGAACCTTCGATTGGGCCGAAATCAAGCCCTCATAGCCGACCTAGCCTAGATACAAGCTTCGCGCCCGCATTGTCGCCAAAGTGACGAGACGCTAACAGGAAGTACCTACCTGTCAAGTCCATCATCTTCCTTAGGTGCATGCCACCAGTTGTTTGCTGCCCACCTTGTCGCCGCGGCCACCTCAGCCTCCGTCGCTTTGCCAACTCAATCACCAAGCGATGTCATGTCCATCCTTATCCATGGAGCCATGATTCGTGCGCTAGAGACGCCTCAAGCGTCCTTAGACCAAGTTCCAGCCATCCGCTCCCTTTCGGATTAACCGCATATTTGAAATCCCCGTGCTCTTCTCTTTCTTACCATGCAAGTCTCCTTCCCTCTCTCTTCCTCGTTTACCCAGTACACACGTGAATTTCATAGCATTGCTATGAGTGCCTCACAATCGACAACATGCGTAGAAACCTCTCCGCCATGCACCACATTGCTAATGAGGATCACCGTCACCCACAACGTCTCTCCACTGAAGGAATTGAACCGAGGTACTGTGGCGTACCCGATTTTAAGGCTGGATAAACCCTTGTGTTTCCTGTACTGGTCCCATGATCAATAGCCAATAAACACAAGTTAACATGTATATCATTGTCATACACGTATATATCAGAATATGATATGTGAATAGATCTTTTAAGTTGAAGTCTTATACCTGTAGCCCATCGGCTATAAATCTTACATTGGAAAATCAAGCGGTGATGTGGCCCATCAGTATGCCATACCCGATAGGCAACTGAATGGGGTAATGCCCTAGCCTTCGCAAATGCTATCATTGTCTTTGGAGTTGGTGTCTCCTTTGTGTGGCTAGATCGACAAGCCAAGTGAGTACATCGAATGTACTCGCAAGCTTTCCCCAAGGGAGAGTATAACGGCTATAACACATGCATGGCTTTATTCAAGAAATGTAACTCTATCCTAGATTGCATGTTATGTGAAAAGTAAGTCTGCACTCAAATAAGATAACAATAGATTCAAAAGCATTTTCACAATCAAGTTTGTCATTGATGAGCAATGTATTCAGCATTGGCAGCATTTGCTACCATCTTGCACTTACATCATGCCGTCCATGATGATCTTTGGTTTAGTACCACTTCACGCACTTTTGGGCTACAACTTCGTAACGTGGGTCTCTGATTATTTCCACCATTCTCATCCCACATGACGAGCTCACAAAGTCCTCTGTAAGCACATCATGCTTACGTTCTTAAACCCATGACCCATTTTGGTTTTTGAAAACATAGTCTATCCATGGTGTGGCCTAACCAAGTTGTGTCCATGACCGCGAACGCGTCTATTCGAATAGATTTTAACACACTGCAGAGGTTGTACGGCTTTACCCATAAGATGTGAATGCCCCATGTTGCAATGGCCAAATAAGCACACTTCACGAGGTGTGCCGGCAGGGGTATCATAACGAAATTTTTCCTCTGTTTAGTCCTAGCGATGAACCTGTCAGATGAGCTACACCCAACTTTTGTTTAGGCTCGACCCTCAATACATAGATAGAAGCGGACTCACCTTTGTGTTGAACAACTTCCTATGTTAAAACCACGAGAAGGTTCTCTCAGGGTCAGACCACCCACCTGCATGTTTCACCCTATCACTTACAGGTTCATCTGCTAGCATTTGACAGAGTAATGGGTCAAGTCCTTCCCACAAAGGACATGTGAACTTGGCCAAACAGCACTTAGATTTGGTCCTTAATTGATCCGAGAAGGACTCCGCGCCATTACCGTGTAACACGGGTTAATGAGCCACGACGGGCTACACATTTTGATCACTCACTCTTGCATACACGTGCTTCTTTTTTGACCTAGATCCAAATCGTCTCAATTTTGATTTTGATTTTGACAAAACATTTTCAAAGACATTCCCTCCTTGGACATTGTTGTCCCTTCAAGCACCATTGGACCACTATGGTCCTTCCCAAGTGCTCCTTATAATGAGATTTATGGGGATTCCTTATTTTGTTGAGATACTCCCCTTTGAGGTTAGGGTAGTTAAACCTTCCTCGACTACACTTGATTCGTGGTGTTGATGGATTTAACCTCATCCTAGAATCCCTCGAAGCCTAGGAGGGATTAGAGTGAATAAAATGAATTGTTCTGATGTTTGATGGTGATTGAATTTTGAGATTGGTTAGAGCCAATATGTGGTACATTTAATGGAGTTTTGGATGGTAGGTCAACTCTAGTGTCGTTCATGATGAATTGTGACTTGTTTCTAGCAATTTTGATGCTTTGAATGATGGTTATTCATGCAATTTCAGATCTGGTTATGATGCTTATTTGGATTAAATGTCAAGTTGTTAGCTTGATTACATGATTCATGCCTTGCAATTCATGAACTAGATGCTAGAGATATGTTGTCTTTAGTTTATTCTGCTTAATTGCATTGCCTGATTGCTGCTATCATCTAATTACCATGTCATGCTTAAATATAACCTAGAATAAGCAATTAACATGTTGTGAGTGCGAAAGTACTCACTCGGGAATTCCATTCTTGCAGGTGATCCTAGCATAGATGAATATTATGATTTTGAGACTGCCACTTCTGATGTTTAATCTTGCAAATTTGCCTGCCCTGGTCGATCTGTGGTTCTGTAAGGCTTTTGGAGATAGTTTACATGATCATTAAGTTCTTTCGCTACTGTTTTTAACTTGAAGTTTGCTGCAAACAACGTCTAAGTCGTATCCCATGAGTGGGATATGTTTATTATCTTGTACTCCCTCTTTTGTAGAGTTTTGTGATGATATTCAAGTTGTTCTTGTGGCTGCCCATACACCATGCATGTATGAATTGAAGTGTATGGGTATGCCGTGAAGGATTAGTGTTATTCTTTCTTTCACTAAGTGGGACAGGTATCGGTTGAGTGACCCGCTAGCTGAGATACTGTGCCAGCTAGGCAGAGTAGATCATACCGGGCTTTTTAGCAATCCACTAGCTTCAAGGCTAGATCAGGGTGTGGGTATGATCATCCGGCTCCTCCGATCTTGTTGTGCTCAGTGGAATTGAGAACGACTTTAAACCTTCACAGGACTTCGTGTTACGCCGCAATTTTTCAAAACTGAAAATTAGGTCTTTCAAAAACTTTTTACTAATAATGCTGACTGAATTACACCTGATTAAAACTTTATTTCAAATCATGCTAAACCCTAAAGCAAAGCAAGCCAAGATCTTCTACCCTTGTTCCTCCTTCCTTTTGCTTAGCCGGTGTAACCTAGACCAACATCTGCAGCTAAGTACCCACGGGATACCCTTGTGAAATTGAAACATATATACGTCATGAATCTCTTCCGAATGTCATGATCTTCTACCACCTACTTCGTCATGCCCTATCATGAATGTGTGCATACATATACTGCTTTTATATATACGCATATACGCAAAATCCTAACCCCTTTCCCAGACTACGGATCGAAACCCTAACCCATCGTTCAATTCTGCTGCAATCCTATGCATATATATATGAGTATACCAGCGATGTTTCCCCAAACCCAAGCCCACCATGACTTCCTATCATAAATCCTAACCCCGTCGCCACCATATATATGCTGAATTCCCGTGTGTATGTGGACACATACACTCTGAATCTTAGTTCACTTCTTTCGAGTAGGTGTAACCTCCAACACCTTAGTTATCGTATGTCTGCCCGTGTATACATGTATATACCCATAGCTATCCTGTAACTATAACTTCGTCTCGGTACATCCAGGTGCCTGACCGCGGTTATTCCTTGACGCATGTGAATCCCACCTTTGCTTTCTTCTTCGTCTCCATATTGGAATGTACCTCTCATTAGTTGCAATAGTAGGCCCTCGGTACCAATCATGATCATGTGATAATGGTCGGCAAGCCATATACATGTATACTACTAATACACATGTTTACGGCATTAATCCATCCTACCTGCCGTATAATTCTGGTGCCCATCTCTCCATTTTACTAGGGGAATATATACCTATGCACACTCCCTGAGTAGGAGCATGCATGCAAAACTTAAACCCCTTCGTGAAACTCTCTTTGGGCAAGCTCCGTCAACTGCACCCGTAGCCAGCTCAGTATAAAAAGAAATTCCAACAGCGCATGCATTGTTGGTCTCTCTCTTTCCCCTGCGGTCAACTTCCCTGTACCTTTCCCCACCTCCAAAAGCTATCCAGGATTACAGGAGTTGCTCTTTCCTGCCATTTTGCCAGCTCCACTACAAATGTACCAACCGACTACTCTTTTACCCCCTACCATGTGGTCCCGGATCCACCAATCAACACCATCTCCTCCCTCCCTATTTTCCTTTTCCACTGAAACACCCTCATCTTACTAATCTGCCAGGTTCCAGTGCACGCAATACCACACCAGCCACGTCACCCCTCTAGTACCGATCGGTGCCTAATTCCTACTGCACACCTGTGCTGTTATAGCACTGCGCTAGTACCTCTTCTCCTTCTCCCTCCTGCCCCATTTCTTTCTCTTTCCCTGTGGATAGCATCGCTATACAAGCAGCTCACTCACCTGCTCAACATCAATGCCAGTACTTCCTCTGAGCATCTGCAGCAGCTTGTACCAGCTCTCCCTTACCCCTTAAACACATGCTGGACTTCACCGTTTAAACCGAGCTGCTACTCTCGGCTCCTCGAGCTTGAGCTCTCAAACATTTGAGCCGCTGTCCCTAATCCTCCCACACCCGAACAGCCCCTCTGCGCTCCAAGAACCAGAGCCCCGTTACAAGCTATTCTCGCTTTTATCTCTCCCTCGCACCCTGAGCCCCTGAGCTCTCCCCTCGCCCTGGCCGCCCCCATCCAGCTCACCTCGCCGTTGGTTGGACTCCTCTCCTTGCGCCGCAGGTCCTCTGAATCCCGGAGCCACCTCCTTCTCCAGTGCAGAGCGGGGCTACCGGCAACACCACCGCCGGTCCTCGCCGTCAACCTCCCTCCCCTGGCAGCTGCAGAATCCCCCACCGAGAAGCTTCCGAGCACTATCACCATCGCACCCATCACCGAGCGCCTTCGAGCAGCCTCATGGTCTAGCTCGCCCGCCTCCATCACCCCTGCAGTCTTTCCCCAAAGGAGCACGCGCGGCACTTGTTCTTCTTGTCCCTGCCTTGTTCGAACCATCGGAGGGATCTTTACTGCCACGCCGCCGCCGGCGGGCACAGCCAGAGGAATCTCACCAAACCGCCCCGCCTTGCCGTGTCCCAAGCTACTAATCTTCTCTCCTCCTTCTGAGTCTCTTTCCCATTTCCAATTTCCCGAGCCAAGCCGCGTAGCCATTTCCCAAATCCTCGCCGGAGTAACTCGCCTTCGCTGTCCTACCGGTAAGCGCCACGATTGGTTCGTCTAATCCATTGGCATGACCCACTCTTTGCTCCTATAAATAACGCCATAATCCCGCACGGTTGTGGAGCGGTTAGGAAACCGCATACAACCCAACAACCACCGACAGCTCGGTCCCACCAGTTGGGACAAGTGGAAGCGCGTTTTTAGGAACACACCTTCTGGTTGTAAACACGTATTCCTACCTCTGCCCTGACCAAACTTTGTTTTCTTGATTGGAAGGCATGATGTATGCAGCCACTCATATTCCCGTCTCCCTCACTGCAAAGCGTATTCCCTTTTGGTTGAAGGCGTATTTCTCTTCTGAGCTCCGGTTCTGTTTAAAGAAACCGACTCCTACTGGCTCGGCCGGTGTAGCATCTTCCTGACCAGTTTTTCAAATTGTTCCACCGGTTCCAAGACCACAACATCATTCTCTACCTTTTTGGTTCATACTCTCTCTCTCTCAAAAATTTTAAATCGTAATTAATTTAAAACATAGGAGAGGACAACTAGTGCGTGAAATGCAAATTCTTTCCCAATTCAAATATTCTTCAAAATGTTTCAAAGGTCCTCTGATCTTGACCTAAAGAACAATGTTTTCTCCAGCCCTAAACTTTGACCTCACATATATGCCAAGAAAAAGTGGGTGTTTTCTTTCTCTAAAACTTATGCATCATATGACTTAGTCATATTTCTATATACTTGAAAAAGGTCCTAAAGGTCTAGGTTAAACCTTGAAATATCCAACGCAAGAAAAAGGAAGTACATATTATTGAGAGGCCTTAGGATCCCTGTGGTTTAGAAAGAACTAGGTGACCCTAATGGTTTGCGAGCAAGGCTTAATAGACTTAAGTTCCAAAGCCTTATATATTCCGACCCATTTTTCACGTCTAGTACATTCCAGCCCTTAATCGTGAGAAACCAAAGACTTCAAAACCCTAAAAGCTAATATACGCACATGTCTTCCGAAAACCATAAAATCCTAACATCTTAGCACCTATCAAGCCACTCATTGTACCAACATCACTTCATAAGCATGTCATGATTTCTCGGATTTTATTGGGTCTTCCATGCATGGTCATTTATTCGACGCTTTTGCCATGTAGTTGTCGGAGTGACGTACGTTCACAAGAAGGATCCGAAAACGCCTCCATCCCCAAACTAGGATCAGAACTCGCCAGGCAAGCATTTTCCACTTTGATCATGTTGAATCTCATATGTGTGAAAACTTAATTATGTTGTTTGTAACCACGCATGCTATGTGAATATCACCATTATTTTATGCTAGACCTAGTTACTCCTAGTAGATGCATATACCTTAGGTCCGATGAACCCTTTCCCTGTAGCCCTAGTATTAATTGCTGATCATCGTACGTTCAGCAGAGTATATAGAAATATAGGCAATAGCCCCGCTTAGACCTGCTTAGAGAAAAAAACATTTTCTATCGGTGTATACCGACTCCTTCTGACATGGGATAAAACCCTCGGATATGCATGTGCCTTCCGAGGTGAGTGTTTGAAAAGAATGCTGCTGTTTTCAAAACCCCAAAACAAAAGTGGAGAATGATTTTGATTCGGGTGAGAATGCTAAGGGCAGCTTGGGGATGGTAGCGTAGCTGATAGCAATGTGATTGTCTGTGTGACTATGAAGTCTTGCTCGAATCAACCAAGGAGCAAACCTAAAGTGCCATCAGACTAGATTCCTTACCGTACGTCCACATGGCCTTTATGGGAAGGACTTGGCCTATTATCCCGGCAAGTATTAGGGTCTGGACCCGTGGGCAGTAGGAAGAGTGTGCTAGGTAGATTGGCATCCCTATAGGATCTCCATGGGATTACGTGGGTAGAGTTTCTTAGTGAACTCCACGTAATACGTGGGTAGAGGTTCGACACAGAGATGAGTCCACTTCTTCGGGTTGTGGTGTCAGGCTGCCTGGGCACAAGCGAAGAAATGGATAGATCTTATCTAGCGGGTCCAACTCTAGTGCGGAAGCGGGTGAAAAGTCTCGTTACAATAACCCTGCCAGCACACCTCGCGAAGTGTGCCCATCAGTACCTGGCGACAAGGGGGACTTGCATCTTGTGGGTAAAGCCGTACAACCTCTGCAGAGTGTTAAAAACTATTCGAATAGCCGCGTCATCGGTCATGGACAAGAACTGGTTAGGCCACACACTGGTTAGACTAATTTTGTTTGCAAAAACTTGGGCAAGGGATTAAGAATGTGGGCATGACGTGTCCACAAGAGAGCAATTTAGGCCACGCTGCGGGTGACAAGGAATTACAGAAGAAAGAGCCTAGCCGTACTACCCGGGGTAGTGCGGACTGAAGCCATGAGTTAAGCAGTGATAGACGGAGCTATCACTCTGAGATGAGAGAAGGAGGTAGCGGAGTCTACCTCGAGTGAAGTTTGTTACTTTGAATTGTTCTAGTTTTCAAAACTGCTTTGGAATTTACTATTCTCGTATTCAAATTGAAAACTTACATTTCCGCACAACTGGCAACTTAGGATAGAGCTGTTCCTTTGACTCGCACCCTGCATGCTATACTGCCGTATATTTCTCCTGTGGGAATTGCTTGCGAGTACATTCAAAGTACTCACCTGGCTTGTTGATTTGGCTAGACGAAAGAGACAGCTACTCCGCGTACATGATCGAGTTCGCGAAGGGTAGGGCGTAACCCCAGTCAGTTGCCTGTCGGGTATGGCATATTCATGGACTTCATCACCGCTTGATTTCTGCTGCAAGTTTATAGCCGTTGGGCTACAGGTATCAGACAATCGACCTTGACGGTCTATTTATATAGTGTATACTAATATACATATGTATGACCATGGTATAGAGGTTAACTTGTGTGTACCGGCTACTGATCCAAGGACCAGTACAGTAATCACAAGGGAGTATCCGGCCTTAAACCGGGTACATCACACTTCGGGAATTATATGTGGCTTTTGGAAGTTTGGTCGCTTTCTGACGCGGCTCAACCAACAGTGAAGGCATATGGCTCTGGTGATCATATGGTGCGTTAGTTAGGTGTCGAACCACTCAACTTGGATGCATACGGTGCAGGTATCGTGCCACCGGGTTGATTGGTTGATTGGTTGCTCAGTCTTTGGCGATCATTCCTTAAGTTATATACAATTCTGAGGCCCTAACAGAACCCAATTTGGATTAGGATCCAAATTCTATTGGGCCTCGAGTCCTAATGGGCCTCAATGTAGAAACCTATATAGAGACGTCTATGTAAAGAGAGGAGGCGTCGGCATTAGGGTTACCCTAGTTCGAAATTCTCAAACCCTAGCCATCACCCCTCTCACGCCCAAACCGTGCTGTCAGGAGCTAGCACTCCGGTGGACGATGTTCCTTCCCCGTACGCGTGGATACCTTGACAGCATTGCTACGAGGCGTCGATGTTAGGAAGATCCACTACTTCCAAAAGGAACCATGAGGAACCAATACGATGATGACGCACTACACCAACTCTGCTTTTGCTACTCTGCACGTCTAGTGGTAATCCTGTGATCTGAAATAGAGTGGTTCTTGTTTAACGCGGTAGAAAATTTCATTTGCGCTATTGTAGTGTAGGCGTTTTGGAATGACGTCCAATAGGTGGCAACGGTCACCCTCAATTCAGGGAGGGATATCTTTTCATGGGCTCTACATACTTCTGAACAATTTTTGGTCCAGTCTATGTACAGTGCGCTCATTAGACCTCTCGTCCTTAGTGCTGACAAATGCCATTGGCAGATGCGACTTTGGCGATTACAACTTCGCCTAAAGATAAATCTTTTTATGTGGAGTATCTTCGTAGAAGAGCGATGCTTACTAAGGACAACTTGATAAAGAGAAACTGGTCAAGCGACAAACAATGCTGCTTTGTGATACTGAGAGGACATTCAATATCTCTTCTTCCATTGCCAGTTTGCTCGCTTCACATGGCAGTCAGTCAACCTAGCTTTCAACCTCGCGCCACCTGTAGTGTTGCCAATCTCTTTGTGAGTTGGTTAACGGGGTTAAGGGGTTCTTTACAAGCACAATTGCTTATAGGTGCTAGTGCGATACGCCGGCTTTTATGGCTGTGTCGTGTTTGATAAAAAGAAATCTCCAATCCTTTGTAGATTATTTTATGGTGTACTAGCTTAGTTGTAATCATGGTTTTTGCTACAGTGGCCAGAGGACAACGAACACATTGTAGCGGTGGGCGTCGATTAGAGGCGATTGCCAAACATGGGGGCGGTTGCTTAATAGGTTGTGTAATCATTGAGTGTGCTATGTAACCTGTTTATTTTGTGTCCTGGGCACTTCTTTCAAACTTTATGAATATGTTAGTTATGTGTATCTCTTTGATAGACGCAAGAAATCTCTTCCTTTATCTAAAAATATAGCCACACATTCCCTACAGCTACAAGAAGCAATTATGTAACCCTTTTTGTTGGTCAAACTCACTATCAACCACCCCAGCTTCATGCATTGTCTCAAACATCTGCCTCAAGCTCAGGAAGAAGAGTTCCATCAGCCTGTAATGATCCGTAACTTCTTATGTCATGCAGTGTCAGTGGCTAAATTTAGCACAGTAACTATCCTATTTGACAACGCTCAACAGAAATCTGGTTTACCATAAATCCGTAATGATCTAATCAAAATGAATCACCTTCAAAACACAAAGTATCAGGCATGTTTTCCTCCCTCGCAAAGTGAAACAACTGTCTCTTGCAAAATGAAAACACAACATACATACAATAATCTAGTAGCCTAATCTACAATTGAAATCTTATCCCTTCACTATTTATATTTTTCTCCATTAAATACATGAGACATGCATACTTACATTTTTACTTTGTTGAATATGAATCTTAAAGGCAAAGGAGTGCACAAAGACAATTGTTTGGTGGATGGTTAACAGTTATGCTGATATGTCGTGAGAGTAGATATTATGTTGGCACATTCGTTGAGAAAAATTAAGTTGGGCACATACTAAAATATGCCTACTTATAATCATGGTGATGCTTTAGTTTTTAATCATATTAACCATGCTCAATCTTTGGTCCTGTTTTCTCCCATGCTCTGCACATTAACATATCGGTAGCCTCCTTCAATGTTGCAAGTAAAACACAGCACTGAATGCTACGAACTTGTAAGGTGAATTCACATAGAGAGAAATAGCAATTCGAATATATATGGATGTACAGAAGTTCAGTCGTTACTCATTACTGCTTCAGTTTCCTCGGAAAGCACAAAGTAAATATTAGAATATAAAACACTCCGAGAACATTTTTGAAACCGAAAATTGGCAGGAGAGCACAGATGAGAAATTGGCCTACAAGCTACAAGTTGTTAACAACTGGAGTAACATCTGACTGTAATTGTGCAAGTTTTCACCTTTCTCAGATATCATCATTCACCAGTGTATCGCCGAGACTTTTCTGGAGTTATATGATCACTTTTTATTAGCGAAGTTATAGGATTGCAAACATGAGGCCATGAAGTGCTAATCATTCTCGGAAATCAGTACGATTGAAGACTTAATATTCTCTATCATCGAGCAGGTCACAAGTCAAAACTTCAGTTGTGCATACAGATAATTAAAAGAAGGAAGATGTGCACATCAACTCTGACTAAGTGGTACAACTTTACAGCTTCATCAGGTACAGTACACGGACCAAAAAGGAAGTGCCAAACAATTTAATGATACATA
Organism: Stipa capillata; assembly: GCA_019208055.1. Taxonomy (NCBI): domain Eukaryota; kingdom Viridiplantae; phylum Streptophyta; class Magnoliopsida; order Poales; family Poaceae; genus Stipa; species Stipa capillata. Next base: position 43,893 of record JAGXJF010003208.1, on the reverse strand, counting down.
AATACTATTGAATTTGAGGTTCACTGTTACTGGTTCTGCAGCAACAAGACTGCCAAATCATCCAATTAGTGATGTGCACGCCAGGAGATTACTGCATCTTTACAGAGTTCTAACTTCAACTTTGACATATAGGCCTATTCATCTTCCTGATCCATGATGAGTGTAATCAAATGATACCTCGAAACAAAATTAAACATCAAACTACGGGTCGTAGTAATGGTAGTTACCGGTATCATGGCACCATGGAAGTTCATCGAACGACATTTACTAATTACTAAACCATAGATGATGATAGCTAAGTGCTACACAAATAAATATGGATATATCTATGAGTATCTATATTCGAGATTAAATTGAGAAAGAAGTTAAAAGTGTGAGGTATCATCATGCGCAACCCATGTTGACCAGGCGTACAGCACACGCCCCTTCCACCTGTGAACCAACCACCGATGATCCTCATCGACGACAAAGTCCTTGTGGTAGTTGTCCTTGACCTTGTCCAGCACAAGCTTAACAACCTCTGGCTTCAATGGCAGCTGCCTCAACCCTGCCCGGTGGTTCCTCAGCTCCCACTGCTTGTATGTCTCAGGACGCTCCACCCGGTCTGCGCCCTCACATGCGACGACATTCAGGACAGACCGCCCAAAGATGTCGCGCTCCACCAGAAGCCGCTCGTTACTGTCCCGGGGGACGGTCGCATCCAGTAGATCAAATTGTGCCGTGTAATGGAACAACGCCTCCCGGAACCGTGTCAGGAAGTATGTAGCTCCATACGAACCATTCAGGACGCCGTGGATGAATACATCTGGCCGCATCTTTCGGATATTGTTGAGGACCTGATCCCTGGGGCTCGGACCATCAAAGACGAAGCTTTCGTCCATCAAGTGCCTGAAATGGCAGAGACTAATCACTACGAGCACCTCATCCCGGTCGATATTCAGGTCCTCAGGATGGATAGTCTCCCGCTTTGCTGCAATACCACGGAACTGAAATGGCACGCCGAACACGTGGGCGCAGTTGCTGAGCCTGCGTCCCGTCGCCTCGATGTTGTAAGCTGCGTGGGAACCGGGCTGAGGGAGGTCGATTCCGGTAATCCTCACCTCCGGCGGCCCGCCATCCCTAGCCGCCCAGCGCACGTAGCAAGCCCGGCCACTGGAATCCGTAATTCAGGCCGTAGTCCCACGATGTGTAACCGTTTCCTCCCTGCCACGGCGTCGTAGATGGTCTTGTTGGAGAAGGCGAACGCCACCTTCTTGCAGCAGCAAGCCGCCATGAAGAGCTGGTAGGCCTTGAGGAAGTCGACGACCAAGGTGGGCTTCACCATGAGTGACTGGTATAGCTCGCTCCCCGTGCCCGCCAATCGCGCCTCCAGCCCTTCTGAGAAATAATGTGCTAGCCTTTGTGCCGGGTCCCCTCTCGGGGACGAGCTCTGCTTGATCTGCTTCAGCAGCTCGCTCGCGCTCCGGCGGTCGTCCGTGGACACCGCCTGCGCGCAGTGCAGCAGCAGCGGGTGCAGATCTACCGTCTCACTATCAGTTACGCCGCGTCTTCGTTGCGCCTTCTTCCCACTACCCTTCCGGCTGTTCTTCTCAGGTTCGTCGCCCTGCACCCCCTTCATACATATCTCGTGTTCCTGGAGCATCATATCGTCCAACACCTCGCGGGCGCCATCCTCCTCCGGCGCCGGCGTCATCAATTTGCTAGCCCTGCCCGCTTCAAACTCCAGCTTGTCCCCATCGCGTCTATGTTTGTTGCGCCCTCCTCCTGCGAGCCCTCCACCAACCACCTCCTCCTTCAGGGCGGAGCTGCACACCGGCTCGCCGTCTCTGGGCAAAAACTCCCCGAGGCGGATCCGATGTTGATCGGGAGGCTACTATTGGTCGGCAAGAACTTGCTAGCCTCCTCCGTGCCTTTGGGGAACACCAGTTTGAGCATGTCCTGGTCGCCAGGCAACAACCACTGGAAGAGGCCGGACCTCAGCGTGCCCTGGTCACCGTTGCCACCAGAAAAGCCGGCGGTCTTGGCCACCTCCTCGCCATTCAAGAACGCCGGACTCTGGATGTCTATGCAGCCGCCGCCCTCGCGGAGACGAAAGGACGCTCCAGGAGGGGAGCCCGCGTCAACGCCGGCGGCGTCAGTGCAGGGCGGGGATTGGAGCGGTCGGGAGAGCTGGGACTGCGTCGTATGGCCAGGCAGTGCTGGGGGAGGCAGGGGCGTGGGCGTCGGATGAGGATGAGGACGACGACGAGAGCGTGGATTTGCCGCTGCTGTCGCCGAGGATCTGTGCGAACGGCAGCTGCGCCCGTAGGAGTGCGGGGTGGTCGGGGTACGGGTAGAAGAGAAATGGTCGTCGTTGTCCTCCGCCATAAGGACGCGCGAGATGTAGGGGAGGACCATGTCGTCGAACGAGGCGGGGTCCTCGCCGTGTGGCGTCAGTGGCAGGTCGAGGAACACCGACGGGGGACGGCGGCTCCGGCCGTGTAAGGAACCCTTGCCCCATGAACTCCTCCGGCGTGGTCGCCATGGACGACGGTGCGCGGCAGGACTGGAATGGTTTCCTATGCTTAGAAGGATGTAGAGCAAAAGTCACGAGTCAAGTCACGAAAAATGGGTCAACTAGTTAACCGATGCAACAACGTTTCTGCCGTGCTGTAGGGCTAGAGGAGCGGAGGACTGCCAATAGTCAATTGAACAAGGCAAGAACAAAATTATTGGAGCTGATCGAGCAGGTACACCTACCCCAAGCAAGTTGTGGCCATTGACCGCCCCAGCCTCTCAGGGAGACGATAACTAATCTGAATTACATGTAGTACGTTGAATGATATGCTAACAGGGAAAAAGTAAATTTCGCTTACAGGTTCATACCATAACCTACTTCTCAAACAATTTAAGTCTCATTCAGAAATTTCTTTCTAGTCTGTTCATAAAATGCTCTAAAGTTCGTCTGCCTATTTGATTATTTACCCTGGGTGAAGAGAGGGTGGGAGGTTCTATAAAAACAAATTCACTCAAGCATTAACTCTTCATGTGAAAAGATCATGCTGCTCCAGCTTCTTCTCATTGCCGACATGGCTGCACCGAACAAGCCTGGCTAAGCCCGATCGATCGGAACGAGCAGACGCCTCTCTCTGCTCAACCCCTCCCTCTATCCCTCTCCCTTTCTCTCTCTCACGCACTCTCTCTCTCTCTCCATGTCTCTTCCTCTCTCATCCTCTCTCGCCCTACCGCCCTCTCCCCCTTTCTCTTCTCTCCTCTCTCTCGCTCTCTCCCTCTCTCTCTTTCTTTGTTTCTCTCTTTCTATCCCTCTCTCTTGTTCTCTCCCTCCCTCTCTCTTTCTCTGTTTCTCTCTTTCTATCCCTCTCTCTCTCTTCTTCTCTCCCTCCCTCTCTCTCTCTCTCTCGCTTTGCCCTCTGTTCGCCTAGGACAGATGCACCCTAGGCCCTACATGCCCCCAACCCGTCGCATCGACCACGGCAAAGTTTGGCAGCAAAGGCGACCACGGCGGCAAGGTATGCTCCACTTCCCCTTTCTATTTTCTTCCTCCCTCCTTCCTCCCCTTGTGTTGACTGGTTGAATCCCTCCATGAAACCGTAGGTTTCATGATGGATTTGAGGTGAACTTTAGGGATATGGGAGAAGGATGAGCACACTATGGATCCGATCTACATGAGGTGTGACATTGAAATCCTCTTCTTTTTGGACATAATATATTGTCATGTGAGACTTTTTCTTGACAAAATCTATTGTTAAGTTAATGGAAAACTCATATTTTGTTTGATCAAACCATTTTGGTGAAAAGATCGAGAGAGAAAAAGAAAAAAATAGATGAGAAGAGAGATGAGGCCTCTCTCTCGCTAGACAGAGATGAGTGACAGAGAGGCCACTCACGATGCCCAACACCTCCTCCTGGTTGGTTCGGTGGAGCCAGGTGAGCAAGGAAAAAGAAGCAGGGGCAGTATGGTCTTCTTATGTGAAGGGTCAATGTTTAAGTGAATTTGTTTTAAAGAAAACCCCTTTAGGTCAAATCATCAAATGACAAATCAACTTTGGGGCATTTTATCAAGAAGCATGTCAACTTGGGCAAATTGTAAAAGGCACACCAACTTTGAGGCAAAGGATAAAAAATCCCTTACAAAATCATACTCACTCTGGTTCCCTAAAAGCTGTCATTTTGGAGAAAGATAAAGTCAAACTTTTCAAATTGAAACTTTTGCAGCTAATATCTTTTAAAATATATAAATTTTATACTTGAAAATTGTACGTGTAAATTTGTCTGAAAAATATTTACATAATATATAATTTTGGTAGTTTGCATAAGTATATTACAATAGATATTAATGGTCAAACTTGTGTTTTGGAGACCATGTCAATGTCCAAGACGATAGCTTTTACGGAACCGAAGAAAGTATTATACTAGCATGTCAAGTTGTCATCGATTGGATTTAGACTACTCACTACCTTGAGTGCACTGCCATGCATTGATCTAGGTCAGTGTCATGCCTCCGTGGTTTTGCTAGGCCTACGTCACACTCTTAACACTACAACCATGCCAATCCAATGTTCGTTTTGACCTGTGTGTGTGCTCTATTTTCAGTAGAGATTTTTTCTAGGATGTGGTTAAATAGTTTGTTTGATGAGCACCATTTTCCATATTTAATAAAGTTAGTTAGTTTGCTGTTCTTAGAAAACTAGATGATGCCTTACATGTTGCTGCATAAATTGTTAGTCATATAGAGGAGCAACTTTCATGTAGTAAGCAAGATGGACGATAGTTATGAGGAAATATAAAGGAAAAGTTCTACATAACAAACCGAGGTTTGAGTGTTCGGCTAGTTAACCTCCTCAAGTATAAAATTATGTAACAAACTCTTAACTATTAAAAATCACTTAAATAACCTATTAAACTGATTTGATGGTGGTTTTGCCACTGTGACAGGTGATGCCTCTCACTACATGGCGATCGATGACTCGGCAAACTAAATAAAAAACTAATATTACAATGCAGGTGTAACACCCTGGTCCAAATACACTTCATGCCTTAAACACTTGTGGGACGGCCCATGTGTACATAACACCTCTCTTACACTTGCGTCTCTCTTACACCTCTCTAAGCTATCCATGTAGGTCTAATCCCACCACACAACTATACATGCCCCCACATGGATCTCTCATACTAACGGGCCACAGTATTACACCCACCCCCCCATTTAAAGGCTGACGCCATCATCAGCACACACCACATACACGGCAGATGCCCAGCACAACCCCCTCGATACAACATCCCGTGCCATGTGCCCACCACGGGCCCACACGCACACGTGACCCGTAGCAGTGAGAGTTGATACTCCGATACCAACTTATGACCCATAAGCGTATGAGATCGATGTAGCATTTTTTTATAAGAGTTTCAAATTCACAGGGAAGTGGTGATTGATATCACTTGGTCTAAATCTAAAATCACACTTAAAGATATAAAAGTGAAGGTTGAGATGCACAACTATCTTTCTAAAATAGTTGTGAACCTCGAGGATACAGTAGATAATTAAAATATGCAATTACTTGACCTAGGATGCATTCTATTTTCAGAATAAATAAAAAACAACATACTAACTACTACTAAAACTGCTAGGGACGTGTTCTAATGGTGAAAAATGAGCATGGGGTATATAGGTCATTAGTCGATAAGGGATTCTAGATATAAGTGTAGCATATAAAATAAATGTCTAACTAATGGAGAACTGTTTCATCATAATAAATATTATGCACCTCTACCATTAATCCAAGTTTGTGTACTGTCACTTGCATCAATTATGGAATAAAGTACTAATCTTCGTAGCTTTTCTTAATAGATTGGATCTTATAACTTTCAATCACATATTTCTCACTTATCCACCAAATGTCATCTCATCTTCACTAATGTTGCCATGTCTACCAAAGGACGTCGACAAAACAAAAAGCAACTATTATGATCCATTTTGCAAAACTAGACAAATATTCGTAATCAATCCCAATGAACAAATTATTGCACCGAAGATGGATGACATCATAATAGCACAATTGATGGCGTCGGAGATGGATGGACATCGCCAAAATAGAGAATACTACATATTTACTACTACAAATCCATAGCCTCGATGGACTATTACACATCATGCAAATAACCAAGGATGAATAAAATTTGAATCTATATATTAATGAATACCAAAATACAAACCAACCTCAAAGGTCTTGATGATTGTAGATGAATTACAAGGACTTTCTAGCTATGGAGGCTTGTTGGAAGGGAAGATCTATGGGTGGAATTCGCGGTGGTGATGAAGATGGAAAACTAGGGTTCCAGGTAGGAGCCTTTGGTTTTATCCCACTACCTTTTCTGCAGAGCTACTATTACGCTATGTTCCTCCACTCTGTTTGCGAAACTCCACGAGAGGGATATGAAGGACGAAACGGATCAACTTATGAAGAGACGGTGGCATTCAGGCCCCGTGGGCTCCAAAAGGTAGAGGGAGGCGGCAGGGGGTGCCGCCCTCTTTTACCACCCCTTTGTTGTGGACCTCCCCTTTCTACTTCCTTTCGCACAAAGTATTCCCCCTCCGGAAGGTTCTCGGGTACGCTTGATTTTATGATTTTCGTGGTGTTGTTCCCTCTTATAAAAAATAAAGGGACAAATAGACAGTCTAATGATTTATTTAATAATCCATAAAAATAAATAAAATATATAATGCAAATATAATAAAAATACATCATGAAACTCAGAAAGACACGATATATTTTTGACATATCAAGATCACAGAGCCTAAACCCTTACTCATCCTCGAGTAAGGCATCCGTAAGGAACATAAGTTTCATGATAATTCTGAGTTAAAAGAATCCATGCCAAATTGATGCACAATGTACATCCGATAAAGTAATACCTAAAAAATCTTAGAAAAACTTATTGCAACACGTAGGCATTTCTACAAAAAGAAGTATTATCAAACACTAAGCCTAAGGTTGCCTTTGAACCTCAAATGGTAAGATAAGAAGGAAAATTGAAATCTCACCAGTTCACTTCCTACCCATGCCTAGAAGGAAAAATAATATTAAAGGTTAACAATAGAGCAATAGAATATCACAATAAAACTTTCCACCGTGCACCTACTAGAGGCAAGTCATAAGTGCAAAGCCTTATGTACCAACATGTAAAGATTCCAGAAATTTTTGCTTTAGAACGATCATGTAAGGTTTTTTTATTAGTTATCATTTGATTCATCCATTCATCCATAAAAGTATTTGATGTCTAATGTTCCTGGTCACTTTAGAGAGATTAATGAGAGGGTAGGAAACGACTCTATCAAAGGAAAAAGAAAGGCCCTTGCAATGCAGTGTGATCCCCAGGCCCTAGTGATGTCCAAATTATCGATGGTGGAAGTACATCATTCACTCCTCCCCAGAATTGATGTGGAAGAGCATCACTTCATTGATCTCTCTCTCTCAGCATGGTGGCTTTGGAAGCAATGGAATGAGCTCATCTTCAACGGGGAGCAACTGGTGATTGTGGGCCTCCTGGACACCATCAAAAGAAAGGCGTAATTGATCCTTCCAACCTGAGGGTTATGTAAAGAGCATGTGTGGCTGTGCCTATTCCTAGGTTGTACATAAACATTTTTCTCCTATCAATGAACTGAGATGCAAGGCTTGCCTTTCTTGGAAAAAGAAAGCAAAATGAGAGCAAAATGGAGTAGCCCACAAGCTTGCGCAGTTTATGAAACATAGTTTCTATAGTGTGGTGTGGACTTCGTCTATCCCAAACTGTGTGGAGCAATTGATTGCTTGAGATTGTAATTTTGTTTCGAGTAATCAAGAAGCTCTCTCTTTCTCGCATAAAAAAGAGAACTGGGCAGGACCACTGCCTCCTGATATCCACAACAGCAATAAGGAGGAGATGATGACATGGGTACATGGATGTCTTCCAGATCTGGAGGGGTAATGTTGATGTAAAGAAAGACCACGACGATGGTTGGACAAGAAGGCAATGATGTGTACCCTCTCGCACTAGTGTACTTCTTGTCAATGTGGTGTACAACAAAACTAGGCAAAAGTGGTGATGGGAAAATGAGGAATGCCTATCACACTTGGCTCAACTACAGCTATTTTTAACACTAGAATGAGGATGAGGTCGGCATCATGTGTGTTGAGCTTGATGTTGCCAGTATCACATAGCCCACCTATATTTAACGCTTCACTTAAGATATCTACCTTGGTATACATGTGTACACACACCTTGACTAAAGGAGTCCACGCGATCTTTCTCCATGCTTGGGTCGCCACAGGGAACATGCAGTCCGCACGCGCGTCCGAAAGTTGACTGCCGCTGACCAGCACGAAGTATGCTATCGAGGAGCTGACACATCGGTCGCCACCAGCAGGTTGAAGTATTGTTTGGAATTGAGGCCTCCAAAGGATCCTACGAAGTGGCATGTGGAGGAAGAGGAAGCTATTGACACCAAGGATCTTAGGGGAGTGCTTGCACCGGCCGCTATCGAGAAGCCCCTAGATTGAGCAGAGGGCGTCGATGGTAAGCAAAAATGCCGCCATCGAGCTCGCTAACCGTCCATAGAGACCAAGAACCCTGAATGGGTACTCCAAGAATGGAGGTTGAAGAGGTCATGAGTGAACGGGAGTCAAGCGCAACATCTAAGAAAATCCCTCACCAGTGCAAGGCAGGGCAGGTGGCAAGGATAAACAGGAAACACATGCAACCGATCCAACCTGGCCTGTTATGGACACCAGACACCACGATCTAGAAAATCCAAACCATTGACCATTGGAGAACAAAGATTTAGGGAGCCAAAATGATGAGACGGTGGCCCGATCTTTCGGTGAGACGAAAGTAACTAACGATTTGGTGGAGTTTGACTTTGACGATCCAACTATACCGTACGCGACGATACGTCTTAATAATCGCTAAACCAATCTCCGATGGTTATTAACCTTGCCGTAAGCACGATCAACCTGAACAATGAAGTTTGAGTTTCTGCAAGCAACCGAAGAACCAGCAAGAACTATGATTGCAATCTGAAATTGCGAGTATTAAATTGGCACGAGAGCTAGAAGAACAAAGTTTGGGATTCCACTGGAGATCTAAACAAGGTGGTAGTCCTACACACTTGTAGATGTAATATTGTAGTAGTAGCTAAACAACTCAATGAAACTCAAAAACTAAAAGGAGAATCCTAGGGGGTATATAAAGAGAAAATGTGTTCTGTTACAAAGATAGTCTCAGATTGTTTTGGCAGTTGCGATCTGCTCGTAAGGAATTTGGAGATGGGGTTGGACAGGTTGGAAAGACCATAAGATAAGCTTTCCAAAGAGTCTAAGATCACCCAAATTGGAGTCCGTATGCTTGAGATAAAGACGTTTGAAGTCAAGACTATCTCAGCAATCCGAATCAGAGTCCAGATTTTGTGGGACTCTATCTCTAGTTCTTCTTGGATCAAAAGTGACGTGGGACAACTTCTTATACAGCACCAAATCATCTCTTGCATTTGCACTTGAAGTCTTAAGTGATAACTTGTTTGTATGTTGGCTGTCTTGTTCATCCTTCCTTGTCTTCATTCTCCATTGCTTGTCCAACTTAGTTTGGCTTGGACCTCCATTCCTAACAAGCAAAAGAACATATCCTTTAGGTGGTACTATATGTTCTTTAATATCAAATGAAGTACCAAGAAATGACAATACCTGATAATTAAGTTGCCGAGCACGAGCCCTAGTTATAGTATTTTTGACATGGTACTTGGAGCAGATATAGGAGCTATGGTTGTATCATTAGTAGGGATATTGTCAGCGATACGGGGAGCAGGGTCCCCTAAATCGCTGGTAAAAGGCCGAACATGACGCCACGTCACCAAAGGCGAGGGGGTCCAAGAAGAGGTGCTTGGGGCTCACCCTGAGCACCATACCCACTCAAGCCCTCAGGGGGCAGTCCCGAGTCGCCCCCTCAAGGATGCTCCCCGAGCACCCAAGGTGACCTGTCTCCCGTCTGGGAACCCCGAGCACTGTAGTCGCTCGGGGTTCGAGGGGAGCCCCGAGTTGTCTCTTAAGGATGCTTCCCAAGCATCCAAGGCGACTCGGCCTCCACTCGGGATGCCGAGTGGCTTTCCAAGACGGCGGAATGGCCCAAGTCGTGTGCTCGGGGATCGAAACCCCGAGCACCCCCCCCGGAGGTCCTTCCTCAGTCCATGTTGCCCGACAGGCGCATTTAGTGCATGTGTCGGGTGCATTAAATGCCTGTCTGTTAGGCATTCCTACTCCAAGTCCTTGCGGACAAGATGCGATGTCCTCACCGGCTCCCGTCCCCCCAAGTGATAAGCCCTGTCAGCTATCAGTCTTGGAGGGGACGGAGAGGTCTGACGCCTTTTTGACTTTGAGGGTGTGCCGCCGCGCGCCCATACGCATGCCTTCTGCACCTGGTCCGTGGGGCCTAGGTAGTTGCGGCACGGCCCGTGTCAGGAAATGTCCCAAGAAGTTTTCACCTCCTGACACGACCACATCATGATGATCCGGTTTCCAACCAAGGCATGACCGGCACTATTCTGTTACATCTAATCTCAACCACCGGCGTGGGCTGCCCACGCCCTATCCGTCAGCAGCGGTACTCTTACAGTATGTTCACCTTTCGGCCATTGTGGTGACCCTCGGATATATCAGGGGAGAACCGAGGCCATGAGAGGGAGGCTAGAGGACGGCGAAAGAGGTTTCTGAGTGCGATTATTAGACAATCAACGAAGAAGAAGAAGGGCAAGAACACCTGTGTTTTCCGAGCTCATGTAATCATCCCAACACTCATATATACACACAAAGCAGGACGTAGGGTTTTTATACCTAGAAGGTGGCCCGAACCTGGGTGAACCACCGTGTGATCTCTAGTTTCCCATCCTGCCAAGCTCTAGCTTCAGCGTAGCTCCGTGATCTGCGCTTCCCCGGTCGAATCCCAAAGGGGGTCCTCTTGGACCACCGACGTCGACGTTTGTTCACCGACATCTGGCGCGCCAGGTAGGGGAGGCCAAGTTCTCGAAGCTACGCCACTCATGGCAGGCCAGCAGTCATATCCCTAGTAGCGGGGACGACTGCAGCCATCCGCAGCAGCACGTTCGGCGCCCTCTTGAGTGCAGGGGCGCCATGCCGTGCCCAGCGGCACCACAGCGGCAGACGCTGCGCTGTCACAGTTGCAGCGCCCAGCGTGCGAGGGCGGATCGCATGCCGGTGCAACCTCCGTCGAACTTCCCCAGCCGGTTCGGCGCTGGCTGGATTTCGACGAGCTGAGCGAAGCAAGCGCGCTGCATGCCGCACGGCTTCTCCTCCGGCACCCTCCTGTCCAGGTGGAAGGCATATCTCCTGTGGGCCCTTGGCTCCAGGAGGTAGTCAACCTAGTCGACACCGCGCGCCATCAGGCGGCGGTCAGAAGTTCCCATACCTCTTCGAGGCATGGCGACACCCCAAGCTGGCCCCTCAGCGGCGCCTCCGTCATTACCGACCCGCCACGTCCTCGACATGGTGAAGCGACGGAGCCCCACGGCGGGTCCTACCATTCGGTTGCCTCTCCTGTTTTAGGAGACGGCCCAGATCTTCGCCACCGCATCAACCAACGGAGAGAAGGCCAAGATGCGCGCGTCACCACTGAGCGCCAATGGGAGAAGCGACGTGAGGCAGGGGCTGTCGAGGGCTAGTCATCCTCTGGCCCCGCTGCCAGTCGTACGTGCTCTCCGGTGCGCGTCCGCGCGCCGCCGGTTGGGAGGATCGGCACAACGCTTTACGGAGCGGGCTGTCAGGCTTTTACTCCTGACCTTCGCCGCGTCAGCTGGCTGGAGAAATTCCGGCCCGACCTGCCGCAGAAGTACGATGGCTCTTTCCACCCGGAAGAGTTCCTCCAGATCTACACCACCGCTATGCAAGCGGCTAGAGGAGCCAAAAAGGTGATGGCCAACTGGTTCCCTATGGGCCTGAAGGGCTCTACCCGTTCATGGCTCATGAACCTTCCCCCGATCTCAATTCGCTCGTGGGAGGACCTTTGCCACCAGTTCGTGGCCAACTTCCAGGGCACTTTCGAGCGCCCCGGCATGGAGAGCGATCTCCACGCCATCAAGCAGCAGCAAGGGGAGACATTGCGGCACTTCATCCAGCGTTTCAGCCAGGTTCGCAACACCATCCCCAAGATTTCCCCTCAAGCAGTTATCGTCGCCTTCAGGCAAGGTGTCCGCGACGAGAAGATGCTTGAGAAGCTGGGCACGCGCGACATCCAGTCCACGGTGGACCTGTTCGTGGTCGTGGACAAGTGCACCGAGGCGGCTGAGGCTCGCGCATGGCACAGTCCGCGCCTCGACCAGCCGGCGGTCGAGGGTGCAGGTTCCTCCCGTCCCCCCGGGGGGCGAGAAAAGAAGAACAAGAAGCGCAAGTCCGAGCCCATCATGGCAACGAACCCCAAGGTGCGAAAGCCGCCACGCGGCGGATCAGGCGGGTGGCAAGAAACCACCCAGGGCCCCCGAGCAGGGCCCTAACAGGTGGTGTGAAATACATCAAACCGACCGGCACGACCTTTCTGAGTGCCGGACGGTGAAGTTCCTCGCCAAGAGAGGAACAAGAAGGAGCGTGAGGATTGCCACGAAGGTGGCGACGCCAAGCATGACGACGAAGAAGGTAGTCTCGGGTTCCAAGAGCCCGAGGCCGTGGCATGCATCAACGGGGGTGCCTCCACGCCCACTTCACGGTGCCAGTTCAAGCTAATGTTGCGCGAAGTGTGCTTGGCGACCCCGAACATCGGGTCGTCCCGACCACTCAACTGGTCGGGTACCCCGATCACCTTCGACCGCTCAGACCATCCCGAGAACACGTCGGGCATAGGCCACCTCCCGTTGGTGGTCTCCCCGACGGTGTGCAACATCAAAGTAACCCGTATGCTAATCGATGGGGGCGCAGGCCTTAACCTCCTGTCCCCTAAGGTTTTTAGCAAGATGCAGGTGCCACCCGGGCAACTGAGACCAACGATGCTGTTTCACGGTGTCACCCTAGGCCTCACCGTGCCCCCTGGGGCAGGTGTCCCTGATGGTCACGTTCGGGACCAGGGACAACTTCCGGACGGAGAGCATCATCTTTGACATCGCCGAGTTTGACCTCCCGTACAATGGCATCCTCGGGCGCTCGGCGCTCGCCAAGTTCATGATCGTGTCCCACTACGCCTACCTCACCATCAACATGCCAGCCGACCTCAAGACCTCCGTCTCTGTGTCGAGGAGCTGTTCTTAGCCACCGCCGCCGTGGCTGACAACATCGACGAGCACCCCGAGTCCTCGAGTCCACCCCCGACCAAGGTCAGGGTCACCGTAGACGACTTTGTCCCCGTCAAGGAGGTGGCCGTTGGCAAAGACGCGCCCAGGACTATCAAGACCGGCGGCCACATGGCCGCCAAATAGGAAAGCGCGCTCATCGTCTTCCTCCGGGCGAATGCCGACGTGTTTGCTTGGCAATCGTCGGATATGCTCGGGGTCCCTAGGGAGGTGATCGAGCACCGCCTCGCCGTGCGCCCCAACGCACGGCCCCGTTCAGCAGAAGGTGCACCGTCAAGCACCAGAATGCCAGGAGTTCATCCGGGCAGAGGTCGACAAGCTCCTTGCCGCTGGTTTCATCCGGAAAGTCCTCCACCCGGACTGGCTTGCCAATCCCGTGGTCGTGCCAAAGGCCAACGGCAAGCTGAGGATGTGCGTGGATTAAACCGACCTCAACATTGATCAGATAGTCGATTCCACTGCGGGATGCGACCTTTTATGCTTTCTAGACACCTATTCTGGTTATCACCAAATTAGTATGTCGGTAAAGGATGTGAAAAAAACTTCATTTACAACCCCTGTGGGGACTTATTGCTATGTTCGCATGCCTTTTGGATTGAAAAACATGGGCCTACGTACCAGCGTGCCATGCGCATTACTCTGCAATCTCAGATAGGTCGCAACATCGAGGCCTACATCGACAATCTCGTTGTCAAGGCAAGGGATCAAGCAACGCTTCTCGAAGATCTTGCGGAGACTTTCAGCAGTCTCCGCACCACTCGCATGAAGCTGAACCCCGAGAAGTGCGTCTTCGGGGTTCTCTCAGGCAAACTCCTCGGTTTCTTGATCTCGAACTGAGGCATAGAGGCCATCCCCGAGAAGATCCGGGCCATCGACCAGATGCGCCCACCGTCTCGTCTCAAGGACGTGTAGCGCCTAACGGGCTGCATGGCTGCCTTAGGACGGTTCATCTCCAAGCTCGGGGAGCGAGGCCTCCCGTTGTTCAAGCTCCTCAAGAAATCGGGCAGCTTCGAGTGGACCCCGGAGGCCGAGCAAGCCCTTCGGGACCTCAAGAGGTATCTCACCTCGCCTCCGGTCTTGGTGGCGCCGAGACCCGAGGAGCCTTTGCTGCTCTACATCTCGGCTACTCCCCGAGTGGTGAGCACGGTCCTCGTGGTCGAGCGAGAGGTCGGGATCGAGCTCCTGACGACTCCCGCGAGGACGGAAGCTTTCGGGTCCGAGCTCCTGATAAGCAACAAACCCAAGGAAAAGCCCGGGTCCCCAGCTCCTGGCGACCCCCAACAGTCGGGAGTGCTCGGGTTCGAGCTCCTGAGCGACCCCGAGCAGTCAAGTTTGCTCGGGGCCAAGCTCCCGACAAACGACGTGCCCAAGGCAAAGCCCGGGTCCAAGCTCCCGGGCAGCCCCGAACAGTTAGGAGTGCTCGGGGTCGAGTCCGGGTCCGAGCTCCCAGGCGAACCCGAGCAGCTAGGAGTGCTCGGGAACAATCTCGACCCCCCAGGTCCCGTACTCGGGGAGGCCCCAAGCAAGGGCCACGTCCAGCAGTGTCCTGTATACTTCGTCAGTGAAGTATTACGCGATGCCAAGACGCGCTACCCGCAAGCCCAGAAGATGCACTACGCAATTCTTGTTGCGTCGAGAAAGCTACACCACTACTTCCAAGCGCACGAGGTTTTGGTGGTTACTACCTACCCCCTCGAGCGCATCCTGCACAATCGAGAAGCCACTGGCCACGTGGTCGAGTGGGCGATTGAACTCGCCGAGTTCAACCTCCACTTCGTCAGCAACCGAGTGATCAAAAGCAGAGCTCTGGCCGACTTCGTGGCCGAGTGGACGCCGGTGCCTGAAGACGAAGGGGAAGAATTATCCGCGAATTCGGGACATGAAGAAGCCGGACACTGGATGATGCACTTTGACGGATCCCTCACGCTCAAGGGCGCGGGGGCTGGAGTCGTTCTCACCTCCCCGACAGGTGAAGTACTCCGGTACGTCGTGCAGCTCCACTTCCGCGCCACCAACAACATGGCCGAGTACGAGGGACTTCTCGCGGGGCTCCGTGCCACCACGTCCCTCGGAATCCACCGTCTGTTTGTCAAAGGTGACTCTCAGCTGGTCGTCAATCAGGTGTCCAAGGAGTACCAATGCTCCGACCCGCAAATGGCGGCGTACCTGAACGAAGTCAGGAAGTTGGAGCGGCGTTTCGACGGGTTGGAACTCCAACACGTCCCGCGCCGCTACAACGAACCCACCGACTACTTATCGCGAATGGCGTCCTCTCGGGAACCGGTCCCGGCTGGGACCTTTGAAGAAAGGCTCTCTCGGCCGTCCGTCGAGGCCGCCGACCAAGACGAAGGGGCAACCTCGCACCTAGGCGAGGCTACCCAGGCAGCACCTTCAGTGGGAAGTCCCGTCAGGTTGCTGCCGCCCGGCGGGCACCCCATGCTCGCCACCTGTTCTCAGGAGCCTTCCTGGATCTCCGAGATCCAGGGATACCTAAAAGAAAATATCCTTCCCGAAGACGATGCCGCAGTGGAAAGGATTGCGCGCCAAGCCAAGCACTACACCCTGGTAGATGGGGATCTTTACTGGCGTGGCACCAACGGCGTCTTTCTGAAGTGCATTTCCCGGGAAGAAGGCCGCGACTTGAGCGCGGATGTTCACGAGGGCGAGTGTGGTAGCCATGCGTCGTCCTGCAAGCTGGTCGGGAAGGCCTTTCGGCAAGGCTTCTACTGGCCAACAGCCCTCCAGGACACCATCGAGCTGGTTCGGCGCTGCAAAGCGTGTCAATACCACGCAAAGTAGTCATATCAACCGGCTCAGGCCCTCCAAACCATCCCCCTATCATGGCCCTTCGCGGTCTGGGGACTAGATATCATTGGACCGTTCCCCCGAGCAGTCGGGGGGTACGAGTACCTCTATGTCGCCATCGACAAGTTCATCAAGTGGACAGAAGTAGATCCAGTCATCAAAATCACCAAGCACACCGCGATCAAGTTCATCTGAGGCATCATGAGCCGCTTTGGAGTGCCCAATCGGATCATCACCGACAATGGCACGCAGTTCACCAGCGACGCATTCCTGGAGTACTGCGAAGACATCGGAGTCAAAATCTGCTTCGCGTCGGTCGCTCATCCTCGCGCCAACGTCTAAGTTGAGCGCACCAATGCTCAAGTCCTCAAGGGGCTTAAGACGCGAACCTTCGATCGGCTCAAGAAGTGCGGTGCTGGTTGGATCGACGAGCTCTCTGCTGTCCTCTGGTCAATCCGGACGTCTCCCAGCAGGGCGACCAGAGAAACGCCTTTCTTCCTCGTATATGGGGCAGAGGCAGTTCTCCCCTCCGAGATCTCCCTCGGCTCCCCTCGGGTCGGAGCCTATTCCGAGGGCGATCAGGAGCGGAGAAGGCTCGAGGACGTTAACTACCTCGAAGAGCACCGGTGCAAAGCTGCTCTCCGTGCCGCTAGATATCAGCAAAGCCTAAGGCATTATCATCAGCGCCACGTTTGGGCCCGGTCGCTGGAGGTCGGGGATCTAGTACTTCGCCGCATCCAATCGCGGGAAGGAAAGAACAAACTCTCCCCCATGTGGGAGGGCCCCTACCGAGTGACCGGTGTCTCCGGACCGGGCTCCATTCGATTGGCCACGGATGACGGCCTGCCGCTACCCAATGCGTGGAACATCGAGCATCTGCGCAAGTTTTATCCATAAATAGCTCGGGTAAGTTTTTCATTTATGTTTTGAACCAACCCCCCGAATAGCAAAGCGAGTCTTGGGAGTGTTCCGGGTAGTCAGCTCTAAGCCCTGGTCGTCTCGCTTGGTTTCCGAACCCTGGGCACCAATCCGGCAAAAAGCCACCCGAGTATCCCACGCGCTCGCACGCATCCTCGGGGGCTCCCTTGTATCATAAGCTATGTCGGTAGTAGCAACAATATAAATATAAGCAATGTTCGCATTTGCAATTACTTGTTAATTTTTCTATTCCCTTGCTTGCTCGCAAAAGAGATCACCCTCACGAGTATCGGGCTCCCATGTCTCTATTGCGCAAGTAGATCCCTACTGGTCTGCAGTACGAGGAGTCGGGGTAATCTAGTCTCTGTTGGTGAGCTATTGGCACTCGGTCGACCATTTGTACCCCGAGCGCCCCCGAGTCAGGGCAAATAAGCCCCTGACCATCCGTGCTCGGACTGGTCAAATGACCCCGAGCGCTACCGAGCCTCAGAGTACTCGGACAACTCTACCTCTCGTACCCACGACCAATCGGCTGACTCGAAAGCCTTCGGGTACTGACAACGGAGAGTTTCGAAAAAACTCAGAGCAGTGGCATCTTTTGCCGGTAGCTTGCTTTAATTGCCTACGAGTTTACAGGCTGACCATGGTGAAGTTCTCGGGTGACGTTGACAATATCAAATCAAAAACCCAGGGCAAACAGCCTCCATGGATTCGACACTACTCATGAGCTAAGTTTTTCTGCCATGCTTTTTCAGCTTTAAAGCATTTTTACCATCTCCGCGAATAGTTCTTCGCGCCAGCGATCCCGTGTGCCGTTCGTTCATGAAGCGGGGAAGTTCTAGAGTAACGATGTGAGTCACGGGGAGTGTTCCGGGTCATCGTTCAAAGCCCTGGTCGCCTCGCTTGGGCTAACCCTGGGCACCAGCCTGGCCAAAAGCCACCCGAGTATCCTACACGCTCGCACACATGCTCTGGGGCTCCCTTAAAGATGGGCTAGCGGCGCAAGGGATCCTTGCTGCGTGAGATCCTCGCTGCGTGAGAGGGAAACCTGCTGAAACTAAGTGGAAAAAATCGGCATGATAAAACGTCCACTGATGTCTAAGCTACTTGTAAAACTGTCCTGAGCACGAGTGCTCGGACGAACTTGCAGGAGCGTCAAGTCCCGAAGGTGCGCGCTCCCAAGCGCCATAGATCGCCCTCGGGGACCTGAGGTCCTCGGGGTCTCGAGGAGCGGCCTGCTCAAGGGCAACGTCGGCGCGTCCGTCTCTCGGGGGCCTGAGGTCCTCGAGGTCCCAAAGCGCGGCCCGCTCAAGAAGAAGGTCGAAGCATCCAGCTCTCGGGGGCTGGAGTCCTTGGGGCCGCCCCCCAATGGTCGGCTTGCTCAGGCAAGAGCTGGACGTATCAAAAAAATGTAAAAGTGTGCGGAGCCAAGTCTGCACCTTGCATTGCATCAAGTTGAAGAAATGCAAAAGTGTGCGGAGCCAAGTCTGCACCTTGCATTACATGATGTCTAAGCTACTTGTAAAACTTTCCCGAGCACGAGTGCTCAGACGAACTTGCAGGAGCATCAAGTCCCGAAGGTGCGCGCTCCCAAGCACCGCAGATCACCCTCGGGGACCTGAGGTCCTCAGGGTCCCGAGGAGCGGCCTGCTCAAGGGCAACGTCGGCGCGTCCGTCTCTCGAGGGCCTGAGGTCCTCGGGGTCCCAAAGCGCGGCCTGCTCAAGAAGAAGGTCGAAGCATCCAGCTCTCGGGGGCTGGAGTCCTTGGGGCTGCCCCCCAATGGTCAGCTTGCTCAAGCAAGAGCTGGACGCATCAAAAAAAATGCAAAAGTGTGCGGAGCCAAGTCTGCACCTTGCATTGCATCAAGTTGAAGAAATGCAAAAGTGTGCGGAGCCAAGTCTGCACCTTGCATTACATCAACAAGAAAAGAAAAGGTTGAAGAAAGGCAAAAGCATGTGGAGCCAAGTCTGCACCTTGCATTGCTTCAACAGAAAGTTCTTTACAAAGAACACAAAAAGATACAAAGGGAGAAAGCTAGTCCTCGCCGCTGTCGTCGCCATTGTCACCTTCGGAGCCGCTTTCGCCCTCCTCCCGCGTGAAGTGCTGGGCGATCTCCCCGGCTACTTCGTGGACGGCTGCGCGAGCGTCGTCTTCCTCCTCCTCGGTGACCCCGAACCTGGCTGGCTCCAAGGAGAAGTTTGGGTCCCGGCTGCGGTATCATGCGAGCACATTCTCTGCCACCGCGGCGGCTAGCTCGCGCCCCTCCCGAGCTGCCACGTCCTTCACGGCCGCTGGCAGCGTCTCCAGCCGCCCGGCAATTGTGCCAAAGGGAAGGACAAAGTGGCCCAGGGAGTCCAGGCCCTGCTCACCCGCATTTATGTGGCCGAGCCCGGCAGCTGCCACCGCGCGCCACGCCCGTCTGAAGATGTTGCGCATCATCCTAGTGGTGCTGCTCCTTTCGGAGCGCATCTCCAAGAGGCGAGACCTCTCCTCGGCCGCTGACAACTCCAGTTGCTGCAGATCCTTCTGCAGCTCCGCCACCCGCTCTGAGAGCTTCCGCTTGGAGACGTTGCTATCCTCGAGGCGCTGTTCCACCTCTTGGATGCGACGGTCCCTGTCCTCTTCGGCTCAGCGGATTTGCTCTCGGGCCTCTGCCTTGGTCGCCTCCAGCAGGTCGGTGACCTCTTTGCGAGCTCCACTACCTCCGCCACCTCCCGCGCTCACCGCGTCAAAGAGGTCTCCCCTTCGTCGAGCTCCCTCTCTCGCTGGTCGAGCACGATCTCCTGCGCGGCGGCCTCTACCTCGCGGAGGGCCACCTGCTCTTCTCGCCGGGCCACTTGATCGCCCTCATCAAAGATCTCCGCGCGCATTTCCTCCAGGGCTGCCTTTTCCTGGAGGATCTCCGCGGTTTTCCTTTGATGCTCGCTCTTGGCGATCCGGGCCCGCATGAGGAAAGCTTCTGCGGCTTCCGCGAGGACAGCTTCCTGCTCATCTAGCGCAGCCTTCTCCGATGCTAGGGCGGCTTGGATCTTGTCCACCGCGGCGTGCACTGCACCGAATACTTCGGGGAAGAGCCCCCGAGGTGTCTCGGCGCCTGGACGGCCGCGGGTCTCCTCAAAGACAAGGGTGGCCTCCCCGCCTTCCGGCATCGAGCTCCCCATGAGTACATCTCTCGGGGAGTCCTCTTGGCCCTGGGAGCTGCCGGGCCCCCGAGCCCTCCCTTGGGGAGCGCCCCCGAGGCCTCCGCCCTCGGGTCCCTGGCTGACGTAGCCGCGCTCCGCTCCGGCGCTGCGCCCGAGTTGTCGGGGATCAGGACTGGCGTTGCCCGAGCGGTCTCGGCTCTCGGGGCGGTCACGGCGCTCAAGGAGACTTCAGTCCTCAGCGCGACCTCCGCGTTCGGGGCAGCCTCGGCGCTCGAGGCAGTCTCGGCACTCGGGGCAGTCCGAGTCTTCCTGGGTGTCCTAAAAATAACAACACAATAAAGCTCAGGTCAATACCCGAGCAGCATATTCACCCTGCAGAACGAAGATGGAGTTTCGTCTTACATTGGCAAGGCCCCTCTGTACCGCCAGCGCGGTCGGGATCTGAAACCCTGAGCTCGTCGACAGCGACAGCTCCTTCCTCTTCTTGCCGGCTGTCTTGGTCTTGACAACCCCCAAGCTCGGCTGCGCTGGGCCCCGAGCCGATGCCGGCTGATCACTGCCTCGGCTCGAGTCGCCGCCCCCAGTACCCGTCGCCCGCTGTCTGGGCGGCGGAGGAGGAGGTGGCGGCGATGGCGAGGAAGACGACGATGGCGATGGTGGCCGCACCTTCTTGCCCTTCGGGTCCGCAGGATCCTCGCCGGCGACGCCTGTCCCCGGGGTCCTCGCGGTCAGACCCTCACCGCCGTTGTCGCCCTCCGGAATGTGCAGCGTTCCGGCCGCCCGATCCGCGCCCGTCGGCTTCGGCTTGACCCCCCTGGAGTCAAACTCCGGGAGGGTCGCCGAGATCGTGTTGCGCTCGCTCGTTCGCGCAGAGCGTGAAGTCCGGCCCGGGCAGCTCGGCAGAAGCGGGGTCTCCGACGCCCAAGAGAATCCGCAGCATCACCTTCGCTGGGTCGGGGTTGAGGTCGCCCGCCTCGCCGATCTCCGTCCGGCCGATGTCCCGCGCGTCGGTGTACATCCAAGGCGGATGGCCGCGCTCCCGCAGTGGCGCTAGCCGTTGCTGAAGGAAGTCGCCGACCACCATCGACGCCGTCAAGCCGGTGGCCCGCAGGTGCGAAATTCGCTCCACCGCCGGTCACAGCAGATGGTCGTCCTCCGACAAGAACTCCCACGTCCTCTTGTGCACCGGTGCCGGCCCGTCGGGAAGCAGCAGCTGAGCATGCGGATCGGTGGAGATGTAGTACCATTGGTTGCGCCAGTCGTCCCACTTGTTCCGCGTCTCCTGCGGAATGTAGTCGTCGCCAATCTTCTCCCGGAGGCGGAAATTGCAGCTCCCCACGGTGTCCACCCGGTCGGAGCCCCTGCTCTTCCCCGCTGACCGGAGCACGAAGTAATGGCGGAAGAGCGCCACCGAAGGCATCACGCCCACGAACATCTCGCAGAGATGGGCGAAGATCGCCAGCATCACCACGGAGTTGGGAGAGAGATGGATGAGGTGGATCCCATACTCCGACAATACATCCAAGAAGAAGGCGGAGAACGGCGGCACCAGGCCCGCCGCAATGAAGTTCGCGAAGATCACCGTCTCCTCCGACCGTGGCGCCGGCGGGTACATGGCCGGCCTCACCGTCGCCGCCCCCTTTTGGCCCTTCGGGACCAACATTTTCCGCACCTTATCCACGCTCTCCTCGTTAAGGAGGCGGGATTTGGGAAGGATGGCTGGCGGCGAGGAAGCACGGCGCCTTTTGCGTCTCGGCATGGCGACAATGTGGAGTGAGAGCTGGAGGTGAATGGGCGCAAGAAAGCAAGTGTGCAAGGAGGCGGAGGAGAGTTTGCAGAAGAGAAAAATGAGGAGGCGCAGGCGAAGCTTTTGAAGGAAGGAATCAAGAAGTTGAGGCGTCTCGTGTCGTGGGAGGTTCAAAGGTGCCGTTTCGGTTTCCTGGTGTAATACGCCCCCTCCCGCCCACGAGGCGCGAAAATCGGAGCGGTTTTTCCCTCGCTCGGTAGTGGAGCACGTCGCCCTATGTCGTGCAGGATTCGAGGAATCGGCCGAAAGTCGAAGCATTTTTCCCGCTCGGCGCTCAAGATGGACCGGCGTCTTCGTTGGCCCATGAAGAGAAGCCCCTGTCCCCAGCCTCGTCCTTTTCTGAGCCGTCGCCTGGTGACAGGGCCAGGGACTACTGTCGGCGATACGAGGAGCAGGATCCCCTAAATCGCTGGCAAAAGGCCGAACTTGACGCCACGTCGCCAAAGGCGTGGGGGTCCAAGAAGAGGTGCTCGGGGGCTCACCCCGAGCACCGTACCCACTCAAGCCCTCAGGGGGGGAGTCCTGAGTCGCCCCTCAAGGATGCTCCCCAAGCACCCAAGGCGACCTGTCTCCCGTCCGGGAACCCCGAGCACTGTAGTCGCTCAGGGTACGAGGGGAGCCCCGAGTCGTCCCTTAAGGATGCTTCTCGAGCATCCAAGGCGACTCGGTCTCCACTCGGGATGCCGAGTGGCTTTCCAAGACGGCGGAATGGCCCAAGTCATGTGCTCGGGGATCGGAACCCCGAGCACCCCCACGGAGGTCCTTCCTCGGTCCATGTTGCCCGATAGGCGCATTTAATGCATGTGTCGGGTGCATTAAATGCCTGTCTGTCAGGCATTCCTACTCCAAGTCCTTGCGGACAAGATGCGGTGTCCTGACCGGTTCCTGTCCCCCCAAGTGATAAGCCCTGTCAACTATCAGTCTTGGAGGGGACGGAGAGGTCTGACGCCTTTTTGACTTTGAGGGCGCGCCGCCGCACGCCCATACGCATGCCTTCTGCACCTGGTCCATGGGGCCCGGGTAGTTGCGGCATGGCCCATGTCAGGAGACGTCCCAGGAAGTCTTCACCTCCTGACACGACCACATCATGATGATCCGGTTTCCAACCAAGGCGTGACCGGCACTATTCCGCAGCGAATCTCAACCACCGGCGTGGGCTGCCCACGCCCTATCCGTCAGCAGCGATACTCCTACAGTATGTTCACCTTTCGGCCATTGTGGTGACCCCCAGATATATAAGGGGAGAACCGAGGCCATGAGAGGGAGGCTAGAGGATGGCGAAAGAGGTTTCTGAGTGTGATTATTAGACAATCAACGAAGAAGAAGAAGGGCAAGAACACCTGTGTTCTCCGAGCTCATTGTAATCATCCCAACACTCATATATACACACAAAGCAGGACGTAGGGTTTTACACCTAGAAGGTGGCCCGAACCTGAGTAAACCACCGTGTGATCTCTAGTTTTCCATCCTGCCAAGCTCTAGCTTCAGCGTAGCTCCGTGATTTGCGCTTCTCCGGCTGAATCCCAAAGGGGGTCCTTCCGGACCACCGACGCCGGTGTTTGTTCGCCGACAGATATCCTCATCACAAAACCGGCAGTTGAACCAACGAAAGGGGCAATGGATTGGGGAAGGAAGGCAGGATAAATAGACACGCCACCATGGTAACAAGGTAGCCAGCTCGACGTCCCACATCTCCCTACCGAGGACCGCCACAATGACCATGGCAACAATAGGTTTTGGACCGTGGGAAGCTCATCGACATCAGATTCGGACATGACCAAGCAAAGGGGAGGGACTCAGACTTGGATCCGATGTGATCCACTTCTTCTCTAGCTCCCAACCACCATGGCCACACAAGGTCAAAGATGGAAGAAATAATTTCACAAGATCCAGACATGAACTCTTTATTCAGCATTATGTCAGACTCCTCTATAGAAAAAACTACTACCTTACACGAATCTACATGATGAAGATGGAGGCTGAATCCCTCTCCTCCTCTACTCCAGCCGGCAAAACCGGTAGAGGTGAGGGTGAGAAGAGGCGACGAGAAAAGTGACAAGGTCGCGCTCAGTAGGAAGGAAAGGAGAGGGAGGCACTTCCTCCTATTTTCAAGCACGCGTATGACCTAAGCGCCAGAATGATTATGTCATGTATTTATATCGCTGCCATTTGGAGATGGAACGCGACGAGTTTCTTGATTATTTTCGCCAAAGCAAGGTTGGAGTATCCTGAAATTAAATAATATATCGGAGTAGGCCGTTAAGGTGTAATGATTTACCACAATCATAAAAGATAGCGATGGACAGTGATAGTGGCGGAGACAGTTGAGGCTATGCATAAATTTCATGAGTGAGTAGCGACCACCTACATACAAAGTGCCCATTCGGTTTGATTAATTAATTAATTAGTACTTTCATTAAAGTTGTCATGAAAAATATTTTTATAATAATAATAATTCTATAACTTTTTATAACATACTTATATCGGTTAGAATTGCATGTTAGAGATATACTTATGTCTAAAATGACATGAACTTTAGCTACCTGCCTACCTCTGATGCTAACCGAACAAACCAATGTTCTCTGGCTCCTTGCGCCGCAGCTCTCTCTCCTCTTTGCATTTTGTGTGTGCGAGTAGGCGACATGACTGGTGTTGCGATCTCTCCCTCTTCTTTTAGCGGAGGATAGTGTTGCTATCTGAAGATTGGAGAGCGTCTGGGCGTTGGGGGTTCATGTTTGGGCTCTGCCGGCTTCGACAAGCAAAGACCCATTAGCGTTGGACCCTAGTTTCTTGATCCAGCATGCGTCCATGGCCGTCGAGTTGCGTGGCGAAGGGGGCTTTACCCTTATTTGTACATTCACGGTGTCTGTTGTGATCTAAAGCTTAAGGACCCATTCGTCTTAAAAAACAGAAGGGCGCACTACAGGGAAAATCACTGGACACGGCATATGTACCCATTAGTTTTGATGAATTTTAATTTTACTTATATATTTTTAAAATTCTACAAAAATTTATACCGGTGTATGATGAAACGAAGTTTACACAGTTAAATTTTAAAAAAATAATATGCTATTTTATGACCTATACAAAAAAATAAATATGTGTATATGTCCCCTTTGCACTGCTTATGGCTATCCAATGTGTTCTTGTTTTTTTTACACAGGTCACAAATGGCCATATTATTTTTAAAAAATCTAACTATATATACTTCATTCCATCATATATCGGTATGAATTTATTCAGATTTTTTTGAAACTTATACGTAATTTTAAAAATCATCAAATGTAATAGGTGTAATGAGCCATTTAGCCGCACTCACACTAGTGGCTTGTTTTGATTGCTTAGAGGTATTTACCGTGTAGAGAGAGAAAACAATAAGGCATCGTTTATGCGGATTTTCCTCCGGTTCACACTGGAATTAAGCAGTTTATGTGAAATTTCTGTATGATTTGCAAAATTCCAGGATTTCAAACGGACGATGAAGGCTTGGAGCCATTAATTAAGCAAAATGCTCTGGTGAAGCTGTTCCCGCCTTTGATCCCGCGCCGACAATTAATTAAGAAGCAACCTCCATAATGAGCATCCTCGATCCGTCGTTAGATCCAAAAAGCACCCATCGTCTCGAGCTTAGCCCACGCTACTAATGATAACGCGCACCACGTGACTCCTCCAGCCCACGCCCATCCATGTTCCACCAACACCCCACCACTTGGAGGGCCCCATCCGTTCATCATACCTGTGCTAACTACCTCCTCCATGCAAATCATTCACTATGAGTTTGTCCAAGCTCCAAACTAAGCTCCTTTCAAGAAAAAAGAAATAGAAAATTAACTACCCTTGCACGCAACAAGGTACCGCTATATGCATCTCGGATGTCGGATGTCGTAGACAAGGGCTTGGAGATTTGTATTTCGACTTGACCTATTGGTGAGTAGAAGAATATTGTTTATTGTGCCATATAATTTTTTCTGTAGAACCAACGAGTGAGTACACGATATATTTGTTCTTAAAGGAGGATTCTATTAATCCCCGACCTCCGTATCAAATTAATATATACAGCCTAACAATAGTTAACTATTACAACATCTGATAAATCAAAAGGACCATCTGAAGACGTACATCCGTATGAAAATTAATGAAAAGAAGCAATTTAGGAAGTGGGAGGACCGCCATCCTCTAGTCATCTCAAGTGCACCCTCCATCACCAATGCCTCTAGTCGTTTGCTCCCCCTGATCATAATTTCCTAAACACTAATTTCTACAAGGGTGTTCAAGGTCTCAGTAAATTTCTACTTACTGATGAGAAAAAAATTTCTTATCAAAAATAATACCATCACAGTATAGTCAAATGGATCAACACATAGTTACAGACCCTACAAGAGTCTATGAAGATAACCAGTGTCCCATATCGCCAACTAATTTCCCCA
The DNA here is from genome assembly GCA_019208055.1 of Stipa capillata. NCBI lineage: Eukaryota > Viridiplantae > Streptophyta > Magnoliopsida > Poales > Poaceae > Stipa > Stipa capillata. The sequence goes on along the minus strand of JAGXJF010003208.1, from coordinate 17,471 downwards.
CATATAAGATACACTAGTGGGTACGGTTAGATTTAATGATATGTGAACAATGGCGATACAAAACGAGCAACCTGACAGTCAAAAAAGAGGTGATGGATCGTGGCATCGTGGCCACAGCAAACAACAATTTTTGCTATCCTACCAATTCTCTTTAGCTAAATTATCCTTTGTTAGCATCACCCACCCACTCAAGTACCACAGGAAAATTTTAGTTTTAAGGGGTAATTTAAGTTTCCACACGTGTTTATGACAGAACCGGTTATTTGAGTTCATGAGGACCTTATACATCAATGCAACGAAAAATTGTCCACTTAGGTGGAGTACATACTAGAAAGTGTCCGGCATATTAGACAAACTAACCGAAGCTATACGTGATACTAGGTCATGCCATGCCGCTAACTTTGCTCCTACTATGGCCTGCCTAAACGACACATTGATAGGAGTCGTGGAGAATATGTCTACCACCATGTCATGCTTCTTCCTAACCACATTATACAAGATTGGGTATTGTGAGCAGAGTATTGTAGTTGCTAGCCACCTGTCCTCTCAGAACCTAATTTGGGAGCCATTATACAAGTTGAACCTTCTCAAAGGGAAAAAAAAGGTTCTTAATTTTCGTTAGCCCCATCCAAAAGTGAGAAAAAAGGTTCTAGATCGTAGGTATTTATTCCTTAAAATTCGCTATCAAACTCCATTTTAATTAAATAATTTGAACAATTACTTACTAAGAACGCATTTATTGTTCCGCTCAAGATTTTAAATACCCATGCCACCCTAATCCGTAAGTGTACAGATAATCCCCAGTGCATGACATACAAGTGCACCATAATATATTAGTGCGAGGTATATTGCCTTATTTGCTAGAGAAATACCAAACTGCACGTTTTATATGCGCACCTTTTTGAAAAATGGTACTTGTGTATCTCTGAAAAAATTCAATAGATGTGTAACATGTTAGAACACGTGTAGTTACAAAATTTTATACAAATATATAATTGTACGTGCACTCTATAGAAAATAAAAGCATCATACTAATATAGTACCCGGACAAACTTTTCTCCTCTTCTCCAAAAGGCAAAAAGGGAGGCGACCGTGTTTCTTCCGGAGTCAGCTGGCGAGCCTGGGGGCTCTCTCCTCCTACGTCCGCCGTTCCGGCGACGGGAGGATGGGGGAGCCCTGAGGTGTCATATCAGATCTGTATATACAAATAGATGTAGGATTTTGAGGGGCGCTGCCGTGTGGTGGGTGGCGGCGCCGTGTCGTATAAGGGCTGCCGCAGCTCCTTTCCCTCCTCGGCGAGCTGGCGGCGTTGTTTTCTAGCTAGTTGATCCGGCTAGTGGGATTGGGTTCCCCGGTCTTGGTCGTCAGTGCCGTGGCGGCAACCATGCTAGTAGGTTTTTGTCCTTCGGATCTACCTCCGATAGGGCGATGGCTCCCTACTCCATCGTTCGTCGATCCGTGAGGTTGTATAGGAGATTGCTGGCGCTCGTCGTCTTGGGCGGCAGTTTTGCAGAGGGAGATTGTTCTTGCGCAGGGTTGGTGGTCTGATGGAGGCGGATCTAGCGCTCTACCGCGACTCCGTCGCTGGGAGATGATGGATCTAGGGCTCGTGTTGCACGGGGTTGTTCCCCGGCCGACATGCCACAGATGTTTGTGCTCCTCCGGCTATGGTGGATGTTTTCTTCGGCTCTCAAAGCTGCGAAGCGATGGTGAATGACGGCTCTTCGGCAAGCGGGACCTGTCTTCTCTTCCTCCAGCGTACGCTCCGGCGGCGATGGAGGCGAGCAGTAGGCGATGGTTCTGTTCAGCTGTTCCCCTAGGGACTTGATTGTAATTTTGCTTTCTTGGGGTATGTTCTGCTGTTGTGCTTGGGCATCTGTGCTCTCTGGTGTGTTGGGTGTTTCCTGACCCTTCGTTTCTTTGAACGCGTGGAAATTTCAAAAAAAAAGCATCATACTTATCTTATGTGATATTGTAAGTGTAGTCTTAGGCTGCACGCCATAATCATATTTGTGCACTCCACTCTTGTACAGTGTCGTCTGAACTCCCAGATGCAAAATATAGATCTACCCACGGCCTAGATATATGGTCAGTGGTCACTATTAGTAGCCTTGCAGTCGCAAAGCTACTGCAGAGGTGCTGAATCCCACGGCACATGGAAATATGGAATAGAAAGGGCAGGGCATAGGAATCTTGTCAGGTCCTAGCGCACCAAGACCACCTTGTTCCTGTCTGTCTCTTCCTCATGTTCACGGTGTAGCACCAGTGCACCACCAAGTAGAAGAAGACCAGCAGAAGCAAGCTTGAGGCCGAGCGACTGGCTTCTACAGCAAGACCGGCTAAAAAGGAAGGGGGAGCCATGGGGTCGCCCAAGACAACCAAGAGCAGGGTGAATCAGGGCGTCTGGGGCCGCAGGATCGGCGCGCCGTTCGCCGTCGTCCTCGTGGCCGCCGTCCTCGTCCTCGTCGTCTTCTCCGGCCAGTTCGCCCAGGGCCCGGACGGTCAGTTTTGATGGTTTCTTGATGCTAAAGTGCAAAAAATGGTTGCTTTTTTTTGTTATCTGTTGCGATTTCCGTGTCTTATTAGAGGTTTGTTTTAGCTTCCTCGCAATTCACTCCAGTGCATGTGGACAACACCCCTCGACCAGGGCGCGATATGCCGGTCTCCATAGATCAAGGCAGGAATAACAAATCCATATGGTTTAGAGATCTTTCCAGTTGTTTTTGCCATGTTTCTTTTCCTTGACATGGTTGGCTGCTTCTGATATTCAGACCTGGAAACATCTGATTCCTCAAGGCATCAAGGGGAGGGGAGTGACAAAAAATTTGGTAAGCTCAGAGAGAGGAAAGGGGGATTTTATTTGCCTTTCGTTACTGAAGCTCGTGGATTTCAGAATCCAAACCGGATTAATCCAATTTGATGGTTTGGTTTTGGAGATGCAGAGCTTGGTGAATCTCCCAATAAGGAGGCAATCGAAGAGCAAAAACCATCTCAGACAGCCACTCCTGATCAAGAGGTCAACACATCAAATCCTGGTGTGGCATCGTTCTTGTACCACTGTTTCGTGCCCCAATTTGATTGATCAGCTAGTTTTTAACTTCTGAATTCTCGTGAACTGCGGACGAAATGTAGAGACCAAACGAGCATCTCAAGATACTACTCCAGCCAACACCGTTGGGGAAGGAGGGACGGCGACCACGACGGTGCCAACCCAAGAAGAAGAAACTATCACAGTAGGATCTGGTAAGGCTTGCCATTTTCATTGCCAAAACAAAAAACAAAATAGTAATCAGTTCTTAAGCTGCTCCTTTTTACTTTATCCCAATCAGAGTATCTGGGCAAGGAATCTCTCCCGCAAGATCAGGAAGGGGACGAAGGCACTACGAGAGCAGGTACTGTTCAGATACATCCTCCAATAGAATTGTTTGGCGGTGTGCTTTTAGTGCTTGTGATACACTGTTGGGTGGATACACACAAATGTGCTGTCCTGAAACTAGTACACAACAGACATAGCGTTCCAACTTCAACTGCACAACCCAGGACCATCAGAGTAAAGAAGATGATTAAAGCTAGCAGTGAGCGATATGCTTGAGATGTAAAGTTGATCTTTGCGGTGGACTAAAGCTAACAGTGAGTAATATTCTTTAGTTGAACCACATGGAAATGTTCGTTTGTAATAGACTGCTTTTCTAGAGGGTAGTAGCTAACTATTCATACTGGTGGTCCACATTTGGAACGCTTGTGCTGCATACCGACAAAAAAGATTTTGCTTGGGGAATAGAACTGAAGTGCTCAACCGTGGAAATTAAGCATGGCAAAAGTTTCACGGTTCTAGCCAATAGCATAGAGTTCAGGTCCAAAGATTCGGATTTAGGAGGGTATGAAATTTGCCATAATTTCCCTTCTATCAATTCCATGTACTCTTCAGTAATTCAGTGGAATTCTTAATTCATTAGGGTAAAATATAGCTGCTGTATTGAGCAAGCCTCTCTTTTTTTTTCTCAAGTTGTTAAGCTAGCCAAATTCAGATCTTGAGGTTGACCACATTATATATTTTTTAAGCTCACCAAGAATTTACTTCCTGTCAATAGATTAATAACAATTTAGGAAAGAAACACTGGAGACCTCTAAATTATACGAAAGAAACATAGAATTATTTTACTTTGCTTCGTTAACTGTCCCTTACGAATTGCACAATATAAAAGATATTATGTTCTTTTAAAAAGAAAGATATTATGTAGATCAGCAACTAAATATTGTTCGTTTATTGAAATGTTTTGTGGAATTGTCACAACAGCAATACAGTTTCTCTTTGTAATAAAACATGTTGCACAATTTTAACCTTATTTGGTGTAGAGGACAACATAGTTTTACTCAGTAAGAAACAACAGAAATTACTGTTGTAATATACTATTATATAAGGGCATGGTGCCTCAGTAGATGAAAAAGATTACACTATTTTAGTGTCGAGATAAAAATATAATATGCTTATGTGACAATTCTATCCAATCTAAGCCAAATCGCACGCTCTGGTTTGATTTGGCTCTTGTTTGATAATGCTACATGTTGCTTAGGAGAGGTTTGTAATTTCATATGAGGATGCGCTGTAAAATATCATCATGCATTCTCAAACGCTATGATCATACTGTAATTTGTTGACCATGAATTAACTACATGGCACATTATTATGACAAGAGTGACTGCTCATCACAAGAGCGCTGCTGAAAACTCCCATCCATACATAGGTTTTTGTTATCGCAGCCCACCTATGCATGTCCCTTTTTTAAACATTGAAGAATTTTTCCATTTATCTTTTCTTCTGTTTCTAGATGTGTCATGCCATGTTGTTTTCTCCATACTAGTCTTGTAATTTGCACAAACTTTAGTTGCAACGACACTGTCGCAGTCAAATGTTTTCCTTTCCTCCCCATTAAAATTATTCAGTGAATTGACACGATCAAACTGGAAAATTTGTGAAGTTATTTTGTACTGACAATTCAAAATCGGTGACCCTCTTATTGCCAAACAGGTTCAGCACCCTACACCAAGTGCACACCTCCACTCGGCACAACGGTCTGTGACCTGTCAAACCCACGCTTCGACATCTGTGAGCTGTGCGGCGATGCTCGCACCATTGGCCAGTCCACCACTGTTGTGTATGTCCCACAGACCCAAACTTCCGACGTTGAAGAGTGGAGTATCCGAGCCCAGTCCCGAAAGAACCTTCCCTGGATCAAGAAGGTGACTGTCAAATCCCTGAATGCCTCCCAACCAGTGCCAGGGTGCACCTCAAAGCATGCCATGCCAGCCATTGTCTTTGCACTCGGTGGGCTCACAGCGAATGTCTGGCATGACTTCAGTGATGTCCTTGTTCCACTGTTCCTCACTGCCCGCCAGTTCGACCGAGATGTTCAGCTTCTCATTACCAACAATCAGCCCTGGTTCATCAAGAAGTACATGACAATCTTGAGCCACCTCACACGGCACGACATTATCGACTTTGATGCAGATGACCATGTCAGGTGTTATCCGCATGTGATTGTTGGTCTCAGGAGCCACAGAGACCTTGGTATCTTCCCGAACTCTTCACCACAAAACTATACAATGATGGACTTCCGGTTGTTTGTCCGGGAAGCCTATGGATTGCCCGTGGCCGAAGTAGACATACCCTACAAAGCTGACAAAGATGATCCGGACAAGAAGCCCCGGGTAATGCTCATTGACCGAGGCAAAAGCAGGCGATTCATCAATGCAGCACATGTTGTACAAGGGCTGGATTGGTTTGGTTTGGAGGTGGTCAAGGCCGATCCAAAGATTGACTCAAATCTTGATGAATTTGTCCGCCTCGTCGACTCATGCGATGCAATCATGGGCGTGCATGGTGCGGGCTTGACTAACATGGTGTTCCTGCGGTCAGGGGGAGTGGTGGTGCACATTGTGCCATATGGGATCGAATTCATGGCTGATGGGTCCTATGGTGCACCTGCACGGGACATGGGTCTGAGACATGTCCAGTACAGCATTAGTCCAGAGGAGAGCACATTGCTGGAGAAATACGGTTGGAACCATACTGTGATCAAAGATCCTGAAGCCATTAGGAGCACTGGATGGGAGAAGATTGGGGAGTTTTACATGTCCAAACAAGACATTCTGCTCAACATGACAAGGTTTGGGCCTAGCTTGTTGAAGGCAATAGAATTCATCATGTAGGTGTATGAAATGAGGTTTTGAGTTTGGGTTTAGCTACAGCATTTTAACAGTTTAACTCGAAAAAAAGAAGGAAATTTACACTATAATTTTTTGGCGGGATAGTGTTCATTGTTCGTTAGTGCTTCTGTATAGGATTGGATGTGTTAAGTTTTGATAAATCGTGATATGGATGTCTCAGGAAAGATGTCAATAAATCTGTATTGGAGTGCTGAGTTCACTTTTGTTTACTTTACTGCTCTTCTCTTCAGTTTGTCCTCTTCATTGCTTCTGTTCAAACTATAGTCATATACTTGCCGGTGAAATGAAATAGTGAATATGCTCATTAAGAAGATACATCTGATTTTAGTCTGTATTTGATGTTTTTTCCCCTTTTGAGGCATATTTGATATTTCATCATATTCTCAAAATACTTGTATTGCCATGATAAAATTTTGTCTATATTTAGTACGTTTCATAAGCTCCACGGTTGCACATACCAATTAATTGTTTTGTGCTTTACTATATATCAGTCTAGCTGAATATTTGTGTAAGTCTGAGGCGCATGGATTGCTCAAGCATTCAATTAAATAGCTGCTGGACTGTTTACACAAAAAGCAGTAAAGAGATGTGTGAGGATTTTTGTCTCCCGGGCACATCCGAGGCTGGGACCAAAAACAAGTGGGAAAATGCATTTTGAAGTTTCAAAAATTGCGAAAAAGTTTACACAAATAAACACTTGATACTGCTTGCACACAAAAAAAAACATTGTGAAAGAACTTGCAGAGTTGTGTTCTATGCAAAAACAACATATTTGGTGAACAAAAGTTTGCTATTTTAGCTATTCAAACTTGTCTTTTTCCACGACGGCACAAAATGGGCAAAAAATTGGAGTGCAAGTATTACGCCAGACTTGTGTGAATTTTTCTTATATTTTTGATGAAGTTTGGAAATGATATTTTTGGAGCCGGGCTCAAATAAGTCCGGGCACGAAATGCAATTTCCGGTAAAGAGACCCTCAAACCACCGATAGCCAAGAAATGTCAAGTGGGCCCTGACGTCTCACATAGGTGTCAGTGGGACCGGACACTTGTAATTTCGTTCCAAACGGTTTGAACAAACGTTGATATAAAATTTAGAATGCTAGTAAACTCAGTGCTGGGGAGGGGGTTGTGCTTCGTACGAGTATCTTTGGTTTTTTTTCTTTGCCCGTGAAGAGAGCAAATCATGTAATACATGAAGAATAACAAATCGCGTGTTGCCCCTACATTATAACTAAACCCGATTCACAACCACGTCGCTGGCCTCGACTCGTACCATTAGATAGACGTACACGTCGACACCAACGTGCGTGAACCCTTGATGTCTGTAAATTCTAGACTGCATACGCACCACAATCATACCATCCGTAATATTTTTTGGCACACATCATCGTCAGACCTAAGCTCTGCACGTCACCTCATCCATCGCCGTCTCTACTAGAGTCCATATACTACTGTAGAAATCCACATCTACAATCCAAATCAACAACGGATATCTTTGTTACATCAATAAAACTCAGTGTCAATGACGTGCTAATCATCAAGCGCCCGCGCGCCTTCCCGCTAAAATTATTAATGACGGGCCAGAAGTTGAAGACGTCGTTCATGACTCTTAATGACAGCCTACTACGCTCATCAATGACAGGCAGCTGGGCCACCCGTTAGTGAAAGTCATTAATGACGGCCTACTTCCTGTCGTTGATGTCTGTGATCATCAACGACAGGTAGTTAGGCCACCCGTCAGTGAAAGTCATTAATGACGGCCTTTGTTTCGACCCGTCATTAGGATGCTCCTTGGAAGTTGTGCGGCGGAGGAGAAGAGTGCGCTACCTCATATATAACCACTCTTTGTGACCTACTTTTTCCACACAACCACGCACTCTCTCGTCTTCCTCTTCTTCCTTCTCCCAAAAGCCAACCGCTCTCTCGCGCCTATCGTGTAATGACCCCTACAGGTAGCTCTTCCGGGAAGCGAAATAGAGAGGAATCGCCTCCTGCTTCGCTGATCCGCAAGGAAAACTCGTGCATCAACCTGGCGCTCTTCCACGACACGATGGATGCACTAGAGTTCTCCGACTATTGGGACACCGAGGACACCCTCCTTCTTGCTTTCCCAGACCTCGTGCAGTACTTCGGCACCTACGTCGTTCGGTCGATCCTGCAGAAGAAATTTCTGCGGCTACACCATTTCATCCTGGAAGCTCACCACGAGCCAGAGCATATCCTCATCCACTACGAGAACAAAGCGGTCATCCGGCGGCTCCACGCGAAGTACATCCGGTGGGGCTTCTAGCGTGCAAGCATCTTTAAAGTTGCTATGGTCTCCTCTCTGATGCCAGACCCTCTGGACGAAGATCTCTCGCTGGGGAGATTTTAGTTTTTATTTTCCGCTTCGCATTATGTATATATAACTAGCCTAGTTAGCAGATATGCAATGTCTGAACTATGTTTCCTCTTTGCATTAGAGGTCATTTGTTATGTAATGAACTATGTTTATTTTTATGTTTGAATCTATGAGAATATGTGTTATGTTTCATTTTGCGCATGTAGTGTGCGATCAGTTATGGAACTTGTCGTCAACGACAAGCGAGCCAGAGAGTTCATCGTTGATATATGTCATAGGAAGAGTCGCGGCACTGGAAACTATCATCAACGACGGGCTGCTGTAGCAACCCGTCATCTCTCTCCTGACTTAATTGCGTGGGTGTTGATCGCGCGATTGAGAAACGAGGAGTCGTGTCAATATATTAGAGGAGGTTGCCGGTTGGCGGCGGTTTTTTAGAACATGAAGAGTCGCCTCGGTATCCGACAAGTGGCAATTGAACATGAAGAGTCATGTGGGTTAACAAAGAGTCATTGTTGTGCCTATATATCTTCCTATTCTTTGTCATCCTCTGCAACCACGAGCGCACCCTCTCTTTTTTCCTACACCCCCCTCCCAAAAGCTTTTGCCCTTACTCTTGCGCTCGATCGAGCATTGCAATGGCGGCTGTGGGTATCTCTTCAGGTGCCGAAAAGCGCAAGATGGAATTCCCTCCTCCTCCGTCGCCAGTCAAGCATGCAATCTCTCCCGACAACGTGGAGCTACGCCTATGCCATGCGACGGTCCAAGCCATCAAGTGTGGCTATGGGAAAGTGAAAGGACATCTAAGCCCCTAAGTAGGTTTTGGTGTAAATGATAAATGATTAGGGGACTAACCACGTTTACAAAGTGTATGAACAGGTGTTAGTCCAATAGATGATAAGCAAAGGTGGTCAGAGACCCCCTAAGCAAAAAGCAGAGAAGAAGACGATGTATTTAAATTATGCATTTTATCTTATGATTGAGTCATAGGAAAGCCGAACTATTAAGAGGGACAATGTGATGAACAAGAAAGTGGTAACAAATTTCTTATGAGATCTTTCATCCACAACCCATGTTCGAGAAAAACCCAAGAGAGAGCAAGTGAGAAGCCTCAATTTATACCATGCTTTGCTCTCTGTATGTACCCGGATGCTAGGTCTAGAGGTTCCGGATAGAACCTCTGGGTGGTTCAGAATCCTGATGCTTTCCGGATGGATTTCCGGACGAGTCCAGTATCCTCTGGACTCGCCCGGAAGGCTGTCCAGAGGACAGCCCAGAATTCGAGTTGGCCTGGAGTCTGGGTCCGGAGGTTCTGGGCTGAACCTTCGGGCGACCTTGTTTCCGGATGGATTCCGGATGGAGTTCCGGACGAGTCCAATAGCCTTTGGACTCACCGAAAGGCTGTCTAGAGGACAGCCTAGAATCCGGGTGGCCCGGAGGTTGGGTCCGGAGGTTCCGGATGGAACTCCGGACCATGCGCGCAGAGCCCCAACGGGCAGATTTCGGGGGGCCAATAAAAGGCCCACCCCTTCTTCCCCAAGGGGCACCCGACTTGAGCTTCTTGAATACCTATCTCCTCCACCATTTTGAAGCTCCTAAGTTTGAGGATCTCCTCCCCTAGTGCTCAAATCCCATCAAGCCTTTGAGGGAAAAGAAAGAGGAGCCCTAGATCTACAATCCCACCAAGTCAAATTTGAATCCCCTTGAGTTCTTCACTTTGCTTGTTACTCTTGGGATTGTGGGGATCCCTAGACGGTTGGTGTCTCCTGGAAGCCTCCAAGGTGTGGATTTGTGCTCTAGGATCGTTTGTGAAGGTTTGGAGGTCACCTCAAGGTCTACCACGAGTGATTTGAGCTCGGGCTTGGTTTGCCGAGGCTCAAAGGAGGAGAAGGCGAGACTTTGTGTCGTGAGGTGCTTTGTTGGGCCTCCGCCTCTCCAACGGAGATTAGCACCCCTCCCAAGAGTGTGAACTTCGGGTTAAATCTTCATCTCCCATTTGTGGTTATTTCATTTTCATATCCATATTGTGATTGTGTTGGCTAGCTTGTTCTCCTTGTGTTATCTTTGTGCAATTGATATCTTGTCATATAGGATTCACTTAGTTGCACATTTAGATAAGGTATATTCCGTACTTCCCTAAAAGCAACTAAGAAAAGGTTAAAATTTGTAGTCACCTATTCACCCCCCCTTCTAGTCGACATCTTTGATCATTCAATTGGTATCAGAGCCAAGGACTCTTTGTTTAGGTTTTACCACCTAAAGAGTAAAGATGATGACCTATAGTGAGGCGGAAGTAAACCAAATGATGGTCAAGCTTCGTGACGAGCTCACGGCCACCATGAAAAAGGAGTTAGCCGATGGTATTAAGGCCATCTCCACCGAGGGCTCTAAATCCTCTAATGACGAGGTTGGTAGAGCCTCGGGAGAGCACATTAACACTGGTAATCCAAGTGGATTCAACGCGGTGCCTTATTCCTATCCCTCACAACATATACCTCATGTGCATAATCACAATCCCAGCCCCGCACCTATTTTAGATGGCACTCAATATCCCCATTGGAAAGTTTCTATGGAATCTCATCTTCGCAGTGCCTCTAATCAATTGTGGAATATTGTGGTGCGTGGATTCAAGCCAATGGACTCCGACAACCTCACCGTCGATGAAGAGAGGGATGTACAATTAAATGCCACCGCTCTCAACATGCTTCAAAGAGCGTTGGGACTCCGACAACCTCACCGTCGATGAAGAGAGGGATGCACAATTAAATGCCACCGCTCTCAACATGCTTCAAAGAGCGTTGACACCCGAACTCTTCAACTCCATCATCCTTTGCAAGACTGCCAAGGAAGTATGGGATGTGCTCAAGATCATGCATGAGGGCAACACAAGCATCCGAAGATCAAATTATGAGATGGTCAAGAATGAAGCGAACTTGTTTGTGATGGAAGAAAATGACACACCCCAAACACTATTTCGAAGACTCGACTCCATTGTTGTGTCTTTGAAGGGTCATGGGTGTTCATGGGCCGATGATGCGTACATTGTGAGCAAGTTCCTTGGGGTCATCCTTCCTTACCAACCATCAATGGTCTTCAACATTCAACAAAGAACGGATTACCTCAACCTCACTCCCAATGACGTTCTCTCACTCTTTGTCACTCATGAGAACATGGTCAAGACCGCCGAGAAGACTCTTGCTATTGCACGCGGGTCAAAGAAGGCCAACCTAGCATTAAAGGCTAAGCAAGTTCAAACTCAAGATTCTAGTGAAGAAGAAGAAACAAGCCATAAGAGTCCATCACCAAATGACTTTGAAGAAGAAATGTCTCTCTTGGTTAGAAAGTACAAGGGCTCTATGGGCAAGAAAGGAAGCAAGTTCTCTAGGGGTAAGTCAAGCATGCCTAAGAGACTTTGCTACAACTGTGATAGTCCGAACCACTTCATTGCAGATTGTCCAAAGGAGAAGCGGCACAAGAAAGAAGGCAAGGACAAGGACGAGAAGATTTACAAGAAGAAGCCTTTCTTCAAGGATGGGAAACCATACAATAAGAGGGAATCAAAGGCCTTCATTGATCAAGAGTACACCTCCGACAACTCCGATGCCGAAGAAGAAGGAGAGGCTGTGGGCGTTGCCGAGATAGCCGTTGTCTCTCCCTCCAAGCCCACCTCACTCTTCAAGTTCGACTACTCCAATGAAATCAAGACCGACCATAGATGCCTCATGGCTAGAGAGTCAAAGGTACTTCCTTCATCCAGTCCTTCATTCTTTACACCCCTATCTCGTATGTCCCCAAATATATTGTGTGATGTTAATATGGAAGGAGATAGCGATAGTAATAGTGATAGTGATGATGAGGAGGATGAGATTACAACCATAAAATTTATAACTTCTCTTCGTGGTGAGGCGCTTGATAGATTTCTCTTTCTCATGGATTCCCTTGTGGAACGTAATGAGTACATTGAGAGAGCGAAAACCCTTATCATTAAGGAAAAGGAGAGTGTAAAACTCCTCGAGCATAAACTCCACGAAGAGCAAGATAAAAATGAAACTCTTAACATGGATCTCTCTAAAACTAAAAATACTCTTGAAAGAGCTCTAGAGGTGGCTAATGGCTTCAAGGCTTCGAAAGAAGAGATTGAAGTTGCTCATGCTAAACTCACTAAGGATTTTGAGTACCTTGACAATGGTTACAAGCTAGTTAAGGGTAAACTTATCAAACTTACCGAGTCACATGAGTAACTTCAAGCTACTCACAAGAAGCTTCTAGCCACCCCTAGCACTCCTAATATTATTGATATTGATGCTTGTGCTACTAACTCTTCACTTGATAAAGCATCACTCATTGAGGAGAACAAGAAGTTGAAAGCTCAACTTGAGAGAGGTCTAGTTTCATGCATTCAAGGTGAGAACACTCTCAAGGAGCTAATGAGCAAGTAAAGATAAAGAGTTCCTAGAGAGGGACTTGGGTTTGCTCCTAAGTTCAATGACAAGGGCAAAGCTTGGCTCCCACATCATTATCCCAAGACCAAATTCGTGCATGGAGGGCACAAGGAAAATGCAGGTGATGACATTATGAATGGCAAAGCTACTCGGAGCTATGTCACTCACAATGATACTGTAGGCACCTTTGATCCATCCTATGTGCTATGTAAGGGCAAGGACGGACATGTATTTGCTAAATTTGTGGGTGCTAAAATTCGTAATATTATTAAGCTTAAGTCTATTTGGGTTCCTAAGACCCTTGTTACTAACATCAAAAGGACCCATTTACAAATGGGTACCTAAAATCAAGGTATAATTCTCTTGTAGGACTATATCTCCGGTGGAAATGCTTGGGTAATCGATAGCGGTTGCACAAATCATATGACCGGAGAGAAGGGGATGTTTGAGCAATTCGTGAAAGACATATCATCTACATCAAACATCATCTTTGGTGACAACAACAAGGGAAAGGTATTTGGGTTGGGCAAAGTAGCAATCACTAATGACTTATCCATTGAGAATGTAATGCTTATCCAATCCCTCAATTACAATTTACTTTCCGTTTGGCAATTGTGTAGTGTTGGTTATGATTGCTTATTTTCTTTATCTAAAGTGACGATCTTTAGAAGACATAATCTCAAAGTGGTCTTTGTTGGACATGTGGAAGGCAAGTTTTATGTTGTTGATTTCTCGAAAAAGAACACTAAGCTTGAAGCATGTCTAATGGCCAAGACCGACGTGGGGTGGCTATGGCATCGTAGATTAGCCCACGTCGGTATGAGAAATTTGAAAAATCTTCTAAAGGGCGAGCACATTGTTGGACTAACCGATATTGCGTTTGATAAAGATAGGGCTTGTAGCTCATGTATGCCAGAAAGATTGTTGGAAAGAAGCATCCCACCAAGAGCATTATCACAACTTCGAGGCCATTGGAGCTCCTTCACATGGATCTCTTTGGACCTCCATCCTATGATAGCATTGAGGGAAGTAAGTATGGTTTCGTCATTATCGATGATTTTTCTCGATTCACTTGGGTGTATTTTCTTCGATCCAAGGATGAAACTCAAGAAATTTTCAAGTCATTTGCCAAGCGTGCTCAACAACAACTTGATGAGAAGATCTTGGCAATTTGAAGCGACAATGGAACTGAGTTCAAGAACACCAAGCTTGATGAATATCTGGATGAAGAGGGGATCAAGCATGAGCTATCTACACTATATACCCCTCAACAAAATGGTGTGGCGGAAAGGAAGAACCGGACTTTGGTGGAAATGGCTAGGACCATGTTGGATGAGTACAAGTCTCCATACAACTTTTAGGCCGAAGCCGTCAACACCGCGTGTCATGCATCTAACCGGCTATTCCTCCGCAAGATCTTAAACAAGACACCGTACGAGCTACTCACCGGAAAGAAGCCTAACGTCAAATACTTTCGAGTATTCGGTTGTAAGTGTTTCATGCTCAATAAGAGAGATAGACTAGCTAAGTTTGCACCTAAATCTATAGAGGGCATATTTGTTGGTTATGAATCAAACTCTCACTCATATAGAGTCTACAACAAATCCACCGGATGTGTTGAAGAATCTAGTGATGTGGAGTTTGATGAAAATAATGGCTCTCAATTAGAGCAAGTTGATTCAAATGTGCTAGGTGACGAGGATCCTTCTCAGCCATCAAGACCATGGAAATTGGTGAGATTTTGCCAATCGAACAATCTAAGAAAAAGGAAGGAGAAGAATCAAGTTCAAGGCAAGTTGAACCATCCACCTCAACACAAGACCAACTCAATGACCAAGAACAACCTCAAGATCATCAATCAAGTGAGCAAGATCGAGGTCAAGATCAAGCTCAAGATGGAGCTCAAGTTTCAAATGAAGAAGATCAAGCTCCACGCCAACAACGGATCCCATGCAACACGAAAGGACTCAATGTTGACAACATTCTAGGAAGCATATCTAAAGGGGTAACCACTCGTAGATGTTTAGCAAACTTTTGTGAACATCACTTGTTTGTTTCCTCTCTTGAACCCCTTAAGGTAGAAGAAGCAATGGAAGATCCGGAGTGGGTGTTGGCTATGCAAGAAGAACTCAATAACTTCACCCGCAATAAGGTGTGGTCTCTAGTGAAGAAACCAAAGGACAAAAACCACAATGTCATCGGGACAAAGTGGATATTCAAGAACAAGCAAGATGAAAATGGCCAAGTTATAAGGAACAAAGTAAGGTTGGTGGCACAAGGCTTCACCCAAGTCGAAGGTTTGGATTTCAGTGAAACCTATGCCCCTGTTGCTAGATTAGAGGCCATTCGCATCTTACTTGCATATGCTAATCATTACAACTTCAAATTATATCAAATGGATGTTAAAAGTGCATTTCTTAATGGTCCAATTAATGAGTTGGTATACGTTGCGCAACCACCGGGTTTCGAGGACCCTAATCACATCAACCATGTCTATAAACTCCATAAGGCGCTCTATGGTTTAAAGCAAGCTCCGCGAGCTTGGTATGAGTGCCTTAGGGATTTTCTAGTCTTGAATGATTTCGTGATTGGGAAAATCGACACCACTCTCTTCACAAAGAGGGTTAAATGTGACTTGTTCGTATGCCAAATATATGTTGATGACATCATCTTTGGTTCCACTAACAAAGCATTTAGCGAAGAATTTGGTGAACTAACGGCTAGCAAGTTTGAGATGTCGATGATGGGAGAGTTGAAGTTCTTCCTCAAATTTCAAGTCAAGCAACTCAAATAAGGAACATTCATATCCCAAACCAAGTACACCGCCGACATCATCAAGAAGTTTGAGATGGACAAGGCCAAGGGGTGCAAGACACCAATGCCTACCAATGGGCACCTCGACCTTAATCAAGAAGGTATAGCGGTAGATCAAAAGGTATATCGCTCCATGATTGGATCTCTACTTTACCTTTGTGCATTTAGGCCGGATATTATGTTGAGTGTGTGTATGTGTGCAAGATTTCAAGCCGCTCCAAAAGAGTGCCACATGGTGACGGTTAAGAGAATCATTAGATATCTTGTTCATACCCCTAACTTAGGGCTTTGGTATCCTAAGGGCTCAACCTTCGATCTTGTTGGTTTTTCGAATTTGTATTATGCCGGTGATAAGGTTGATAGAAAGTCCACTTCCGGAACATGCCAACTCCTTGGTAGATCGTTAGTTAGTTGGACATCCAAGAAACAAAACTCTATTTCCCTATCCACCGCCGAAGCCGAATATATTGCCACCGGTAGTTGTTGCGCTCAATTGTTGTGGATGAGGCAAACATTGAAAGATTATGAAATTGTTGTTGGAAAAGTGCCTCTTTTATGTGATAATGAAAGCGCAATCAAGATAGCCAACAACCCCATCCAACACTCTCGAACCAAATACATAGATATCCGTCATCACTTCATTAGGGATCATGTTGCTCGAGGTGAAATAGAGATATATCGTGTGAGAACGGATAAACAACTAGCGGACATCTTCACCAAGCACCTAGATGAAGCTAGGTTTTACGAGTTGAGGAATGAGCTTAATATCATTGATTCTCGAAACTTGACTTGAACTCTTGCATACACACATGTGCTTTACATTGTATCTTGCAATCTAGGTGTGTGCATGGAATTAGGGGGAGTGTAGCTCAAGTCATGGGCTATCACATCCTTAAAGAATGCAAATATTGAAAAGCGTGTATATTAATTACTTGTGTGATTGATATGCTAAGATGAGTTTGATTCTTAGGACCCATTACTCTCAATAGATCTCGCGGTTCTAGATCAACATGCTCAAACATTTGGTAGAAATACCTCTCCAATGTCTCTTATGCTCTTTGTTTATTCTTTTTGAGTATTGGCATTTGTGTTGATTCGAATCATGTCCAATGAATCTGTTCGAGTTGTATTTTATCTATTGGATGTGCCTAGAATACCTAAGGAACTTCCTAGCGCTGTCTATGCTTAACTTATGCCATTTATTCTATCTTTGCACAAGTCATATTGATCTTTAGAATAGCTGGGAAGAGGTTTCTCTCAGCCCGGATGTTCCATATGGAGGTTCCGGACTGAAACTCCGGACTGCTCAGAATCCGGACAGCATTCTGGGTGAGGCTCCGGACGAGTCCAGTAGCCACTAAACCCACCCGAAAATTAACCCGGAAGCAGCCCGGAATCCAGATGGCTCGGAGGTTGAGCCCGGAGGTTCCGGACCGAACCTCCGGACGGCGCGGATTTTGTCCTTAAAGGGCCGAGTCGGGGAAAAAGATTCTCACTCTATCCTTTTTCCCCTCGACCCTGTGCCCTAACCCTAGCGCCGCCGCCCACCTCTAACACCTCCGGAGGACTCTTTTGAACCTCCGAAAGGCATTTTGGCCACCCAAAAATTCGGATCTAGCTCCGAGCTCTCAAGGTCCTCATCTT